>NHNV01000026.1:0-343639 GCA_002785995.1 Mycosphaerelloides madeirae
CCTCCGCACCGTCCTCCTCCCCCCCGACCTCCGCACAGCCTTCCTCTCCCACGCCCACCCCAACACCAGTCTCAACCTCGAAACCTGCGGCATCCTCTGCGCGACCCTCATCTCCAACGCCCTCTTCATCTCTCACCTCATCCTCCCCTCCCAAACCGCCACCTCCGACACCTGCGACACAACCTCTGAAGGTGACACCGCCCTCTTCGACTACTGCGACACCCACAACCTGCTCGTCTGCGGCTGGATTCACACGCACCCTTCACAGTCGTGTTTTTTGAGTTCGAGGGATTTGCATACGAGTTCCGGTTATCAGGTCATGTTGCCCGAGGCTATAGCGATTGTGTGTGCGCCGAGACATAATCCGGATTGCGGGATTTTTAGGTTGACGGATCCGCCGGGTTTGGAGCATGTGTTGGGGTGCACGCAAAAGGGCTTGTTTCATCCACATAGTGAGAGTAATTTGTATACGGATGCGCTGCGGCCGGGACATGTCATGGAGGGACCGGGGTTGAAGTTTGAGGTTGTGGATTTGCGGAAATAGTGAGAGGGAGAGGGATGAGGCTGAGGCTGAGGCAAAGTCCTTTCATAATCATTTCAGTAGGCCTATTCAGCTGCAGCAACTCTAGCGGCGCTCATGGGTCTTTGTTGGGGAATGGTGTGGTATCATATCATCTTTCCTTTTCTTTTTCGCTTCGCATCATGTCATTGCTCACGTTCAAATGCCTTCGCCTTCATCGCGGCGGGCTTTCCACACCCCTTCTCCCGAACGCCTTGCGCTCTCACTCTCACCAAGCTGACCTGCAGCGGCGTTGAAATGAGTCAAGCAAACTATTTCTCGAATCCAAACTTGCCCAAATCATTGGGTCGCTGACCATGGCGCATGCGGTCGGCGCTGGTGGTGTCCATGCTATGCATATTCTCGCGAATGATGCGGTCTGCTTGCTCTTGACCGGACGGACTAGTATTAGCCCGTCGAGGATCCGAAGTAGTGTCGACAACGTCTGCGTCGTAGGTCATACCGTCGATCATGCGCGCGTCGCGAGGGGTGGTAGCGCTCTTTGCCACTCCTGCGGTGCCGATGGTGCTCTGACGAGCGGGCGTGCGAGCGCCTTCTCCAAAACCTACCAAGCTTCCGGTGCCCTCCTCTGACATACCGCCCACAGACGAGGTATCCATATCCATATCTTGGCTCTCACTCATCTTGTCGAAGTTGTCGCCCGCCTCGCTGCCTGCCCAGGTCGTACGAGCGCCCACGCTTCCCGTCGCAGAGGCACTGCCGACTGTGCTGCGCTCGCGGCCCATGACAGGGTTGCCGGTCGCATCGAAGTAGCTGTGGCCGGTTGGAGGTGGTGCAGTGGCGCCAGGCGTGAGGTTCTGAGGAGTGTGTGGGTTTCGTGCTGCGGTGACGCCTCCCAGCCCGGCGAGACGGGAGATGCGATCTGCGCGCTCAGCGTCGAGCTGGTTGCTCAGGCCTGAGGATTGATGGGGATGTGAGTGGTGAGGAAGATGTCCGCGGTGGCCGTCTTTGATGGCGACCGTGGACAGCTCCGACATGGAGGTTGTGGTGGAGTTTGGGGTGCCGCTGCGAGAGCTAAAGGAGTCAGTTTGTGATATTGCAAGGAGTCGATGAAAAAGCTCTTACGGGATGTCGGAGGGCGTGACTGGGTCGGACGGGGGAGGCGGAAGGTTGATCAGAGTGGGAGCGTTCGACATTGCGGCGGTATGTCGTGGGTAGCAAAGTTGGTGTGAAGGAGCGTGTGGAATAGGAGGGCAATCGAAGGTGTGTGTTGCTGTTTACAAACTTGCTGTGACGAAATTTGGGTGAGGGGTACAGGGTAGACTGTCGGTTGAGTTAGACGGGGAGAGGTTGTAGCAGGCAGAGAGTGTGATAGATGAGGTTGTGTTCGTCGGGGAAGTTGGCGCACTGGTATGCAATGATGTGTTTGTGCTTGGGTTTAGATGCAGTGAAGTGTTTGCCGGAAAAATGGCTGGCACGCTGGTCCTTCCTTCTTTGTCGCGTGAACAAGGTTGCGGGAGTGACGCAGGCAGGGTCCAGCTAGCGGCTCACGTGCTTTCCTAGCGTGTGGAGTTAGCACGTTGTCACAAGCGAGCCGCTAGCTGGAGGTGAAACACGGCCAGTCTTGCTTGGAGACCACGAATCTTCACGATGTTACCAGCCTTGTCATAACATTCCATTTTGATGCTGTTTCAAACTCCCAGAAACATCACCATTACCGTCCGCTAATGGTACCAACGACTCAGTATCCAACGAATCGCTTCATCCACAGCCTAGCATCACACTAAGAATGGATAACATTACTATCATCCTGCGTCTCCCTCGGCGTCGTCCGATTCCGCTTCTTTGTCGGCCTGTCCTCATCCTCATCTTCTTCATCCTCTTCGCCACCATCTCCACCACCTCCCCCACTACCATCACCGTCTTCCTCGCTCTCTTTTTCGTCTTCAGATATCACAATCGTCTCCGCCACAACCTCCACCCTCTTCCTCTTCGTCCCCACCATATTCCTCTTCCTTTTCTTCTCCAACACCTTCCCAAACCTCACCGAACACTCGATCCCCCTAGCATGCTGATGATACCGACAACACCTTTCCTGATTCATCTCCATACTCCAATCTTCCGAGCCCATATGGTACCGCCATCCGTCCAGCGCCTTCTTCGCCAGATCCCTTAGAAAATTCTCCGGGAACGGGTCCTCGTTGCGGAGAAGCTTTGGGTTCGCTTGGTGGGCGAACATGTCGACTACGAGTTTGCGGAGTGGGGAGTCGGGTGTGGTGTGTTGGTAGACGAGAGCGATGTTGGGGTGCGTAGGAACGAAGCCGAAACCGAAGCCTAGGCCCGGATTTGGAAAGAGGTGGGGAGCAGGGTGGTCGATGAGGTGTAGAGCCAGCATGGCGTTGATGGCGGAGTCCATTGCGGTGTTATCTTCGAAGTACCGCGCCATGATGTAGAAATGTATCAGGGTATTCATCTGCTCCTCCGAGCGTTCGGTCCAGACTTGATGATCCTCAATCCCTTCATCGTCCTTGCAAGGGAGTGTGCGATTGTAGATGAATTGGTGGTAGAGGTCGAAGACGGCAGGGTCGAGATCGGGGAGATCGATTGGGATTTTTGATTCTCCTAGGTTGGGTTTGAGGGTTGTGCTTCGCCCGAGGAGAAGATTCTGGTGGATTGTGAAGGAGGTTTTGTTTTCGCCGACTCGGATTTGGATGAGGGGGCCGCTGATACTGTGAGGCTCTATGTCAGTTATGCAAGTCGGTGGTGAGAGGGGGATGGGTTGGAACAACTTCATGTAGCCCTCTTGGGGAACGCGAGGGTCTATAGGGTCCATTTTGTCGGCTGCGGTTTGAGACAGGTCCATGAAGTCAGATGGAAGAAGTAGCAACGAGTGTGGTGGCTGCTGATACTGTGTTTTCATTGGAAATTTTAAAGCGCGAGAGGGTCAATTTGCTTGTGAAGATGCAGGTCACGTAGCTTTTACCACACTCTTTCACTCGTTTGCTGCAATGCCAGTAACGCCGCTTTCGAAGTCTGGAGTGTGATGTGATCTTGAAGACCAGCCGAGAAGAGACTGACCGCCAGCTGTTTGAACTGGAGTTGTCGATCAATCTCGATAGCGAGCGACGTGACTTTGAAGAACAGGCGAGAAGAAGCTGACTGCCAGCTGTTCGATCCAGAATCGTTGGTATATCCCAACGGCAGAAGACAAGAACCCCAAAGTCGAAACCCAGACCTAAGGGCTGACAAGACCGAAAAGGACTCTCAATACCACTATAACCTTCGAAAGTGATATACAAGAAGCTTTCAAAACCGTGCTATGGCTCTGCCGAAATGCTCTTCTCCATCTTCACCTCAACTCAAAACCCCAAAACACTCCTCTTCCCCTCCCTCTTCGATCTCCCATATCCCTCCCGTTCCCTCTCCCTGTCCATCTCCCTCCTGACCGGTCTAACAGTCCTCTCACTCGCCTCCGACCTCTTCTCATGATTTTTCGACCTCCCACTTTTACTATGACTATGACTCCCCCTTCTCTCCCTCGGCCTCGAAAGATCCACGCAAGATATACTATCCTCTGGCAAAACAGTCTTGATCTCCCCCAACCCATCACTCTCATCGCCCGTCCAATCCTCCCAGCTCTGTTTTGACGCCACCGGCTCAATAAGAGGTTGCTCCTGACGCGCAGAAACAAAAGAGACCGTAGGCGCTTGCGAAGGAGGTAGAGAGATCGCAGCAGGGAAAAAGCACGAGCTGGGAGATTTTGAACCTGCGAGGGAAGGGACAGCGGCTGCGGCGACAGCGGCAGGGACGGTGTCGTGTTTGCGGTAGGGTTTGATGATGGAAGCTGAGGATCTCCGACTCTCGCGGTCTCGGCGGGAACGGTGGGAGTGCATGCTAATACCGCTATCATGGCGTTTAAGCTGTTCGTCGTCCTCGTTTTCGTATTTACTGCGGCGGTGGGAGTGGCGAGAGGAATGTGAGACGGCGCTTCTGGGTACTGCGCTGCTGTGTCTCGAGACGCTGCTTTTGGGTGGCGGGGCTTCGAGGTAGTAGTTTGGACGATCGACGGGCTCATCGATAGAGAGAGTGCTTGCGCGCTTGATACTGTAGCCTGAAGGACGCACACTTCTCGACGCTGCAGGTGCGGGTGCGTACTCGATCTCGTTGACGGGCAAGGTGGTTGCACGCTTCACACTGTGGCCTGAAGGAGCTTGGGATCTACCACGTCTCGATGGCGCAGCTGTAGCATACTCATATTCATCCACCGTCCTGCTCCTCGTTGGCGTCACCCGCATTTTATCATATCGACTCATCATCTCCTGAACATCCTCATCCTCTCTATTATTCCCATTGGCTTCAATCATCCGCATTGCTCTCGTATCCTGCGGTGCTGGCCGTCTGCTGAAAGCAGATTCTGTGGTGCTGTAATTCCGGTGGAACCTCCGGTTTTCAGTCTTGGCCGGCGGCAAAGTTTCAGCCTTGGGAGGTGGGGGCCTTTTCTCATCGAGAGAGGCACGAAACCTTCCTTTGGAGGACATATACGCCAGGTGATCTGCTTCGTCTCTCGCGTTGCCAGCCTCAGTCTTCGTCAGGGCGTACATCAAGGCAGCTCCAGCAGCAGCGCCAAGAGCAGTTCCAATGATGGCTTTCCCAGGAAAATCCGTCTTCACCGGCGCAGTAATTGATCTCGAGATTCCTTGACTAGGTGCCTCCGACTTGATAGACTTGGACGTTGTCGAAGCCAGATCCAGTGCAGTCTGCATTCGTGACTTTGCTCTAGACGTCTTCGAAGCCAATGAGCCACGTGAAACCATAGATTTGGTAACGGAAAGCGCATCATCCTGGCTCGCGCTCTCCGCGACGTCTTTCTGCCATGTCAAGACACGTTGGTCCTCGGAAGGTACGACAGTATCGCAGCACTGCCCCTCGATGTGAGGTTGTCGAAAGATGAACTCAATGGTGTTACCGTCCAGATCCTCCACAGCAGCGTTGAAACAGGAGCAGTCATTGTTACGATAATTCGGAGAACCACTGGGTAGGCCGCCGGAGTTCAGAGCAGAGGCGTAGCATTCCCGTACAATGAGGCGGCTGTCTGCCAGGAAAGCAATGTGGTTGGGAGAAGGCCGGGTGCTGGCAAGACATTAGCCCAACGAGCTGAAATTCGCAAAATTGAGATAGACCAACCCAATAGGCGATTGTGTGAGGAAGAAATCCGCCGAGTCGATTCCAAGTCCAATAGAGTCTCCCTGGTGCCCAATATATCGATATCCCAACGGCTGAAGGGCAGAGAGATAGAATGAAGTCGCCGACGGAATGTGTGAGACGGTCAGGCCAAGATGCGATACAGGCATGGCTGGCGCAGCTGCGTGAGAAGATGTAGAGATATAGATTACAAGCTTAAACAACAGAAAGTGGAGCACCGGGGAGCGTGCAGTGGAACGGTGGATCGGTGGTTGCAGTGAGAGGTGAAGTAGTGACACGGCGTCGGAGAATATTTCGGAGTCCTGGAGACAGCTGCAGTTCGTTCGTGGGTTGGTTGAAAATGCGGGTGAAGAGAACAGAAGTGTGAAAAGGGTACAAGAGTACAAAGGCAAGAGGTATAGGTTCAAGAAGCAGCTGAGATAGGAATGCAGTCCCTGGAAAGAAGGGAGAGAGAGGTGAGGTTAGTAGAAAGACAGCAGCGAAGGCGGTCGTCCCCTCCACTACTTTCCCTCCTCCGCCTACAATCGGTGTAACAGTCATTGGTCGCAGCGGACCGGACGAGTGAATAGCTGAGGCGACCACCAGCGGTATTGGCCTCAACACAGGTGGAGTTTAGCGGCAGCAGCGGAAAAGAGCCTCGTCTAGCGTTCATGGCAGATGTGCCTACTGGCTGCAGGCACGCGAACAGGAAGCTGCCACGTCCTGACTCTGCAGCTAATCCCCAGACACGCGCAGTTGACGGCCCGTTCATGCAGCATCCCGCGTCTCTCGCTCTTCGACGTCGTCTGTCGTTGGTGAAGGGGATCCGTGGTTGTCGGAGATATATGGTGATTGGATCTGCTTGTCGGCTGCAGATCTTCTTGAGGGATGCGATGCCGATGCCGACATGAAGGAGAATGGTGAAGATGGACGGTATGGTAGGCGGTCAGGCTAGGATGCAAGAAACTGCCTAGCGATGCGCTGGAGGTGAAACAGCCGGCTCTCTTCAGCCGAGTCACCGAAAGTCGAGAGCGAGCCCGAAAGCCGTGCCGTGACAGCCAACGCATCGTCGCGTTGGTGTTGAATATTCCTCACGCAACGACAATGATAAGAAGACAAGACAAGCTATAGTGGCTGAGCGAAAGATGAAGCCATCCATTTCGAGTCGCGACTGCATTGAGCGGGCATTTAATGACGTTGTGCTCCTTACCGAGATGCCGAGACAGCTGTCTCAACGCCCAAGTACGACTTGCCATATTCAACCTTAATGGCGGATATATAGTTCTCAAATTCTTGATTGGCCATGGCCGAACGAACCGGAAGATGCCTCTGCGGCAAAATTCAATATGCACTGACTGGAGCATCGGCAACTCCACTTTACAACACAGGTATTGATGGAATACATTCACCTGCCTGCATTCTTGATGCTGAATCGTTTCTCCAGTATGTTACTGTCTGAACTGTCGCAAGGTCTCCGGAGCGGCTCTGTATACCGCATCCATAGTCCCCATTGACGTTCGTCCAACCAGCCTTCACGTGTCTCTCCATACATGCATCTAAGAAGAAAAGCATGTAAGCTGACATCCATCCTCCACACAGGGCTTCAAAGTCACCGCCGGCGAGTCACTTCAAAAGACCTATTTCGACACGGCCACCAGTTCGGGCACCCATTTGAAGCGAGTCTTCTGTAGTGAATGCGGCACCAAGCTCTTTGCGTACACTCCTTTGTGGAAGGAGATTGTCAGCGTGGCAGCGGGGACTTTGGACGACTTTGAGTCGTGGAAGCCAGACACGGAACAGTATTGTGTGCACCGTGCGGACTGGCTGGAGAAAGTCAAGTCGGTGGCCAAAGGGAGGGCGTTCGACGTTGCTGTGAAACAGGACAGGTGAGCGACGCGATCGTAATTCGGAAGCTATGTTGAGTGGGTATTTATCATCAATCGTGAATGTCGCGATGGTCGTTTTCTTTATGCTTGCTATCGTGATCGCAAGTTCCCAGTCCGATGTGGGTGGTCGCTGTTTACACTTCGCAGGAGCACAACTCTCAGACTCCTAAGAAGCTCTCAAGATCCAACCCACAATCCTGGATGAACTGCTTCGACTCCTCTTTCGACATGCCATCCAGCTGTCCTTCTTGGAGCTGCGCCAAGACGGGTTTAGGCAGACCCTGACTGCATCCCTGCAAGAACGCGAGAATTGAATCTTGAGTTCGCTCGATTGGGTGGGCTGAGGTAAGGTTGAGGAGGCGAGAATACAGCCCGCTCGGCCCAGTTGGTTGGGCGAGTTCTCGCAGCGCCGCAGTCCGAATGTCCTTCCATCCTTCGATTTCGACACCATTCTCTTCGAACATGCTGTCGACTTCGGCATCTTCTTGTTCGCGAATATCCCGGGGGTCACTATCTCTCCCCTTCTTGTAGCCCCATGCGAATGCCTCATCTAGGGCATCGGAACCACTTTGCCCGAACACAAGGTATTGCTCCACAGATGCCTGGAGCATCCACTCCGCCGCCAGTTGCATCCACTTCTCGTTGAGGATATAATCGAAGAGTCTGCGACATGTAGCTGAGATCTTCATGAACAGTGGTAGTAGGTCAAGCAAGCTTGTAGAGGCCTGGGTGCCGTAGAATGCCTGGACGTTTGCATGATCTTCCATAGGAGCACCCATGGTATCCAGCGCATGAGCACGATGGTCCTCGACATCGCGTTGTGGAAGCGGCAGTTCTACGTCGAAGGGAGCGGTGTTGAATGCAGCGCTTGGCACTCTAGAAGCATCGCCAATCCACCGACGCGCGCGAGCTGCGTTGCCTTTGTTGCGGAGATGCTTCATCGCTGCTTCGTCAAGAGTGGTGGAGTTCTGCGTAAGACGTTGGGTGAAGAGCGCGACTAGCTGGAGGAGCTGTTGCCGGAAACGGATACCCTCGTCGAGCTTGTAGCCACGATATCGGCGCTTGAACAGGGAGTAGAACTCATCCACCTGGAGAAGCGTGCGCTCCACGAGCGAGGCCTCATTGGCCAGTGTAGAATGTGGATTCGCGAAGCAGGTGTCGATGGCTTGACTGAGCAAGTAGTCCAGGATCATATGGTCCACTTCCAGAGACGTCTGCAAGTCCTCCATCTTCCGCGCGGTGATTTCCACCGGCACGTCGTTCGACAGGCGCTGCCGCTTTCTTGCAGATCCCATATTGGATGAAGCTGTGGGAGCTGATGTAGGCGCCTTGACTTTCACAAACACTCTCCCATCTCGGTCACCCATCTTGGCCGAGTGTCTGCTGGGTACGGTGTCTCGAAAGCTGTATTGCCGCTGTGCTTCGTCGGATGGCTCTACCACTTATATTTCTGCAGAGCCCAGGCTCGTGCGCCTCTTGAGACTTCGCGACGATTGTGTAATCCTCTTCTCCTGCATGTACGTCTAATGCCTTTGGCGCGCGCGTCACGGCGGTCTCATCACGCGTTTCAGGGCGTTCGTATCTATCTTCGCACGGACGTCGGGCTCGATCATGACGGGACTTGCGGCTCTGCGCGCGAGCAGGGTGAAGGGTGAATGGGAGATTGGTTCCTTGGCCAACGGTAACGAGGGTCAATCAAGTTGGCGGTGAGTTTGACGTGGGCGGTTATGATTTGCTTGACGAAGCTCGAAGTGGAGAGAAAGTGCAGTGGAAAGAGCTCCCGACATTTAGCCGGAAGGGCTCCCTTAGTGACTTCCCTCCTTCCATCTCGATCGCATGCACTCCATCATCAACATTCACTCACTTGGATATCAGACTGTCACGTGCCTATTACTGGAGGCATTACCAGGCTCTCGTGATTCGAATCTGGTGACCATCGCCCATCCATTGGCCGTTTCTTCCCAGAGACGTGGACCATTGCGAAAGGACAGTAAGACTCTCATTCACAATATCGCATTGGCACTCCCTATCAACGGCGAATCTGCCATCTTAGAGTACAGCGCCAGAGCTGCTGAGAACCAGAGCCAACTGGTCAAGCGTACGACGCGGTTGAGGCTTTGCTTGCTGACGCCACGGTCAGATCGCTTGTGCACTGCCTTGTTTTTGGCGTCGTAACCTTCATCTGTGGCAAGGCAGCGGCTTCTTTTGCCTACCTTTCACTCCAATCTTCTCTTCAGAACATCTTGACTCTCCAAGACGCTCGCTCACTTACAGGATCATCATGTCATTATATCAGACAGGCTTCCGCAGCGTCGCCTACTTCGTCAACTGGGCCATCTACGGGAGGAACCACCAACCGCAAGACATACCCGCCGAGAAGCTCACCCACATTCTCTACGCATTCGCGAATGTCCGCCCCGAGACTGGCGAGGTCTACCTCACAGATGGCTGGTCTGACACCGACAAGCACTACCCTTCAGATTCTTGGAACGACACAGGCAACAACGTCTATGGATGCGCCAAGCAACTATATCTCCTGAAGAAGAAAAACAGAAATCTCAAAGTGCTGTTGAGCATTGGAGGCTGGACTTACAGTAGCAACTTCGCCATACCCGCGTCGACTGAACAAGGTCGCAATGCCTTTGCCGCGAGCGCTGTCCGACTTCTCAAGGACTTGGGGTTCGATGGCTTGGATATCGACTGGTGAATCAAAGTCAAAGTCAAAGGATTCTGGTACCTAGCAGCTAACACGATGGTCAGGGAATATCCAAAGAGCGACGCAGAGGCCAATGACTTTGTCAAGCTTCTCCAGACCACACGACATGCTCTCGAGGAATACACTCACTGCCTTCCAAACAAGCCGCACTTCCTGCTCACTGTCGCCTCGCCAGCTGGTCCTTCGAACTGCCACTGGCTCAAGCTGCGGGAAATGGACCGCTACCTCGACTTCTGGAATATGTAAGTCTGTCTGTAGCTCTAGCAGAAGGCCCACCTAGCTGATGCAGAATCCAGGATGGCGTACGACTTCGCTGGCTCTTGGGATGCCAAGGCAGGCCACCAAGCAAACGTGTATCCATCACAAGGTGCACCACACTGTACGCCCTTCAGCATCGACTTCGCCGTTCGGTACTACATCGAACATGGCGTCCAGCCCAACAAAATTGTGCTCGGCATGCCATTGTACGGTCGGGCTTTCCAAAATACCGACGGGCCCGGTTGCGGATACAGCGGCGTTGGCGAAGGGAGCTGGGAGAACGGCGTCTGGGACTACAAAGTAAGTGAACACATTCTCCCGACATCACGATCCGGTAGTCGTTGCACTTCGGCAAAACTGTCCGGAATATGCCCGTACTGCACACTACTCTTCTCTGCCCTGATGATAAGTCGTACATACGCCTAGCAAATTCTGCACGACTGTGCAGGTGGGTCTCTGACATGGCGCTTTGTAAGAAGCCTCTCTATGACGGTTTCTGCACTGCGCTTTGCAAGAGCTACTCATGCAATGGGCGCGGCGCTCCGAGAGGAACGTCGAAAATAACTTGATCTAATCTGATGTCCATCCCCAATATCCAGCCACCCTCCTAAACGTACACAATAAACACAATAACTAACATGCAATCTGTCCAGGCCCTCCCTCGCGCCAACTCCCAAGTCTGCCACGATGAGCAAGCAATTGCATCTTGGTGCTACGATCCCGCAACTCGCACCATGGTGTCTTACGACAGCCCGCAAGTTGCGGCGCAGAAAGTCCAGTACGTCAAACAGATCGGCCTTGGCGGCGCCATGTGGTGGGAAAGCAGCGGCGACCACCCGGCGACTCACGGCGAGAGCCTGATCAATATTACTGTCCAAGGACTCGGTGGCTTTGAAGGCAAGCATATGGAGAAAGCGCAGAATTGCTTGGAGTATCCTGAGTCCAAGTATGATAATTTGAAGAATGGGATGCCGGGGGAGTAAGTCGGCGTCCAGTAGTCAGGCGGGTTGACTACTGAGAAAGTTATCACTGTTAGCAAGTAAGGTAAATGGCATGAACGCCGTGTCTCTTCGCTTATCAAAGCCAGAAGAAAGGCATCCGTATTATGTCCCGTCGAAAGAACAAGGTACGAAGAAGATCCGACGACATGCAACAAAAGGTCAAGAGACCCCTCGCACGAGCTTGAATCCGAGGTCGAATGCGAAGCACATCTCTAATAACACAGCCACCACCCCGGCTCCTGATTCAGCTAGATCTTCATAACAAACGATCCAGAAAAGCGAAAAAGCAAAGCTCTCTTTCGTTTTCTCGATGCGAATGCGATTCGTTTCACAACTTCGACTAAGGACTGCCTTTTCGAGCAGACTTTGCGATAGGATGAAAAAAGGTACTACTGTCGATCACTGAGAACCAACCAACAATCGACGTCCGAATCCGAACGATGAAAGTGTGAATCCTTCCCGAAGCTATTTCTTCTGATGTCAGCATTTCTGTAATCTGATTCTGGGGAATGAGGATTACGTGTGGTATAGTAATCAAGGGGGAGGGCGCTGGCGACTAATGTTCGTCGACTTGACCTCGTCTCTTGCAGTTTGTCGTATGAACTCGTTGACAATCTCGACTGCCATCAACAACGACGGACCTGCAAGTAAGATGCAGAAACGGTCTCTTTTCCCCTTGCATAAGGCAGGACTTCTTTCCTTGTCTCTCCCGTCGGTAAGAAATACGAGCTAGCGACTGTAGAAAAGTCCTCTTCTTCGGTGGACTTAGTTCCCGAGAAATGCCAACCCTCAAGCAAGCAAGATACCAAAAGTCTTGCCAAGCTCTACGGTATACGAGCATATACGTATACGACAGACTGCGGATTCTGTCAAGGTCTAGAGAAAAAGAAAAACTATGCATTCCACATCAAACACACACAAGTGAAGTGAAGTTAACAAAGTTGTGCCATCTACCGCGCTCCCACATAACAATCTTCCAAGAAAGACCCAGAGCACCGGGCCTTTACGATGAAACGAGACATCCAGGGTCTCCCTTCCAGATCGCCTCGACTTGCTCCTACCCTTTCCAGGAGCTGATGACTGATGCCGAGTGTGCGGTGTGCTGTTGTAGCCACTACTGCACGCGCGTTGCATACAAACACATACCAAGTTGCTTGTGGGGTTGAGGCAACATCATCTTCTTTCAGAGTCGTCTCGACTCATGGCAGTGCCAGCTTGGCCAGTCGTTTAGGCAAGGCTAGCAGCAATATCAAAAACATTCCTTAGCCTTAGCCAAGTTTTGACCGCGAGTCTGTGAGTGCCCAGCTTTCGCACGGCCTCCCTCCGATAATCTTGGAGTTTTCGTTTTCGTTCTTGGTTTGGTGTTGGTGCGTGCTCTGTGCTCTGAGCTCTCTGCCTGCTAAGTGGACTCCCAGTCCTCCAGCCTGGTTCAAGGTCCCTCATCGGCATTAGTCAAAAGATGGAGCAAGACAAGGGTTCCCCTGATTCGTCGTTTGGGCGCAGGGCCTTCGGCGCTAGTTGACCAACCGAACGACGAATATAGCGCGCGTAGCAAGATGCCGAAGAGGAGATGTTTTTCTTCGACGCAAATAGTATGAGCTGCTGCTGCTAAAGACGGGTCCCCTTATGTGCGCACGAGCTCTTTCTTGATCACTAATCCTTAATAGCTCCAAGCGACTAATGCACTTGACCCCGGCGCCTGTGGGTGATCACTCGGGGAGATGGAATTCTCCACGTTTTCACTGCCGGTCTTCTACTAGCCGACAGACGGTCTAGCTCGAATCATTTGGCATGTGAGGCAAGCCTTGGTAGTCGACATCGGATCGTAAATCCTCCTCCTTCTCAAACAGGGCCGAATACCAGCACATGGGCCTTGAAAGCTCATACTAAGTCAGCAACTCGGAAGCAGGGCTCTGTCCTTGCCGAACCGGAAGGTCTTGTGCAAGAGCGAAGTTGTTGGCCATTCCATCCCGATGTGTGAGCCTGTCAAAATCACGGCGTGAAGACCCTCTCGCACGTGGTTGCTTTCGAAAGTTCGGTGTTGAAACGGAATGTCGAACTTGACGTTCTCCTTCAATTTAAAGATGCCTAGAAACCTTTGGTTGAAGTAGTGGGTATTCGAGCGTTTGGTAGAGAGACCTTGACAGAAGTGTTTGAAAGCCTAGATAGGCTGTTCCAACCTGTGGTCGTATCTTGTAAGTAACAGGTATGTGTCGTTCAATTGCGCCTATACTGAGTTCACAGCGAAGCATGAACGGAAGGACGGGTCCGCAATGAAAGCGAGAGTTCGTAGATCAATGATCACCGACGCGGAGTCCGCGCTGTTTGATCGCCTCGATCTGGGAGCAGCTGCGGTTGTGATAGTTTTGCAACGAAGCTTTGCTATTAGAAAGCGCCGTTGAGGCTCTACATAGTCTCTGAGCCTGTCCGATCGCAATCGAGTGTGCAGATGTTTCAAGAATAATCGCGAAAAAGCTAAGATTCGACATTGAGCAAGGATGGCTTGGGTTGCGAGTGTGTACCTTGCGCCAACGTGGCAGTAACACGCAAGATGGAAGAAGCCGTACATGCTATCCTCGTGTCGTGCGTTCATGCCGAATCATTTTAATATCTTGAATTCTCCAGACCTTTGGGAAGCCTTTGACTCGAAGGCCTGAAAATTGTTGCAGCCTCGAGACTCGAGAGAAATGATCAACGTATTCGATATGATACCAAGTCTCGAAACGAAACGTGTAGGTCGAGTTTGAAGTAACCTTCCAGAAACCTCAGATGGCATGAAGCGGTGTGCAAAGGCGTACAGCGAAGACTGCTCTTGGCTGAAAGTCCTGTTCATGGGCCTATATCTCTGGGTCGGGCGGCAACATAGAGGTACTGAAATTGCATCGCGCTCGAACAAGTTTCACAGTCCTGCGACTTCTTCGACGCCCTTGCCATGTCGCATGCAATCCCAAGAGCCTGCTGCAAATCTCATGTCACAACTTTGCGTATGACAAATACGCACTTCCTCGCTTGGCACGATAATTGAGACATGCCCAGCCTCTTCAGGATATACCATTCACTCTTCTCTCGAGCCTGCATTGCTGAACGGTCGGGCCGACGGCGACCAAGAACAAGAACAAACGCAAGCGCAAGCGCAAGAGAGGTCAAATTTGTGAGCAAATTTGACCACATGTTCAAGTGCAGAGGTTATAAGAGGAGAACATTTGCGGTATCGATGACGGCCTGACGAGTTCGCCATCAGCACCTGAACGCTTATCATCACTGCAGTCGTTGTCTCGCAACGAGGAAGGCAGTGCATTTCGTGACGCCATGACACATTTTGTTTCATACGCCCAATCGCATGGCAATCTTCCAGAACGTTGGATCGCGATTACCAAGATCCGCTCACCAGCATGAAAATTGAAAGACGTCGTTGTTGCAAAATTCCATATTCGAGGATTGTATTTTCACAAGCTGTGCGCCCGCTAGCAAGAGAGCTTTGATGCTCAAGCAATGACTCAAAGGTCTGGTTGCTGACTGTCGTCCCTTCCTGGTCTGGTGTGAATGTGTAAGCGGAACCAAAGTCCTCTTTCGGCAGTATGCAGCGCTACTTCAATGAACATCTTGTGCACTGCATTCGTGCCAGAAAATCGCATGATGATGAGCTTGAATCGATGGTGAAGGTCCGAAGAGCAAAGCGAAGTACTGAATAGAATGAGTTGAAGGATGGCATCTCGGCTCATACACGCTTCACTTCCTCGGAAACATGCCATGACCATCAGTTTTCGTGGCTGAAAAAGCTTCATGTGTTTCGGACGCGCAGTCAGAGGAAGCGAAGCATTCTTGCGTTGGTATAATCAGAACATGGCCTCGGCGCAGTGCGAATGCGAAGTGGGTTGGTTAAGCGGCCATGTAATCAACAGCTGGAGCGAGCAAGTCATGATACGGCCTCGCAGCTGTTCCGAGTTCCAGGGCCAGGGTAGAGCTCGGATGCGCAGCTGCAGGGGCCGGCCGAAGCAATCAAGGCCATGACGAGATGCATCGTACCAAAGGCAGATGCGAAATCATGAGTTTCGAATCGCGCGAGTTCGAGATTGGAGGCGAGCGAGAATAATTCCACACCGGCGTGCTGCCCAGACATTCGAGGCTGGGAAATGAAGCGGGCCGAAGCCTTGGACAACGTCGACAGTTTTAGCAGAGTTTGGAGCATTGGCTCTGGCCTAGGACATGGAACATAGACAAACTCTGGGCAGGGCGGAAATCAGCAGATAACCTGATGCCTGGCGGTCGAGCTGTTCATCTGTTGGCGGCGCGGTCGAGGAAGCAGGAGTAGTGCGATCTGACAAAGCAGCGCGACGGGAACGGCATTGAGTAATCCCAGCGCTGAAAGGATACCGTATACGTGATCTGATCAGTCGTCCGTCCAGGCAGTCGGTGATAGGCAATTCTCCAGTAGTGTTGGTCGGGAGTAAACGAGCGTTGCAGTCAGTCAGGCGCAAACGATGCGACAGTTCTGCGCCTCTCACGCGACGTCAGCAGTCGTGGGTACACATGGCGCCCAGCTCTTGGAGGACACGCTGCCGCCAAGCGTGCTCATCAGCCAGCAGCAGATGGCATATCGTACCCATTCGCATGCGAGAATGCGAGCGGGCGAGCAGCTGCGCGGATTGGTCGCCGTGTGCGAGGTGCGAGGAGGGCAAGAAGGATGAGGATGATGGTTGAACGGCGACTGGTATACTGCGGCGATGAGGCGTTGTGACGATCGACAGATGGAGTTGCCCTCCGCGGACAGCAGCAGACCAGCGCGTGTGGAATACTGGAATAAAATACGCGTATCGGTACAAATGGTATAATAAGTGGACGGCCGAAATGCAGCACCCGAGTCCCGAGCCCGAAAGGTCTCCCTCTCACAACGCACGCAACAACGGTATTCCAGTGATGCACAACGACGACACCTCACGACTGCATTTCTTGCACGGCAAAAGCTGCCCAACATGCTGAACCGGCGCTGCGGCCGCGTGGAAAGCGTGTGCATTTGAGTTTGTTAGAGGCAGCGCCGCACCCCATGCTCGCTCGCAAGCAAAGTCGGAGCTAAGATTATGGCGACGATGATGACCTGGGCTGCTGCTGGTGGTGCATGCAAGAGCCGTCGACACGGACGGAACACACTTTCCGCATCGGTTCACTGACAGATCCGTCTGCTGGAACCGCAACTGCACAAGCGCTCACGTAGCTTTTGCTGCTGCTCAAGGCAGCCCTGCCACCTGGGCCTCGTCCCCTTGGTCGCTGCCCAGGATCCATGGATGCCCCGAATATGCACATTTCTGACGAGGGGGCGCTGCTCTCTCTGTGATTCCCAGCTGCTTGTCTCACCGTGCTTCTTGCTGCTGCTGCGGCCCAGCATCGTTAGTTTTATATCAACCGTCCGCCATCCTGCCGCTCGCCCACTCCCTCACCACACTTACCAAGCCATTTCTGCGTTCACTCACACATCGCATCCCGCAATCCGGCCTGCCCTCGGCGCATCCTTTCCGCTCCCGATCCTCTGATGCAATAAGCTGTACCATCGGCCCTCACCTGCAGGCGATCCGCTGTACACATATATTGTTCTTCTCTTACCAAGCAAGCCCCAAATGTCCCACCGCGGCCACCTCAACGTTCTTAACAACGGTCCTCCCGTTGCTTATCACTCTCACACCATGACTCCTTCCTCATCCTCATCACACTCTGCCAAGATGGTTCAACCTCAGCGCACTGCCTCCACGGACTCGACAGCAGATAGCATCAGGAAACGAGTGTGCAAGGCATGCGATCGATGTCGTCTGAAGAAGAGCAAGTGCGATGGTTCCAGCCCGTGCTCTCGTTGTAAAGCGGACAATGCCATCTGCGTATTTGGGTACGTTGTCGATCGATCGGTTACTATTCATCATCAAGCTTGTCGATCAACTAACACCTCATCAACAGCGAGCGCAAAAAGTCCCACGACAAGGTCTACCCTAAAGGCTATGTTGAGATGCTTGAGCAACAACAATCTCAACTTGTCTCCGGCCTGCAAGAAATGTACAGACGTCTGGTAGCTGCAGACGCTTGGGAATCCGACTCTCTCTCCGAAACCAATGGCAACCCCCTCACACACGACATCCTCGCTGCATTAGGATTGCTGGAAGCCAAGCAAGATGGAAGTGGCGAGATGGAGACCTTCGAGGATGACGTTCAGAAGCTGCAATCGAAACTGATCGCAGAGGGCTCTGGTTTCACGCGACGAAGAGGCTCCTTCAGCTCTGAGTCGGAACACAGCCAGCAGGGCCATGCACGAGCAGAGTCCCACCATAGCACTCCAAACCTGTCCAAGCCTCCAATGTTCAAAGACAACTTCGACTTCAGCGCGCCGCCCACGCCACCCATCGACAGCCCACTGCCTCTGTCGCGATCGCAACCAGGATTTCCAACCACTCAATCGCCCCTGCAACAAAACGATCCTCAATTCTACCAAGCCGAGTGGGCATATTCCCAAACAACCAATGCAGAGCTATTGATGCGATCGAAGTTTGCCATGCAATCACCCATCCTGGACCAGAGCTTAGGAGCTGCGGGCGAAATGATCGGCTGGGACTCCTCTCCAGCATCATACGACATGAAGTATGGCGACCTCAACATGGCGGCATACACATCATATCCACAGCAAATGGCCAGCAATTTCGGCAGCATGCCTAGGCTGCAAGATGGATCCACCATTGATCCAATGATGGACGTCGAATTTAATCAGTTCATCCAAGTTATGACATGATCAAACGTTGCTCTTCGACTTGCCGACCTCTTATGGGAAATATCCGACCGCGTAACCGTAGACGATCTCCGATGTGGCACGAGGTTGGTTCGCGCCAAGCCGGTTGCTTCTTTTGGCTTTCTCTCTGCCTTTGTCGCGGCCCCGGGAAGGAAATTAATATTGTAATTCGTATGGAATCAACTTCATGTTTGCTGCGTTCTGAGCGAATTGGGAGGAAAATGCTTGAACCATTCCAGGGCGTTTATGGGGCAGGACGATTAGATAGGATAGCCTACCAACAGGCACTGGGAGGGAACTGTTTCGTCCGTGTTAACTTCCGTATTCAGCAAGCAAGCATCGAGTACGTCGAATCCTTCGGGCTCCGAGACCTCAATTCTCCTGTTCCTGTTTAGTTTTCCTTAGACGGTTTATCGACGACATGTGAGTACAAGCTTTGGACGTGACTTTCCAGCTGAAACTTTCTTTGGCTTCATGTTCTAGGTGTCCGACCGCGCGTCCGAATTGCACAACTCCACGATTTTCGCACGTCCATCAGTGTCAACTGTGAGAGCGAGTATGGCATGTTGCTGAACCGCGGATTCCAGGTGGTCGTGAACCAGGTGGGGAGATCAGGAAAGTTCATGTTGCTTTTCGCACCCCGCGGAGTGCCAGATTCTTGACGAGGGGGGTATTCGCTTGGGGAATTGTCTATTGGCTGCTGAGCGATCGAGTCGAGGCTGGGAAAAAGGTCCTGTTTGGGTAATTAGCAGGGAGTGAAGATTGGTGAAGTCGTTTTTCGTGGTAGCATTTTCCATTCGTGTTGGTCCGAGCGCGCCTTCCTCCTTCCTCCGATGTCAGGGCAACCGCGACTCTGCTCTCCACCATCATCACTCCCTGTCTTCGATCTGGTATGGACTTCACAGTCATTTCGCGTTGACATGGACATGAATTGCTCCGTCGAAACAGGCTTAAGCACGTGGAAGCACGCGCTCTTAGGCTAAATGCCCCTCGTGGAGCAAGCAAGGCCGGCTCCACCATGATGAGTGCAATGATACGCCTTGAAAGAGCACCATGTCCCTCACATAGGAGACACAGCTACAGTAAAGTCTAACTCACCATCTCTCCAGCTTCACCTCCATCCCAACCCGCAACAATGGCGGCAGGCAAATTCTTCGATGCGTTCACCTTTCTCCCACAGGGAGGCATTATCCAAGAGTTCCGGGTTGGAGGCCACAACATCGTCCTCGGATTTCCCACCGCAGCGCCGTATAAGACCAAGAGCAACCCCTTCTTCGGCGAGAACATCGGCCGATACGCAAACCGCATCTCAGGCGCCAAGATCAACGACCTGAACGGCAAGAGCTATGAATTGACCGCGAACAACGGTCCGAATACCCTCCACGGAGGAGTACAAGGCTGGGGTAAGAAGGACTTCGAGGGACCCACGCCTGTCAATCGCGATGGCCGCGAAGCTGTCATGTTCAGGTACCTTAGCAAAGACGGTGAGGAAGGCTTCCCAGGAACAGTCGAGATGAAACTGTGGTACAAAACATATGTCGAGCAAGACGAGGGCAAGGACAAGACGACCTTGGAGATCGAGTACGAGGCAGAGCTGGTGGGCGACGAGGTTGAAGAGACGGCAGTCAGCTTGACAAATCACAGGTGAACCACACGTGTCGTCCAAGGGACATGGTTGTTATCCCCCAGGGCTGACTTGAAACGCGCAGTTATTTCAACATTTCTGGTGGTCCGACCATCGAGGGCACAATAGCAAAGGTCGCTTCAAATTTGCATCTCGTGACGGATGAGCATGATATCCCAACTGGGGCGATTGAGCCCTTCCCTGGGATTCCCGCAAACGAGGAGTTCGTACTTGGGCCTGAGGATCCTAATCCAGACCACTGTTTCATCGTCAACACGGATGCTTCGAATATCCCCTTGGATACACGGAAAGAACCGTTGAGGGGACTGATCGAGCTCAACCATCCCAACACCAAGATACACTTCGAAGCGCTCAGCACCGAGCCTGCGTTTCAATTCTACGCTGGCCGATTCATCAACGTACCAGAAATCGACGGCACGCCAGCTCGAGGACGTCGCAGTGGAATGTGCATCGAGGCCAGTCGTTATGTAAGCTCTCCCATCTTACTTCTCAGCTTGCGCTGGCTTACGTTATGCTTTTACAACAGGTGAATGCGATCAACAACGAAGCGTGGAAATCACAAGTCCTGCTCAGAAAAGGTCAGTTTTGGGGCAGCAAAACCATCTACCGAGCTTGGGTTGAGTAATCTTCCACTTCTCTCCCAACAATGCTGTTGGGAGATGCAGATGTTTCTCAAAGCAGCTATGTGACAGCGACACGCACATGTACTGTACCTTGCCCAGCTACACTTTCTTGACTCAAATCAGCAAGCTACCACATAATGAATCCTGCATATCAGGGCTGACAATGCCGTCGGCATGCCGTTTGTGGCTTTCTGCGGCAAAACTTGCCCGTACGTCAGTTGCGATTGGGGTTGAATGAACGAAAAACACATCGCGATCAAGAACTGATGTGGTGATAATCTCCGGTGCCTGTGCCTTCTCGCTGATGTGCGAGGGACAACAGCTGTGCCATGTGGTGCGAATCCTGACAGTATTTGGTGTCAGCTGCTGACGAGAGCTTCGGAAGGGATATAAGAATCCGAGATACAGCATAGCCCTCGATGGGAAGACCAACCACAGCGGGCACAACATCGGTACCTCAACAAGATCGATGAATGGCCATCGCCCACGGACGAAATCCACTCATCCGAGGCCGTGTTATTTTTCGCACGAACCTTTTCAAGCAAGACAGATACGTTTTTCGGAACTCCGCCGAGCCTCGCGCACGCCACGTGGGAAGCCAGTCGGTCAAGTGTGGAGAAGAAATGCTTGTGTATTGGCTTTTCATGTGATGACAGCGTGCAGAAAGGAAGGCGCCACGACGTACTGAGGGCAAAGAAATCTTTGGGATAGAGTTGTCGGAGAGGGCCCGAGTGAAGTTTGGTTTCGGATTTCCGGGTTGCGTTCTTCAGGACAGGAGTTCCGAACCATGAGATACTGTTGCTGTGCCGCAGAGAAGAAAGCATGGAATGTAGAAGTCTGCGAACTGCTTCCCTCGGTCGTATACCGATGACATAGCGTCGATCATCGAACACTTCTCCAGGTTTGTGATGTCTTCCGTCTATGAAGTGATCATCAAGACCAGTCCAGCTTTCAGGAGATGAAGTTTACGCTGTTGATGGAGAGCAGAGATGTCGACGACACATCGGTTTCTCTGTGGAGCGTTTTGCCTCCTAACCAAACCGCTGGGTGGAGCTAGGAAGAGGTAAAATATTCTGTGCATCTCTAGCGGCGGAGATCACTCGGCAGCTCCAAAGACCAATGCATGCAGTTTGGGATCACGAGCTCGAAGGGAAGTATCGTCTCCCAAACACCGTATCTGAAGCGTTCGATTGGCTAATATGCGCAAGATTGGAAGGACCCGAGCGCTGGGGTCTCTCTTGTATTTCGATTATGGGGCCACGCACGCACGCGCGCACGGGAGATTGAAACAAGAGATAAAAAAGCAAGGTGACGTCTATGGCTATTAGGGCTACGGCTCCGCGGATCACAGGCCTTTGCTCTGCTTCGAGACTGGCTGTGCAAATGTACCGACGGCCGCAACCAGCGTGCGTGGGCTTGCCGGCTTGCTTTGAATTTGTCGTGGTTGGACGATGGTGAACCTCCAAGGCGCGGCCGCATTTTAGGCTTTGATAAACAAGAACCGCTACGCGATCAACGGGAATCGCTGCCACCAAAATTTTCAAGCTCCCTTACTCTCTTCAAATTTGTGCTTGCCCGACTTTCTCCATTTTGTGCGTTGCCTCGCGGCGAGCGTTGAGCAAGGGATGTTTTCCGGTATCTGAGCAATCGGGAGGGACCCCTTGAGGAACGAGGGAAGGACGATTGCGAAGGTCGGGGGGTGGGGGGAAGTATCACCTTCCAAGGAAACCAATTGAGTCGGCTTTAAGCGTGGTACGTGGCAGCGATTCTTGTTTATCAAAGCCCCGCATCTTGAAAAGAGAATCGGGGACGGAGTTAAAGCAATCGTTGGTTGGCCCAACTATCGTCCATCCTCTTGCATTGCATCGGCTTCGCAGCCCAGAGAAGGAAATTTTCCAGCGTGAGTGTTCGAGACTAAAGCAAGACTTTTTGCGGCTCCGCAAGACCAAGCATTTTTTGCTACCGCACTGGATGCAGTGTATGCAGTCTGTGCAGATCATTGAGAAACGTCATTAGAGTCTGTCCCACGTGTAGTGGAGAATATGGAGAACGGCGTTGTCTCCGTGGCGTTCTGCCGAAGAGCCTGGGCAAGAAGACGCGAGTAGTCCAATGGTATTGCCGCATACGGTGTATGTGATGGAGAACCTGAGGTATATTTCGTGTTTGAGGTTTTACGGTGGGATGTATTACGCAGGTATTGCGGCATGGTAGTACTGTTTGATTTCAGTTGCTCTGGACTTTCGGGCTCTCACAAAAGTCCGCGGCTTGTCCGTTATGTCTCGTCCACTCTTTGAGACAATTGCATGACGGGAACGCAGTGTGCAGCATTCCCACCCGTACCAACAAGATCCTCACTTCCCTCTCTCCTTCCACGGCAATCTCCATCTCCATCACCAAGCAAGATTTCAATGTTCTTGGTGATGAACTCTGATTCTGAACTCATGACTCCCGACTCCCCTTGTTCCCTCCACGGAAAGCGTGCACCGCACGCGGCCGCACTCCGGGACACGGCTTTTGCTTGACTCCGAAACCTTTCAGCGGCGATTAGAAATGAGAACAAAAAAACAAGCTATAGGTAGAACCAGCACTATGCAAAATTCCGTTTGAATTGTTCTCGTGCGTACGAGAAAGCAAAATTTTCGTTTCGTTTCCAACGGACTCAAGTTGTTCGCCCGCTGACGATGTCGCTTTTTATGCAAATTTGCCAAGATGAGGCGTGGAGTTTCCTATTTGGGCGAATAAGGTGAGAGCTAACAAACGTCTCTTAGATGTACGAGTGCTGGTATATTATTGATTTTTGGATTCTCGGAAATGTGCCACGTGGATGCGTTTGCGGCGTTCCCACTGTGTTGTCAGCTGCATTAATGTTTAGCGAATGAGTAATTTCGAATGTTTGTGAGGGTGTTACGATATGTCGAGGCAGTTGGCTTGGCGGTGGATTGTTTTTGGGTAAAGGTCGAGTTGGCCAGGAGATCAATTCGTTTGTTTGGCAGCTGACACGAACCGGAGGAGCGCTATTGTACAGGTGCAAGATGCTTTTGTGACTTCTGAACTTTCTCAAACGGGCTTTCTCAAACTCACGCCGCACCACAGTACAGGCGCGAGGTTTGTTGCGCAGTCGAAGGTGAAGAGACTTATTAACCAGATGACGGCCAGGACTGGGATTGGCGCGAGTAGAACCTCCGTGCGACTGAGGAAGGGCAACGCTGCGTGATCATTAGCACGAGGCTTTGGAGAAATGTGGAAAGTGCCCTACCATTGTACCCCAGAAATGTGATGACGAAGTAGTAGCTCAGAGCCATCAGATACATGGTGTTCCCGAAGAGATTCGACACCCAATAGTCTTGTGCGATGAGGGGCATGAGCAGAAACTGAAGAGCGTACAGGAACGCCCACACTGGTAGGAAGGCTCTGATGGCGACCTGGACAAAAGTCAGTGGGAATAATTGTATGCTAGCTTTCACAAACACACATCGAAGCAATACCCAAACTCCAGCCCCTCTTCACCTCCTGCGGGAGGCCCGAACAAGCCTTGTCTTCGCTTTCCGAGTACTTTACCAACCAGGAAGAACATGGCCGTGGAGACGAGAAGTGAGGTGAGGAGGAAGTGTCCCAAGACGAAGACGAGCGCCACACGTATTATCCTGCTGAAGCCGTCTGCATACGCAAGGCCCCATGCTAATCCTGTCAATGCCAGGAAGAAGGACAGCAGGTATGAGAAGGCCGGGTCCGCTCGATGATATGTGTTCTTTGTCTCTTGGGAGAAGTCAGCTCAGCACTCGTCGTGGATATTGGAAGAGCCTACGTTTCTACAAGAAAGACGTTAGCTTAATTCTCACACGGTTCGATCTTGTACCCACATGATAGTATATGTTTCGGAAGACTTTCTTGGGAGCAATGATGAGGTGTGTCATTTCCCATACTGCCTGTAGTCAGTTCAGTGAGGCGCCTCGGAGGTCCGGAAAGCAAGGAGACGTACTGTCTCGAAGTCCATAGATGTGAATTTGAACAGACGCCGGAAGAAGGGTGGTATTCGCATGCTGTGCTGTTTCCGCTGTGAGGACGACATCCTGGAGGGTCACAATATAGGCTATTGCGGCCGGATGAGGTCCTTGAACTCGTGGGTCACGCGAGCTAACGCGTTCGATGTTGCCTTGTGAAGGACCGGTCTCAGCCAAAATGGGCAGACAATATATCTGCGCTCCGTATGTATCTCGGAAGAAGTGCCAGTACTCCTGGAGAGGTCGTTGTGAGGTGAATATGTTGTTTGATGCTGTGTCGAGGTTGCCTTTGCTTGCGGACTTGCCCTGAGGACAAGACGGCGCTAGCTGAATATGGACTTAGCCTATTCATAGGTCGATTGCTTCTGCCTCGTGCCTCCAACCGCATTTACTTCATTCTCTTTTAAACACACGCGCACCATTCTTTCTATCGCGATACCACTTTCTCAATCTCATCCTTCAGCTACTGCGCGCGACATCCGCTTGATTGCTACGCACGGCAACGAGCCTCATCCTACGGCGCGGTATCAAGGCTGGAGTATATCTGTTACTTGCGCACGAGCTTGCTACGACAGCTTAACAAAACCAGGTCGGCGCGCGCTCGTGTTTGAGCGCCAAAGGCGCCCGTCGCCATCATGGTCGAGTACGACCCGATGGACCCGCCCACGCTCGATGCCGCCGACAACGAAGACGCCAACGAGGACAGCTACGAGCCGGCCGGCGCCCAAGAAGAGGGCGCAGACGGAGATTCCGACTACGACCCATCGAGTTTCAACTTCGGCGACGGTGCAGAGGCCCAATACGAATCTATGGGCGACACGCCATCCTCCAAATCACTCCCAACCCAGACACAAGCAGCTCCCAAGCAACCCCCCAAAATTGCCGGCTTCATGGTAGAAGAGAGTGATGATGAGCAAGAGGAGAACACACGACCACCGCCATCGCAGCTAAATGGATCGGCTGGTACGCAGTCCGGTCTGGGCGCGGTGGCGGTCTCTGCGGCGCAGGATGTATCCTTAAGTAGTGCACCACAAGACACTGCTGCTCAAAGCACAAGTCTCAACGGGTCCACCACTCTTCCTCTCCCAGCGTCTAGTTCCACACCTGTCTTTGACACTTCACTTCAGCTATCTGCTCCAGAACAGGGTAAGACAGTCAATCCGGTGGCATCAGCACAACAGTCTATCGCTCCAACACCACAACCGACTTCAAATGGCATTGCAGCAACGCCAGTGCAGCCTACAGTCTCTCAACCGCCCGCTAGGCTACCACATGACAGAGTTGGACAGCTCGAAGACCGCATCAAAGACGATCCGAAAGGCGATACCCAAGCCTGGATGTCACTCATCGAACATTACTACGACAAGGGCCAGTACGACTACGTGCGAAATGTATACGATCGCTTCACCGAGGTTTTCCCTACTGCGGTATGTCTTCCCTCATCATGCTGCACTCGTCTACTGCTATCTGCAGATTTGGCAGCAATTTGTGTTTGACCATCAAGCTGATTGTTTTGTTTAGGTTGTGATATGGCTGAAGTACCTCCAAATGGAGACGGAGCTGGACGAGTCGAACAGGGTTGCCTTGATCCTGAACAAGGTGCTCGTACAGATGCCCAATGTTGATATCTGGAAATTCTACATCGACCACGTGCGAAGAGCTCTCCCTCTCATCAATGATACAGACGGCAAGAATCGCAGCGAAATCACTTCGGCTTTCGAGCTAACCTTGAATCACGTCGGAATCGATCCCGAGGCTGGTCAGCTGTGGCGAGACTACATCGAGTTTGTGAAGGATGGACCTGGAAATATCGGCGGCACTTCATGGCAGGACTTGCAGAAGGTCGACCTGCTGCGAAAAGCATATCAGCGTGGTATCAAGATTCCTCACTCCGAGACGATTCAGCTTTGGAAGGAATACGAGTCGTTCGAAATGGGTCTGCACAAAGCCACCGGTCGCAAGCACGTTCAGGACCAGAGCCCACACTACGTCGAAGCCCGGAAAGCCAAAGTCCAAATCCAACAGAAGCTCGAGGGCTTGGATCGCAGTGGCCTTCCTCGCCTGCCTCCAATTTACGGCTGCGCTGGTGAAGACGAGTTCGGCACGCAGGTCGAGAAGTTTCGAGCATGGATCGATTGGGAACGAGACGAAGATCCTCTGGTCTATAAGGGCACCGAAGACGATCTCTGGCGGAAGCGTGTCCTCTACGCATACCAGCAAGCGACCATGTTTCTGTGCTTCTACCCCCAGATTTGGTTCGATGCAGCGTCTTGGTGCTTCTCGCATGGATTGACGACGGAAGGCGAACAGTATTTGGACAACGGTGTTGCCAGGAATCCAGAGTCGGTGCTGCTCGCCATGATGAAAGCAGAGCGGGTGGAGAGTGGCTTGAGTCCCGGCAATACTGATGAAGTACTCATCTCCAACGGCGAGAAGCTTGATGTGCCTTTCGAAAACGTCCATGCTGCTCTTTATGCCTTGCGAAATAAATTGACCGACAAGGACAAGCAAGATGTGCTTCGCATCCAAGAGCACTACGCATCGTTGCCGCCAGAAGACGATCCCATGGAAGGTGCTGAGGATGACGACGACGAAGAGTCTGCCCAAGAGAAGCCGAAGACGAGAGAAGAGCAGAAGAAAGCTGAGATCGACGCGGTCAAGAATGCATCTGCTGCACAGCTTGACGTCCTGAAGCGCACCATTTCGTACGTCTGGGTCGCAAAGATGCGCGCATTCCGTCGAGTTCAGGGCCAAGGAAAGCCGCAGAAGAAAGGCGATACGTCGAAGCATGTGAAGGGCTTTAGGGGCATCTTCGGAGACGCACGCCCTCGCGGCCCACTGTCCAGCGACGTCTACACCGCTTCTGCTCTGATGGAGTGGAACTGCTACAAGGACGCTTCGGCCAACAAGATCTTCGATCGTGGAATGAAGCTGTTTCCCAGCGACGAGTCCTTTATTCTCGAATATATCAAGCACCTCGTCAGCCAAGGCGACGTCACCAATGCTCGAGTCGTTTTTGAATCCACCGTCCCCAAGATCCTGAATGCTGCGGATACCACTCACGAGCAGAAGGCTGGAAAGGTTCGCCCGCTCTTTGCATACATGCACGAGTTCGAGAGCAAGTACGGCGATCTTCCTCAAATCACGAAATTGGAGAAGCGGATGGGTGAGCTGTACCCTGGCGAGCCAGAGATTGCTCGCTTCAGCCACCGACTTGCTCTGCCTACCTTCGACGCCATCGATGTCCAGCTGTTGCTGAGTCCAATGCAAGCACAGCCAAAGGCCTTCGTCCCACAGCCCGCCGGCTTTCAACCACCCGCCATGTCCACCGTCGAGCAAGCCGCCAGCCCATCAGGCCTCCTCCTCGGACCCAATGGCCCCTACATGCCCAGCCCCAAGCGCCCTCTTGACGACTCGGACGCCGACACACCGCAACGCAAGTTCATGCGCGCCGAATCGCCACTCAAGGGTGCTGCAGGCATGCGCATGCAAGGTAAGACTGCCACTGTGCCCATCACCGGCGGAGCAACCAGCGGCGGCGGTTTTGCAACCAAGACTTTCACTCCTGCTACTATGGCTCAGCCGCCTCCGATGCCAATTGGGCCAATACCATTGCCTCCAATGATTAATCAGGTGCTGGCTATGATTCCCAATGCGGCTTCGTACGCGGGACCGAATTTCGAGACGGCGAAGATGGTGCCTTTTATGGCGGGTGTCAATGTGGATCACGCGCGTGCGATGCTAGCTACGGGGCAGTTGGTGAGACGGTAGAAGTAAGCAAGTGTGAGAATTTGGGCTGGAAGCGTTCGAATTTCTCTCTTTTATTATGATCGTTTGGTATCGCTCTGAGTGAGGCATACCTTGGGTGTTGTGTAACATAGTGAGCGAGCAAAAAAAAAAACGACTCAGTCCTGTCTTGCTGCTACACTTCCCTCTATTCTCTTTTTAATATCCATCCGATTGGTTGCCCCTTACTGCACCCAGCGCACCTCGCAATAGGGAGTAGCGCCCATCCTCCTCTGGCCACAGGCTCTGTCCGAGCTCGTCCACCTCATTGGCGCTGTCGTCGTCGCCGTCTTGGAGAAAGACTTCCCAGGCGAGGTACACGGAGTATTTCGCTGGGAAACGTGTTAGGATATTACTGCTTATGTCTCGAGCTCTGTGTCGTAGAAGGATCGAATAGAACTCGAAGCCATCGCATAGTCTCTGCTGCTGGTCTCGAGATTGAGGGATGAGGGATACTTACCGCTTTCATTGCATGCGAGATGCGAGGGAGAGGGAAGGGCCACCGCCTGCGATGCCGCTGTTGAGGCCGCTGCCCACTCGGCCGCGCCGAAGAGGGAGCTCCCAGTGGTTGAGACTGTCATCGTCGGATCAGTACCGGTCTCGAGTTGAGGCGTGGAGGACGGAGGTTGGTCGTAGTATGTAGTGCTGCGGTTCGAGTGATGAGGAACGAGGACGTACCTGATGCAGCGTCCTGGTCTTCACCTGCTTCGAGGAAGGATTCTAGGGCGGCGACGAGGTGGGTGTTTGCTTGGTCGCGGGTGGAAGTCTGTGAGGTTGTTAGTCTGGAGATTTTGAGGGTTGGGGATATGTCTTACCATGCTGTTTGAGTGTGGTGGAAGTGGTCTCGGTTTGTGTATATTCGTGTGTGTGGGTGTGTGACTTATTCAAGGGAAGGAGAAGTTCTGCAGAGCAGCATTTCAAGGAGAGATTCTTTTAGAGCTCGGCCAGCCTTTCCTGTGTTGAATGGTCGAGTTTGAGCGTGGTGAAGATCCATCTTCGAGGCGGCTTCCAGGACTTGTAGGTCAACGAGGTCCAGCGGCGCGTCTGGCCTTAGTACTGTGTATTATAGCATTTCGAGGAGGAGTACACGAATCGCATGGGCGGTCTGATCTTGCCAGGAGCGTCGGAGACACTCAGCTGTGGCAGAAGAGATCGGAGGGCGTAGTTGGGAGCGTCACCAGGGGGGCGACTGCTCGCCTCTTATGTGCTCGATCACTTCCAAACAACTAACTGGAAGTCTCATAGAAGCAGTTACCACCGACAGTGTCTCGCTGGGAAACAACGACGGTCGTGTTTGCGATGTCTTGGCCGTGTTGTCGTCGGAGAAGGAGTCGCGGAGGGTTCCAGGGACCATACCCGTAGTACGCTATATTGCTGCTTCCTGAGCTTATCGCACACTCTATTCCGACGTCCTCCGCCCAACTCTCCCACACTGTCGCTCAGTGAACGAGACGAGAGCGTCCTGATTACTCATTGTCGCTACGAAACATCCGCACGTATCGCCTGACTCTCCGAGACGCCTGCGATGGCCTTTCCGCCGCTCCACAAGCACTCACCGTCGAGGATGCATCCGCACGCCTCAACGACGACCACGCTCGACGGCGGACACAATGGCGACGACGAGCAGCTGGTCAGGTGGATGGAAGGACCACAGGGACGTCAGATCAGCTGCTATGTCCTCGAGCCCTGCTGTAGTTGAGGCCTGTGCGCTCGATCACCCGAACAGGGGAGCTGTGCAGTCTCGCTCTGCCGGGCCTTGACGATATTGCAAGCAAGCTGCTGTTCCACAATGGCTGCTGGAAAGATGTTAGAGACGGTCTCGGGACGGCGCAAGGGAGAAGAGGAGCAAAGAGAGCCTGGAGAAGCGACGGCCGCGTTGCGACACCGACGGCTTCATGGGCGGTTGGTCTCTTGAGCGACGACGCTCCTCACATATTGTGGATATGGAGCTGGGACAGCGAAATCGGCCATGCGATATTTAACATTTCCGAAGGACGCACACAAGCTCTGCAAACAATATCCAGTGCACAGAGCACGCACTCAAGCTTTCCGATCAATTATGGCCAGAGCGCAGACAAGTTCTCGACCGCGCTCGATACTGCCGACTGTTCGTATGAGCTCGATGCTGACTAACAGCGCTCAGGCATTGCAAGAGTCGATTTGGAAGCTACTCTGGACACATGGAGAGTTGCTGGATGCCATTGAGTGAGCACTCGTGGTCCCGCGCGGTTTGAAGCTGTCATCCCACCTGATTCAGCTTCCGATGCAGCAATGACTAGCATTATGGACAACACTGCGAAGTTCAGTCTCAGCCGAGTATTCAGAGCTGGAAGCAATTGCTGCGTTCACACATTATTCGGGCGCCAAGTTCAGAGCCGCCATCCCTGTCGCCATCCCAGCCGTGTAGCTTCCGGTGCGGCAGCGACCAGGATTTTGGGTGACAATGCAGAGCTCAGTCCCAGTCAAAGTACCCAGCGCAGGATGCGACTACCGCGAAACAAAGACTTCCTTTCTGGAGACCCAGCGCCCTGTTCTTCATCTGCATCTGAAGGCAGTTCCGGGAGACCAGCGAAGCGGTGTACTGGAATTGAATCTGTCTTCTTGCCTGATGATAACAATGCTGTCGTTCTTCAGGTTCTCAGCCAACAGCAACCCAAGCCTTGTTTTCCGCCATCAATAGGTCGGCAGTGAAGACAACTTGGTCTCTTGAACTGCTTTGAGACTGGCAGTCGTGGGAAGTCAGACTATTGCTGGGGTCATTGCTTGCGATACGATTGCACGCCTGCCCGTCATGGCGTCTTCCGAGCGGAAACTCCAGCATTGCGGGTACTCAAGACTCAAGACCCAAGACTCAAGGCTGTGTTTAGGTGACGACCATTGTTGCCCACGTGAAGGATCCCTGAGCCCATGATAGACCCTGCGTGGTCTCCAATGACAGTCAGTCTCACACCACGGGCTACACACCTCGTTCCTCGGAGTATATCGTTGACGGCAGACATCTTGGGATGCCCGCCCAGTCTCGATATTGGAGCACGCCGAGAACAATGCTTGAAGCAACGAAAGGCTTTGCCATATTTTGCATCCGGATCCAAACCTACGCATGCCTGTCTCCAAGCAGCATTTCTAATGGCTGTCTCTTCGCACCATACGCCATCTGAAAGTCATGCTTAGGAGGCAGCAGATCCGTTTGACATGCTTCAACATCTGGTATCTTCACAAACTGCCACCCAGCAATCTTGTGGGTAGCAAATGACCAGCATTTATGCGAGAGCACGGCTGTATGCTGGGGTCGTCGCCGAATATGCTCGTCGCAACGAGACGCTCCCAAGCAACGCAAAGCAGAGCAGAGCAGATCGAGCATTGCAAAGGCCAAGAAATGTGCCCACAGAGCGGTACAGCCAGCATACTCCTTCTCGGCGTTGAAATTGGCAAAGCTTCTGCTGGAAGAATTGTTGCTCCTACCTTTGGCGTAGGGATTGCCCTTGAAGATTGTATTCTGCCCTCTGCTGTCCATATCTGCCTCCTTCTTCCTGGAGATGTGTCAACAGCAGCTCGAGACCTTCTTGAGAAAGCTCTTGTCCGGACGGCCGCTTGATGCTGGGCACAGGCTTCGCCCTTGCCTGTGTATAGAAACCAAGATCTTGTTGCAGTTCTTTGTTGATGCAGCTTGCCCGGCAGAGTGCACATGGTGTTGAAAGCTTCAAGGGAATCACTCTTTGCGATGCACAACCTTGCTCGTGCAGACCCAGAGTATGGCTTCGGTGACCAGATATCATGGCGCCGCACATGACCCTCGTTTCCTGCAGCAACAGTCGAGTCCTGCAACGTCTTCGCGAGACGCCAGCGCTGCTGTGCAGGGAGGACAGATATCCAGGACCGATGCTCCCATAAGATCTCTTGGGTCCTTGCCATCGCCACCAGCCTCTTGCCTTCCTATGCTGGCTTGGACGCGTTTGTCCTGAGAAGTCCTGTCTGGGCTTCAAACGACCTTCGGGAGTCTGCCATGGCATCATGCTCAGTAGTCTTTCTCACTCGGTTCCTGGTTCGTCGCCGTGGCCAGACATCGGAGTGGACACAAGTGGTCTTGTTGCCCGACGGAGGCCCTGGATTCTGGAACGCGCGGGCCAACGAGGTCGATGGGCGTCTCCGGATGGCGATATTCTGTGTTTCCACCGTCGCGTTCTTCCAATTGCTCTGCAGATGCTCCGACGCCCTGTGTCCCTGTATCCTCTCAAGCTCGCATCGCCATCACGTCTTCCTCTTGCTGCTTATACCGAAACCCGGTACGGTGGTGCATGAATTGGCTCGACAGTGAGACTGATGCTGCGAACCTTGTTGCTGTCCGCACCGTCTGCGCAGCGCCGTTGCTTGTTTCTGATCGATGGTGTATGGGTGGCTGCGAGTGCAAAGAAGCTCGAGGAGAGGACTGGATACCTCCACCAGCGCAAACTGGCATTGGCGGCTTGGAAAGCTTGAAAGGCGCGAGAGGAGCAAGTCAGTCAAAGGTCTCATCGATTGATGTCTGAAAGCTATCGGCCGTCTGTCCGGCATCCTGGGGCGACTCTGTCTACCCTCCCAGAGATCCTTGCTGTTTCTCGTAGCATTGGCCTGCTGTCAGATTCCCCTTTGCGTCCCATCGAGGAGAGCCTGCGGACGCTGAGGCAGACTCCCGCCGTCCTGCAATATCGCTTGCCCTGTCTGCTCCGTCGGTGCCCATGTGTCTCTGAAGTATCATTTCCTCCTTTTGCACCACGGCGGCCTTCCTCGGAGGTCCCGCCATGCCGGCACTGCTCGCCAGCCTCGTGGCATGTCCTGGCCTTGCTGTCAGCGCTGCCCGTCCCCATATACTTCAAGGATATGCACCTACGGTCCTCCTTTTTCCTCCCATGAGCCTATCTCTCCGTCGGTGAAGCGTTTCTCAACGCTCACATGGGTCTTCGAACCCTCCAGAGCCTCCTGCTCACATGCTCCGCTCTTCGCTCGCTTCGCTGTTGCCGTGCCAAGTCCACGCACAGAATGCACGAGCCATGCTTCCGCCCTCGGAAAATCTCTGCATCGCCGTCCATCACACCGCCGCAGCACCCTCATTATCATGATCAGAAGCTATTAAACCCTCAGAGGCCCTTCAGGTGAGTCTTCAGAAGTATCGCACCTGATTTTCCAAGCCTCATAAGCTCTCGCTCGTGCCTGCCTGCCGCTCGGGCATGAATCGCTCGAGACCGTGATAACTCGCCTACTTAAGCCAGCCAACCTTTGTCTTCTAAACCTATTCCAATTCCTCCACTACATCCACCAACATCCACCAGAACTCTCTCTGAATTCCATCAATCAGTCACTCAACCATCTCACAACACTATCCCCAACAACCAAGGTACGTTCTGGGTGTGATTTCTAGGCTCCGCGCCTTCCTCATGATCTGCATCCTCATCCTCATCTCACTATGCACCTTCACCTGCCTTCCTTCACTCTCACGAGCACGCAAGTGCATCCGTGCTTCAGCAGCTCCTGTATCTAACCCCCTCCTGTCTCTTCAAGTTCCTCCTGTATCTAACCCCTTCCTGTCTCTTCAAGTTCCTCCCTTCTACACCCACCTACCACCACCACTCATCATCCAACACCATCTTTCCCTTCCACCATCACACCATCTGACTCGCCTCGAGCTTGCTCGCAGCGTCACCACTCACCCATCAGCTTCAAGCGTATGTCGCGCTGCTGCAACTTCCCAACAATCATCTTCCTCTTGTGACACATGCTGACCCTCTTCCTTAAAGCATAACTTCCCAACCACCCAAGCACACTCTCGGCAACCGACAACATGGTTGGCCAGTCCAAGAACCGCGTCGTCGGCGAGCACTCATCGGCTGGCCGTGCTTCGCGTACCTCAGGCCCGTCCTCGTCTGCTAGCAGTGCCTCGCCCGCTACGTCGTCGGCTGGCAGCTCAGACGTCTCCGTCCGTGGTGGCTACCGCGCCCCACCCCTCTACAACACTCGCTCCGACCGTGGCGGCTACGATGGCAACCGCGATCCTGAGCCGACTTCTGACCGTGACCCCAACCACTCGCGTCCTACGGTCGAGCCTCGCAACTTCGATCTCGGCATGCAGGGCTGGCAGACAGTCCGCGGCAATGACATCGCAACCTCCCTCCCCACCCGCCCAGCTGCCTCCAAGCTCGGTCAAGCCATCAAGATCGGCTTGAACACCTACCACGTCACCGGCATGCCAGAATTCCCTGTGTACCAGTACGACGTGAGCATCGGCAACGGTGTTGAGAAGCGTGGTGTCATCACCAAGGTTTGGGAGTCCAAGGCTGTCCAGGCTGCTGTCGGCGGTACATTCATCTTCGACGGTAACAAGCTCGCTTGGTCTGGCAAGAATATCGACCGCGAGATCCGCCTCACGGTTGACCTCGACGCCGATCAAGGCCGTACCCCCCGCAAAGACAAGCCTGATGTACACCGCATCATGATCCGCCAGACCAATCAAGTCCGCTTTGATACGCTCAAGGCTCATCTCGCTGGCAAGTGCGCCTTCGACAACCGCTGCCTCGAGGCAATTAACTTTTTCGACCATCTCCTGCGCGAGAGTCCGTCCAAGAAGTATACCGCCATCAAGCGTTCCTTCTTTCAGCAAGGCGAGAAGCGTTTCGACCTCGGCAACGGTGTTGAAGCCATGAAGGGTGTTTTTGCATCCATGCGCCTGGTCCACCCCGGCTTCCTCTCAGTCAACTTGGATGTTGCCAACGGCACCTTCTGGACCGCCCAGCTGCTGACGAAGGCTGCTACCTTGATTTGCAGCCAGCGTAGCGAGTCTGACCTTGTCGTCGCTCTCAAGTCTGGTGAGCGTGGTCGTGCCGGCAAGGAATTGAAGAAGCTTCGCAAGACCCATGTCCTCGCTCGTCACCGCGGCAAGGATACTATCGACGGCTACGTGATCGAGAAATTCCTTTACACTTCTGCACGCAATCACAAGTTCAACGCTCTCGATGCTTCCGGCAAGGAATATGAGACAACACTCTACGACTACTTCGCCAAGAAGTTCAACATTCGGCTCCAGTACCCCGACCTGCCTCTTGTCAAGATGACTCGTGGCAAGATGACTGTGCTGCCGATGGAGGTTTTGCGGCTGAAGGAGAACCAGCGCTACCAATACAAGATGGACGAGAAGCAGACGTCAAACATGATCAAGTTTGCCGTTACCGCCCCGCCTGAGCGCTACGCCGGCATTGAGCATGGTCTCAAGTTGCTCGCCTGGGATACCGATCCGCTTCTTCAGAAGTACCAGATGAAGATTGCGAACAAGAAGACTATCGTCGACGCTCGCCTTCTCCCTGCTCCTACCGTCAAGTTCGGCGTCGGTGATGCTAAGCCTGGCACATCTGGCCGTTGGGACCTCAAGGGCAAGAAGTTCCTCGAGACCAACAAGGCTCCTCTCAAGTCATGGGCTATCTGCGTCATCTCTGGTCGTCGCGGTGGCAAGCCTGATAAGTCCGTCATCGAGTCCTTCGTTGCTGCTTTCGTGGGCGGCTATATCGCCCACGGCGGTAAAGTCGAGAACAAGCAGCCCGCCTTCTCTCTCGCCCAGACTGACGATGTCGGTGCTTGGGTTACTGCCACTTGGAACGCTGCCGGCAATCAATCTCAGATGCGCCCGCAGGTTCTGGTGTTTATCTTGCCCGACAAGGATTCTAACGTGTACGGCCGTATCAAGCGGTCCTGCGAGTGCCGGTACGGTGTGGTCAGCCAGTGCGTGCAATATTCGCACGTTCAGAAGAAGCAACCCCAATACATCTCGAACGTCCTCATGAAGTTCAACGCCAAGCTAGGTGGTGTTACCTGCCGTGCTGTTGGCTCCAAGACTTCAGGACCGGCTGGCGCGTTCGTTGGCCCGACCATGGTCATCGGTGCGGATGTTTCTCACTCTGCTCCTGGTGTGCAGAACCCGTCCATGGCCGCCATGACCGTCTCGATCGACAAGCTCGGCACGCGCTATGCCTCGGTGTGCCAGACGAACGGCTACCGTGTCGAGATGATTCAGACCGACACCATCAACAATGAGCTGAAGCCCATGGTTCAGCACTGGATGTCGAATGTCGGCGGCGGCAAGGTTCCTTCGATCGTCATGTACCTTCGTGATGGTGTTTCTGAGGGCCAATACACCCATGTTATCCAGCAGGAGGTTGCTGATCTCAAGGCGCTGCTGAAGGGCGCTGATCCTGCGGCCAACCCGAAGTTTGTCGTCGTCGTCGGCTCTAAGCGCCATCATGTCCGCTTCTTCCCCGAGAAGGGCGATCGCAACGGCAATGCTCATCCTGGTACCCTCGTCGAGACCGGTGTGACGAACCCCTTTGAGAACGACTTTTACCTTCAGGCGCACGCGGCAATCAAGGGTACTGCTCGGCCCGCCCATTACCATGTCCTTCTCAACGAGGCCGGTATGAGCAACGACCAGTTGATCACCTTGCTGTACGAGCAATCGTACCAGTACATCCGTGCGACCACGCCTATCTCCCAACACCCGGCGATCTACTACGCCCATCTCGCCTCCAACCGTGCCATCCCCCACGACCCCAAGTGGGCCGGCAGCAGCGACGGTGTCCCTTCGTCGTCCACCACCAAGATCGCGCCCGCTTCTGGCTCCCAGGGCAGGTCCGCCGGCAAGTCCGCCGGCACCGGCAGCTCCTCCGGTGTCCCGACTGACTTCGACAAGCTGATGCCCATGCCGAACCAGGGTGGCATCAACACCTCTATGTGGTACATCTAAGGATGCCACTATAACTTCTCACAAACACACACCCCGCGCAACCTCAGCGCTGGCATCTTCGACATTCTCACACACGACACTGAACTTTGACGGGTTTGAACTGATGTAGGGTTGACAGACAGGGCCTGAATGAGGCATCGAGCGACTGCAAGCAAAGCAGTAAAAATGACCAGCGTGGTTTTTCTCATGTAAAATAAGCGACAAAAAATTGACAGTGCCTTTGTGGCCACCAAAAACTCCTTCTCCCTCTCCTTCTTCTTCTCCTTCCTTTCGTGACTTTCGTGACTTTCGATTGAGTGTGATATGAGCAGCGCTGACTGGTAGATAGAAAACTTGACGACGAGTATCGACCGCCAGACGATCTGCTTTGATCATCACAGCGCGGCTGGTGGAATCTGGAAGCGATATGGGGGATGAAGACAAGAAAACACAGGCTGCTCCACCGAAAGTTTTTGATGCAAGGCGAAGGGCGAGACGAGAAACATCTTCTTCGACTTTGCTAGACGAGAGGATATGTTGGGCAGAGAAAAAGCTTGGGAATAGATACGAGAGAAGCAAGCAGGGAAACAGTGGAAGAGCGAAGGCGATATGAATCGCAGGGCAAATGGCTGGAACAGAATATGAGCGAAGGTAGCGGTGGTAATGAAGGCGAGAAGGAAAAGATATGATATTGGCAGCCTCAGCAAGACGACACGAAGAAGATGGTCGATGAACAACTTCCCCACCCCCGGCAGATATCAGCGCAAAAAACACACGAGAACACAGCACCAACACCCAGAGACAACAAAGAGAAAGACAACAGCAATTTGAATCGACTCATATGCTTGATTACTCCACCAGACCGCAGCACTCGGCAGCCATGTTCCATTTCCGTCGTTCTTTCATCTCATCCGTCTATTTACATTGTACAAATCGCTTCGTTGTCCATACGAACGACATCCATCCAATCTTTTCCAGTACCCATCGCCAAAGAACGCCAGAACCAGAACATGACCCAGTCGTGATGCCGCTAATGTCCAGATTGAAAGCAACTCGAACAGTCTCCTCTCGTCTCGAAGCTGCGGCGTTGGTGGGCGCTGTGGTCTTCTCGGAGGTATGCTGTTGGATTCATCTCCTCTCCCATCCTCCTCTCCCTCACTCATCTGTCAACTTATCCAGCAGATGAATACTCATAATCATGACCAACAGCCCCACTGTCACAATAATAAACAGCGCAAAACCAAACCACCCCAGCACCATGGCACTTGTCCCCACACCGCTCTTCACACTCCCATTGCCGAAATCTTTCGCTGTTTGCGCCGCGGCGACGGAAGCCGTGTGTTGCCAGAGCACGCTGACGAGTACGAAGATGGAGGCGATGAAGATGAGGGCCAGGGCGACTTGGGATACGGGCCGTGAAGGGAAGGGCTTGATGTCAATATCGGAGCCGGTGCGGGCGTCGTGTTCTTCGTGCCAGCCGGGGAAGGTGGCGAGGAGGAGGAAGGTGATGAAGGCGAGGACTATGGCGACGATACTAGAATATCTCTGTCAGCTCAAGCTCTGCTCATATCCGTTGTGTCGGGGTGTATAACTCACAGCAAATACGGAAACACTACACTATTCTTAAACGTATCCGCCACCCAAATCAAATTCAACGGATCCTGATCAATACTAATCTGCTCCGCCAACAGCGTCGCATTATTCGAGCACAGAAAACTGCCTCCATCGGGAGTTACACAGATCCCAAAATATCCGACTCGGACTTCCAGGGCGGCGTCGCCGACGAGATTGGCGATGGCGGCGCTGACGCCTGGATTGACTTGAGTGGGGTCGTAGGTGGGTGTGTAGGTTTGGTAGTAGAAGGAGATGAGGAAAATGTCGGGAATGGAGGGCGAGGAGGAGGAGCAGCCGGCGAGGAGGAGCGCTGTGCAGACAATGTTAGTATGGAGGTTTGCATGGGGGAGGGAGGATGGGACGTACAAAGTAACACAATCGCAATAGCGATGAATATCATCAAGACATGATGATATCCCAAGAAGGGTATCAGCCGCTGGATGCCGACTGCAAAGCGTACATTCGGCATGGCAGAGACGGTCTACCGGCTGTCTGGTCGAGGGTGTCGTGTCGTCGTCGTCGTCGTCGTCGAGAGGAATGCTCCAGCGGCACAATGGCCGAGGAGTCGGAAGGGTTGTGGAATGCAAGCGATCGTATGTACGTGTCTCAGAACAATCAGTGCTCTTGTTCCGGGCGGAAGTCGGTTCTTGAAGAATGCGGTCGGGTGTTGTAGAATGCGGCTCCTTTCAGAGAGTGAGTGTGTGGATTGTTGGTAGTGTGGAGAAAGGAGGGAAGAGATGCTTAGCTCGTCGAAAGACTTGGGTACGTCCCCTTTGCCTCCTCTGACTGTCGATTCGATGCGGTGAAATCACGAGGTTGGGACTTGGGCGTGAAGGTGGCGGGTAAGTGGTGTCCTTGGTGCCTGCCTTTTCCCAGCCACCATTGTTGATCGAAGCCCGCTGGCTGGGCAACCACGCCGGCGACGTCATCGAGCACGCGAACACGTCGCGCTTTCACACGTTGTTTCTCAACGGCGACGATACTCTCACGAGAAAGACTTCATAACTTCGTTAACAGTCTACAAATACATACTCCGACAAATTATTTCCCCACTGTCTCAGATATTGACAACAGCCCTCAACATCGCCGGCCCATACTTCGAAACCGGCATCGGGACAGCAGCATCCGCCACAATCGTAGACGTCCTCGGAGGATCAGAACTTCTCCCTCTCGGCGGTGTCTTTCCCTGCTCAGGCGTGCGTTTCGCATACGATGAAATGATAGATTCGGATAGAGAGCGGAGAGTCTCTTGTCTCTGCATGTCCCGATTCGGGGGGGAGATTGGGCGAGTGTGTGGACTGGGGCTTGGACTGGTCGATGGTGGAGGTTTGGGTAGTTTCTTGTGTGTCCCGAGTGGTGTTTTGGGTCGCATTGGTGAGGCGAGAGAAGTGCCGCGAGGCTGTGGAGTTGGTGCTGTGGAAAGAAAGGCTTCTGAGGTTGCGGGTGTGGCCGTCTTCTTCGGCGTGAGAGGTGTAGGCCACGAAATCCCGAGGCCAGAGTTGGGTGCTGGAGGTGCTGGTGTATGCTGCCTTTCATCTTCTGCTCCTCGATTGCCATGCTCGACGGGATCCTTGGAAATTGGGAGTGGTTGCTGGACTGCTCGCAACGCCTCAATCTCCGCATTCGCATTCTTGAGATCTTTCTTGTACCCCTTGATGTCGAGTTTGTACAACAGTATCTCTTGCGTCAAGTGCCTGAGCTCCTTCTCAACCATGCTGAGCGAGTCGTCAGTGCTTTCGACCAGCTCAAGTTTTCCCTTTTCGGCAGACGAGATTGAGATTTTCCGAAGGCGCTGCACGAAGGCCGCAGAAGCCTGGTCTTCGAGCTGTGGAGTCATTACATGGCCCTTTTGAGCAGCAGACCGACTCTGCCGTCGTAGCTCGGCATGCAGAAGTGAGTTATACTTGTCGCGAGCAGTCTCAGCGTCTGTAGCCCTTTGCTGCACTCTTTCCAGCTCCGTCGTCGTGTCGTGCATCTGCTGCTTTGCCCGATTCTCTTTGCTCTCGTGAGCTTTGTTTGCAGCTCGCTCGGCTTCTTCCAGCTCGCTGATGCGCAAGTCTTTCATGGCGACAGCCTGTCTAAGCTCGTCCAATTGCTGCAACAGGGGATCTTGTCGAAGAGTCTTGCGTCTCTTAATCAGCACCTCCTGGCCGTCCTCGGGTTTGTTCTGCGAGCGAGATCTGGTCCATTTCGGATCCACGTGCGAAAGTAGCGATTGAATATCGTCAAGTTCTTTCGCCAGGAACTTTTCCCTCTGCGTAGTCTTGCTGACCTGCTCGCACGCTTCGTAAAAGCCTTCCAAAGCATCGAGGCGTTGGTTGTTGGCAGCAAGCAACGCGGCTTCATACCCGCTGATTGCATTCTTGAGAGACTTCTCAGCTTCCTTGTTTTTGCGTATGATCTCCTTGAGTTGGTTGATTCTGCGGTCGTTCCTTTCGTTGGTTTCCCTCAGCTGGTCTCGCTCACGTCGTATATCGCCAATCTCGGCGGTTGTCCTGCGTGCAAGACTGAGTTTGCGTTTCAGGGCCTCCGTCTCTGCTACGGCTTCCGATGATATGCGCCTTTGGCTCTCCATTGACAACTCGAAAGATTGTAGAGACGTTGTCGCGCTGGTATCGGAGCTCAGAAGTCCGCCGGCTTGGCCAGCCGCCTCGATGTCGATGGTGAGAGTCTTGCGCGGTACTGGTCTTGGTACCTGGGATCGTGGTCGATGGTCCAAGATTGATATGTACGATTTATAGGACGCCAATTCCCGCTCATGAGTTTCTTTCAGCGCTGCAATATGCGCTTCATGAGATGCTCGCATGGTCGCGATCTGTTCCAGAACATTCTCCAAATCCGCATTTTGATGTACGTCCTGGGATGAGCATGGTCTGCGAACCCAGTGGGATGGTACCGTTGGCACAGCTTGGGTGCTATTGACATGGGAGTCGTGCCGAGAGCCAGCGGTACTTGGTGGGCTTTGCAGGCCGCTTGATAACACGCTCAACGAAGGCCGCTTTGCACTTGCAATGATCGTTTCGGTCTCTGTCGCCACCAGCGTGTCATCACTGATATTCGGTATGGTTGTCGCATGCGTCTTCACTCGTTGGAAGGGACTACCCCCTTTTACGCGTGAGAGCGGGTCAATGGGAGGATAGCTCGCCGAGGCACGCGAGAAGCTGTCGTACGACTTCCTTGGACACACGGGAAGCTTGTATGATAATTCCTGGGGACTGCTGTGAGGTCGTTCGATCGAGTTTCCATACGAGCTTGAGCTTTGCGGCGATGGCATGATCTTACGTATCGAGTTACTGTACAGAGACTGTTTGACAGAGTGCGTTGGCCGAGTTGGGAAAGATCCCTCGAGCTCGGCCAATGGCGGATGTGGAGCTTCGGCCATGGGCGTAGAGGGAGCAGTGTGCGATCTTGGTCGTCCGAAAGCTGTTTGGAGTCCACCAGAACTATGCTGTGTCGTCAAGAGATGTGTGTTGAGGCAGTCGTTCATGACGGCCAGAAGGCTGGTAGCAGATTGTACAGCGGCATCCTGAAGAGCAATGGAGTCCGTCGTTCGGACGCTGCGCTGACGGAGTGACTCAAATTCCAGAGGTATGGGTTTGCGTTTGGGTCTTCCCAGACTCTTTGTATTGTTAGCTTGTGGTTTTGGGGATGTATGAGGAGTTCGACCAACCTTCTCGGGTAGGATTTGAGGAGTTTTAGTCCTTGAGGGATGCCAAGTGAAGAACTTGCTTGAGGAAGCCATAATGGACGCTACATGGTCCGGAACTTCAAGATGAGGAAACGCCTGCGAACGCAATATTGCCCACTAGGAGCAGTAGTGGAGGAAAGGAAAGTGGCAGTCAGCGATGAAGGAAAGCAAAAGAGAGGGAGCACCTAAGGGAGGCATCTGTGAGGCGCAGAGATACGATTCGAGTAGCGGTCGAGACGGCATGGCCGCCATGTCACGGCCGCCTGTGTAGGCGCCCAGGGTGAATATTGCTGCAAGGCCTCCGTCCTGATCAATCTCACGCTGCTGCTGATTCTTAACGACTTGCTCCTCATCAGCAGCGGGCCGTTCGCCGTCGTCGCGTGCGGCTGAGCTAGCACGAGCGAATGGATTTTGGGAGTCTGTAAGGAGGAAGCTGAAACACACCATCGCGACTGTTCAAACGCAACAGGCAGTGTGAAGACCAATTGCAGGAGAATTTCTAAGCGCTGTGGTTGGCGAGGTGAATGGGAGAGCAGATCCTCCATGCGAAAGGTCGTGACTGCCTCGACTTTCGGCCACCACCGGAAACCAAATGCAAGCACTGCGGGCACTGCAAGCAAGAACAATTCCTCGACACTCCGCTTAACGCCACTGCAGCCTCGCCAACCCACATATCCTTTAAAACGTCCGGCGACGTGGGGATAGCACATACCGAGATTTAAATCCGTTAGGCCTGGCATTGCCTTGGGATTTTCCCAGCTCCAGGCAGAGAGTACTCAGCGAGAATGAACGACAAGCCACGAAGCAGGCGGGTCAGCCGCAGTGATGACTCCGACAGAGGCGATACCGCGTACCGATCGAGGGACTCTGAGAAGAACCCGCGCTACAGATCCCGATCGCTCGACAGCGAGGATGACCGGAGACGGCATACTGATGACAGACGGCGCCGGAATGATCATAAGAGAAGACCTGACGACGATGACACCTACAGCCGACGAAAATACGACGGCAAAGACGACTGCGATGATCGTCGACGAAATCACCAGCGAAGAGATCGGTCCAGGGAAGATTACGACTCTCGAGACTCCAAGCGCGAACGGAGACGCAGAGACCGCTCACGTTCAAAGGAACAATCCCACAAGTACAGAAGATCAAGATCTCCGGCCCCCAGACGACGGCGCTCGCGCAGCAACTCGCCACTGAGAAAGTCGAGAGGCCCTCTGCCTTCACAAGACGAGTCGTTCCGTGTGGAGATCGCTCCGGGAGAAGCGCCGCCACTTGAAAAGCAGAAGCCAAATTTCAAGCCGACAGGTCTCTTAGCAAAAGAGGCAAACACCGTGGCTGGCACGAGTACCGTCCTCAAATATCATGAGCCGCCTGAAGGCCGAAAACCATCCTCGAAGGATCAATGGCGCATGTATATTTTCAAAGGTAAAGACCTCCTGGACACCATCTACATCTACCAGCGAAGTGCATGGTTGATGGGGAGGGATCAGAAAGTCACGGACCTCTTCCTGGAACATCCTTCGATATCGAAACAGCATGCGGTCATACAATTCCGGTATATCACCACAGCCAACGAGTTTGGTGACAAGCTGAGCAAGGTCAAGCCGTACTTGATCGATCTCGAAAGTAAGAAGGGGACCAAGCTGAACGGTAAAGCAGTCGAGGCCAGCCGGTTCGTGGAGTTGGTGGATCAGGATGTACTCTCATTTGGCGACAGCGAGCGGGAGTATGTGTTGATGTTGCCCTCTGCTGAGAAGTAGATACAACGCTGAGATGGTACGGTACGGGACAGAGGTCTCGCCTGAGCCAATATGCATGAGGTGGCCTGACGCAAAGAGCGGTGGGAGTAGAGCTTTGTAAGGCTGAGCAGAATAGCATTACTCGAGTTTCGGCCGCAGATCTTCGTAACCAAAGGGACATTGACTATCGGTGTTACACATTCCAGGTCAATGTTCAAGGCAAAGACCACGCTCTACTCCTCCAACAAATCTCGGCATCAGTCATGCCAACGATCCAACCATAGAATAAATCGAAGCGCCATATGAGTCTCGTCGCCTTAGTAAGGCTGCAACAATTCCTTCCACGTGCCAACGTCCCAAACTCAAAATCATGACGATACGATGCGCATCAAAGCTTCTGAGCGATTTTCCAAAATATATCTCTCTTCTCCACCATCCCTTCCAAACGAACTCCTTTTCGATGTCCTCTCTCCCGATGCAATGACAACAAAGTGGCCGAGCGCAGTCTCGAGCCTTTGCAGAAGACACCACAATGCCAGCATACGGCTGAGCCAGCTCACATTCCGCCAATACTCCACCCCTCCTCCCGACGACCTCAACCGTCCCGAAAAAGCCGCTCTGAACGAGATCACCGGTCTACGAAAGCTCGATCCGGTGAACCCACCCCGATCAACTCTCCCTCCCGCTCTCACTCTCCCTTCGCGCGGAAAGCAAAACATCGCAATCCATTACTTCCACATCGGCCGCGCCTACGGCAAATTCTACTATGTGGGTGTGAAGGCTGTGTGGTTTAATTATCAAGCATGTAAAGCTCTACGGGAGCGCATCAAGAAGCAACAAGAACAGGAGAAGGATGGAAGAGGGAGGAGTCAATTGGAATTCCTGAAGAGATCAGAATTTCAGCTTCTGGCAAGGAATAGCCATGATATCAGCAAGCTTCCCTTTTTCGGCCTGCTGGTGGCGGTGTTTGGGGAGTGGTTACCGCTGCTCGTGCCTTTCATTCCGAGCGTCGTGCCGGGAACGTGCAGGATTCCGACGCAGGTGAAGGGTATGAGGGCGAAAGCGCAGGAGAGGAGGAAGTTTAGTTTCAGGAGGGGGGTTGCGGAGCCAAAAGAGCCGCTGTCATCAGAGAAGACGAACGAGTGGGCTATGACAGAAAAAGAAGTCGCGAAAGAGCTATTGCTACGACTGAAAGACGACCAGCTCTTCCATCTATCTTGCAATCTGAACAACCATAATAGCCTCTGGGATCGAGTGCAGCTACCTCCTTCTGCAGCTTTATTGAGAGGAGGCCTTGCGAAGAGGTTGGCATATATCACCAGCGATGATAAGTTGTTGAGTATGGTCGACAAGGCTGCGGAGCGTTTGACGTACGACGAGCTGGCGATTGCTTGTGAAGAGCGCGGGATTGATGTCCTTGGGAAATATGAGAAGACGTTGCGAAATGAGCTTGGGACATGGCTCCAACGACAGAAGGAGGATAAAGGTGCTGGGAAGGCTTTGATGGTGCTTCTTTTTAGAAGGTAAGTGATGCAGGTTTGAGTGAATTACATTTACGCGATGCTAACGAGTGGAAATAGACCGAACGCCTGGGCGACAAAAGTGCGATGATATTTCCCGAATGGCTCTGTATAAATAACGTATATCACTGTACTCTCCCCTGTTCAGACCCTACAAAACAACCCACCTAATATACCCACCTGAAATCCTCACAACCCGGCCCATCCTCCAACCTCTCCGTAGGAATATCCCTCGCCCTCACCTTGAACCCCTGCCTCCTATCCCTCCTCCCATTATCCCAAACCATCCAGCCCCCCAAAGCCAACGTCAGCATAATCCCCAAAGCCCCAAACGCAGCCGTCGTAGCCAGCGCCGGAATATAGTCCGGTGCATCCTGATTCCTAAATATATTGCTCGACACAACGCCCATCATATTCGCCACCGGAACCCCTATGCTCGTCAAGAGCACGCGTCTATTCTCGTTGGCGATGTTGTTGTTATACCAGACGTCTAAAATGACTGATGGGGCGGACGTCCCCCAGGTCATCATGAAGCAGGCGAAATACGCGACTTGCGTGTTGGCTTCGACGTCTATGGCGGCGTAGATGATGAAACCGCAGAAGGTGAAGAAAAAGCCTAGGGCGATGAAAGGGAAGCGCCAGCGCGTGTAATCGGAGCTGTAGGCTAGGATGAGCAGCATCACGGCGCCGGTGCAGTTCGGTGCTACGGTGTAGAGGTTTGTTTTTACGGTTCCGTAGTTTAGACGTCCGATGATCTGGGGCAAGAAGAGGGAGACGGATTGTAGCGGTATCCCCAGACACATTTCGATGGCGAGGATGAGCCAGGAAGTCGGGTGTTGTAAGATTTTGAGAGCTTCGCGGAGGTTGAATTTCTCTTCCACCACAGCGGAAGAGTCGATCTGGATACGGTAGAAAGCTAGTTTCTTCTGCTCCGGGGTCAGGAATTGAGCGTGTTGAGCGGAACGAGGCAGGAAGATGAAAGCTGTGATTGCACCCAAGACCGTAAGACCTCCCTCGAGAGCGAAGAGGTATTTCCAACTGGGGAGGAGACCGCCGTGGAGTTGGAACATCCCGAAGGCGAGGAGACCGCCGAAAGCGCCGGCGATGTTGGAGGCGGCGTAGAAGATAGCGAGGCGACGGGCGAGTTCGTGGCGCCTGTAGAACTGTGTTTGATAGTATATGACCAGGGGGAAGAAGGCTGATTCTGCCATTCCGAGAAACCAACGGAGAGCCATAAGACCAGACCAATTCGTCGCAGCGAGCGTAAGGATAGTCATACTCCCGAAAGTTCCCATCATCAGAGGCAGTACTCTCGAAGGTCCGTATATCTTTCCCGCAATCCCCAGAAAAGGCGCTGTAAGAACATACGGCACAAAAAATATACTCAGAAGAATGTTATCTGTCCCAAGTCAACATCACCACCCACTCTCCAACCCCAAACACTCACATTTATTCGTCCCCGCAAACCCCAAATCCCTTTCCAACCCCGCCGTCTTCGCATTCCCCAAATTAGCCTTATCCAGCGAATTGAAAAGATACATCATCGTCAAGAGCGGAAGGATCCTGAAGTCAAATTTTCGCACGAGAGCGCGCTCGGCTTGCTTGTCGATGACATAGGTGTCGCCATCTTCGGTGCGGATGATAGTGTCGCCTTTGGGATCTGTGGCGATGGATTTGGTGCGCTCGGCTTCTTCGTCGGAGGGGGAGGGAGGGCGGTCTGAGACGTCGGCGAGTTTGGAGATGGATGACATCTGGTCGTCGCCGGTTGTGGGAGAGGTGTTAATGGCTGTGGCTAATGGAAGTGGAGGTGATGGGGAGGCGCATTGATGGTATTCATCTCAAAGGGATATGGAGAGTGGAAAACTTGCCTTATCGACATCTGCATCTTACTTCGGCGTGCCGCCGGCGAAGATGCAGCTTGGCCGATCGCCGCATGAGCAGAGCTCTTGGGTGTTGTGGTTGCAGAAGATATCGAGTAACGTCGCATTGATAAGGGCCGAGGGGACGTGGGAAGCTTGAAGCTTCTTATCCGGCCCAGGAAAAATGTCAATTGCCGTCAGACGCCGCGAATTGGCGGATATCACAGAATTCTTTCTTTTCTATGGGGGTATCTCTACAATGCAGAATGCCATCGCTATGCTGGATCGTGGTCTCGTGAGTCGTACTTTGGAGAGGTGAGGTTCATCGCTTGCCTTTACCTTTCTTTCCTTTGCCGCCAGCAGAGGAGACTGATTTCAACGCTGCGTGGTCTTCTTCTTCGATGTGTTGGAATAGCTTCGTCTTCGAAGGGAAGCCAGCATTACAGACTTGACACTTGTGGTCTGCTTCTGCTTGCGTTCCAGCTGCGGCAGCTGCGGCTTTCTTCGCTCGTTTCTGGGCCGCTTTGCCCATCTTCGGTGTTGCCGATTTCTTGTCGTCTTCTGTTTCAGTCGTTGCCGGTGCCTCTTCAAGGCTCGCGGATTGCATTCGAGCTTGAATTGTTTCCCTGGAGGCGTAGTCAGCGCCTTCTGAATCGCCTGATCCTTCTGATTCTTCCGCTGCTTTGGTTTCCTTCTCCACGCCATCGTCAGATGCTCCAGTTGTTTCGGGAGCGGGTCTCTGAGGCTCGACTTGTTCAGCCTCTCTGACCTCTTCAGATGGATCTCCAACGGCATCTGTGTATTCCTCGCGCACATGTCCATTCAGTTCCTCCAAATCAGAATCGTGTTCGGCCGCCGCTTCGTTCGGGATGTGTTCTTCTCCCTCCTCTTCTGGAGTGGCAACACCGCTCGAAATATCGTCTTCATCCAGATTCAGATGAGCGTTCTGCTTGCGCATCTTGTGTTGAAGCGTTTTGACAGCTTTAATATGCTTTTTACTCTTCTCATGCGCTTCCCACTGCCGCTCACTCTTGAACGTCTTGTTGCAAGCAACACACTCAAGGATCTCCTCCTCGCTCTCTTCTTCCTCGCTCTCTTCCATCTCATCAGGCTCCCGAAACTTCGCCCAGTCAGGCACAGTATCCGCGACGATCTTGGCGGCGTTAGCAGCTCTTTGCCTCGCAGCTTGAGATGCTGCCGCATCTCGCAGAGCTTTTTGTCGTTCTTCTTCAGTCCGTGTATCGGGTACATATCGAGGATCACGCTTCTTAATGAAAGAGACTAGAGCGCGAACTGCTTCATTCAGTTCCTGCCTGCCATCTTTTCGTAACCGCAAATTTTCCTGCTCCATTCTTCTCCGCATCCATCGATCGGGCGCTTCTGACAGTCGATACTTGTCGCACCAAGAGTACGACTTGACAGTCACAAACCCTCCCCAAGCGGCATAGAAGGATTTGACATCATCATTATAACTGTCGGCCTTGTGACCAAAGCTGGGGTATTCCGGTACATCGACATCCTCCCAGTTGGCTGCAATTTCTTCTTCCTTTGCGAGCTGCTCAAATGTTTCCCTCACGAAACCGAAGAAGCCTGAAGGAGCATCCGAGAACTCGACATTGCTATTGAACTTCCTTACGAGGCGCGCCAGGTCGTCCGCAGTCGTGACTCGCACATCCTCATACGAGGGAGCATCGCCGGCATCGTCGCCACGCAGTATGGCGCTCTCGTGGCTGTCATACCAAGCACGCTCCTGGGGATCAGAGAGGATCTCATACGCAGATTGAATCTCGGCAAATGTCTTTGTAGCGGCCTCCTCGTTGCCATAGTTCCTGTCCGGATGTAGTTCCAGAGCCTTCCGTCGGTATGCCTTTTTGATTTCGTCTTCAGTGGCGGTGCGGTCGATACCTAGCAGGACATAGTAGCTTGTCTTCACCTCTTGGCGGCCGTCCGCGGGATCTGAGGTATTTGAGGACTGGCCCTGGCCCATCGCTACGGGCTCGTCTATCTTCTTGATGCGTGAGACAGAACAGTTCACGTGGCGATGTTGGATTGCCCACCGATCTCGGGCCGACGGCACGGCTTGGCCTTTCTCGGCGAAAGCAAGGGGCGGCTTCGCTGACGTGCAGCACTCACAAGAACAACGACCATTCACGGCAAAGCCTCTCAGCCTCTCCACGCCATGCAGACGCAATCACCAATGATACGCAATGGCACCTGGCCTGCAGATTTTTTGATAGACAGAAGGCACGAGACCTCTTTCCTAAACGCGCCCGACTCATCGTCGGGTATCGTAGGCTTGCCAGAAGAAGTTTCTTTGCGCCATATTCGCGCTCGTATGTATATGCGCCCTCCGCCACTCGGTTGCATGTTGCACACACCTTTCCACTCTGCTCTCCACTACTACTACTCCTACTACTATATTCACACTCACTCCACCCCACTCTCACAGACCGACCTAGACTTCCTCCAGCAGCCACATCCATACCCACAGCGCCATTCACATGATACCAACACACCAACGACCACTACCATGAAGTTCGGTCACGAGTACGAGACGGCCCTCGCCAACCAGGGCTTCCCTCAGGAATGGGTTCAGAGTGCCATTGAGTACAAGTACCTCAAGAAGTTGATTAAGAAGGTTCACCGCGAACTGCAAAAGCTGGGCCTGGATGCAGACACTCTGGATGCCATCCGCGAGTTGGTCGCGCGGCCAGCAACTCCAGCCCTAGGTGCACAACCCCACAAAGCATACTTCTCTGCTACCAACCCAGAATTGGCCTCCATATCAGAAGAATTCACTCCTGCGCTACGAATCCTGGTCGACAGCAAGACAGGCGAGCCGCTAGATGCACGGTTAACACCAGAGACCAAAGCATCGCTGCAAAAGCTGGCCAGGCACGAGATCGTTATAGAAGGCCGACGAAATCACCTACACGAGGTACACGATCCGCCCCGACGACCCTCATACTCAGACACCCTGGACCCTGATGATGATCCTGCCTCACGCAATAACTCTGTCGTGGAAGAACCGCCTGACTCAAAATGGGTGCAGGTCCCTCTCTCATCTGCGAGGGACTTCTTCGATATGCTCGAGCCCAAGCTTGGAGAGCTGGAGGTGCTGCGCGATGAGGAGACCCACAAGCTGGAGGAGCAAATCCTGGACCTTGGCGATGCCGTGGAGAATGTTGTAGCTCCGGTCAAGGAAGGCTACGAAGCACACAGGAAAATCAGTTATCGCGACCTATACTTTTGGAGAGAGATGTTCCGGCTGTATCTCGAAACTCCAATTTTCTACCGCGAGACTGAACAGAGGCGAGGAGCACTTACCTTCGACGAAGCCAAGACCAACCTTGAGAAGTACGACAAGGAACTGCGCGAGACGGGCTTGCTCGCGAAAATGAAGACACCGCAAGCGAAAGCCGCCGCGCAGCAGTTCTTGGATGTCAACTTGCAAATCCTCAAAACCATGCAATTCCAGGAGATGAACGCGCGGGCGATGCGCAAAATCCTCAAAAAATTCAACAAGCAAACACACCTGGAGGGCAATCAATTCGTGAAGAGCCTGCAAATCAAGTATCCAGCAATGCTCTCCGGCAGGCAAAACGGAGCAGGCGGTTTCGCAGACTCCATCGCGCGGGACCTCCAAGCCGAGATGGGCACCAAGGTACTCGGAATCGTCCCCCAACTAGACGACTGGATCTGTCCCGTCTGCTACGGCATGGCCTGGCGGCCCGTGAACCTCGGCTGCTGCAGGTCCGTCTTCTGCATCCGATGCATCATCCAACTACAAGATCAGCAAATGAAGAAATGCCCCATGTGCAACGCCGAGACGGTAATGAGTGCGAACGGAATGAATATCGATTTTGACACGATGGACTTTTTGGGCATCTATTTTCCCATGGAAGTGAAGAAACGACAGGCAGAGAATGAGAGGGCGCAATTGATAAGGGACCATGGCGAGGAATTTGTTGGTACGAGGTGTACCGTTATGTGAACGACAGAGACACGACAGGATGAGACGAGATTATGGGTTGGGAAGAGAGGCACCTCTTGATTGACTTGCGTGATGATACCCATTGCCGTTTTACCGTGTTGACACGGTCTAGCATCTAATACTTAGTCGGAGTTTCCGGTGAATAGGAAGCACAGAACTATCATTGTTTGAAACAACCCCAACCACAACCGTTTCTCACCATCATCAGATTCAAGGGAGGTGGAAGAAGCGACCAGAAAATGGGAAGGGGCGTCTTCAACAACAAAAAGAAACTCGTTGGAGAGAGGTTTGATCAGCGCATCTTATTACATCTGGAACATTTTCAGCGTGCTTACGTTAATCCTGCTCCAGCGAACATTATCCCGCAGAGATGCCAGGAACTGCATAGGCCAATAGACATGATAGAGCCACCACCACGGCAATGGATCCGGAAGATCGAACGTCCCATCTGTCCAGGTCGTCAGATGACCGAGGAAGGTCCCCAGGCTCTTCACAAAACTTCCGATTGCACTGGGATTAACGAGGACTTCGGTCAACGGCATCAACACCAACGTAACCAAATCATGCCCTACCCAATAGTAGCTTTTCTCCCGCCTCGGAACTACAATCCCCTCCACCCGTCCACCCAAAAGCTCAAAACAAGACAGATACGCATCTGCCATCTCCATTGTATCCTTGAAGAGTGCTACGGCTGTGTGTGCTCGAGGATTACACTCGATAGGATATAACACAACGTCCTGAGCCGTTGGATCCTCAACCAAGAAATCGAACGATAAGTGGCCCGTGAACCCGCGTCCGCCTTTAGCGGCGTACTCCTCTGTGAAGCGCAGCATCGCTTGGCTTAACGCTGAGTCTTCTGGGAGAGCGGAGTAATGCATGAGCAGTTCGGACGAAGGACAAGCGACGAACGCTTTCACTTGTCCAGCTATGATGAGCGCGTGGGTGCAGAATTCCTCGCCAGTGATGAATTGTTGCAGAATCCAAGGTTTCTTCTTTGATATTGTGAGCTTTGACAGATGAGCAGCTGTCTCTGCGCCGGAGAATTTAGGTAGCAGAGTCATATCCCCCCGCGCGGAATCGTCCATCCCAATAGGTTTAAGAATGTATTTCCTCCCAGACGGACCTCTCCTCAGCTCCCTCTCAACTTCCTCTCGCGAAGCAACCGTAAACGTCTCCGGAACCCTAAGCCCTATCTCCGCTGTATGCCGAATAAATGAGTCCTTCTCATGTAGCGTCTGCGTCGTCGCTACATCGAACTGGATTGCTCGACACGCAGTCTGATTTTCAAGAACTTCTTTCGCTTCGCCATCTTCGATTGCGGAGGCTACGCCTGAGCAACTTACCCAGAGGTCGACGTGCTCTTTGGTGACGATGTCGAAGAGAGACTGGATGTAGGGTCTTGATCCTGATCTTGAGGTGGGCTTTTGGAGGGGATAGAAGGCCGAGAGGGAGTTGGAGACGCGGCCTGGGGAGAGGGAGCCGAAGTCTGCGCCTATGACTCTGTGGTTGGATTTTTTGAAGAGGCGGGCGAGGGTGAGGCCTTTGGTCATTCCGACGCCGGTCACGAGGATTGTGCGTTGGCGTGGCGTTGGCGTTTCATTTTGCTCATTTTGCTCGTTTTGCAGATATTTGAAGACATAGCTGATGGCTAGGATTGTGGTGCTCAGTGGTAGGATGAGCAGGCTCAGAAGGATCAGGAGAATGTTCTTCCTGTAATGTGAATGGATGAATAGCCCGTGACTTGCCATGTTTGGATTGGCGAGATTGATGTTGGAGCTGTCGATCACTCGGGGCGAAAGCACATGAAGAAGAAAGCGGCCCCGAACCCCGTCTTCGGCATTGGGATCGGTCACTGCAAGACACAACAAGGTTCATGTTCCTTGTCCGAGGCGGTTGTTCGGGTTGGATGGAAGTCTATGACGCATAATCAGAGAAAAAGTCGCATTGGCATGCGAGGAACGATGGGGAAGAACCAGACGCAGAATGCGTGGAATTTCTCCCAGATGTTGAGCACTACCTAGTGAGATGCAACGTTCATGTTCTTTCGTCGACGACGGCAAGGACGATGCCTTCGTCGATGTCGTCGGAGTGCGCCTGCTGCCATTGGTCGACAACGCCTGCCAAATCTGGCAATTCCGACTTCACGTCCTTGCTCACGATTCCAGGCCCACACATCTCGAAATCTCCACACCGTCTTTCTCTCCACTCGGCTCAAAGCCCTGCACCAGCCTGCTCTCATACACCAGGTTCGGATTCCCAACTTTGTCTTCAGACTGCTCAGTTCTCGCTGCCTCCCTTTTTTGAGCCACAGAGCTTTCCATATACTCCCTGTACTCCGGATGTCCGGGATAAATGCAATTATCGGCGACAATCGTTGAGCCCGGCTTGACTAGTCCGAGCCTCTCGCACAGCTTGATATCCCGCTCGAAGGCGGTATGATCGATGAACAGCAAATCAATCCCATCTTTCAAGATTCCATCTCGATGCAAACGCCTGAGGGAATGATCGCTGGACCCAACGATCACTTTAACAACATCGCTCAGGCCAGCCAGATCGAGTAGCGAAGTAATAACAGCAGCGAACTCAGGGTTGTGCTCTAGGGTGAAGTATCTGTGACCACCAGCCTTTCGGAAAGCCTCTCCGAACAAGAACGACGAGTATCCAACATACCCTCCAAGCTCCACCATGATTTTGGGTTTTGCTGACGAGATTACATCTGTGATGATGCGGCCTTTATTTTCTCCGACGTTCATGAGGTATTTTTGGGTTCTTGCGAATTCGTCGATTGCTGCGATCACTCTTTGGGGCGAGTTTCTGAGCTCATCGATGTCGGGCTTCTTGTATATGAAGTGGAGGAGTTCGATTTCGCGGCCATCGTTGAACTTTCGGGATCAGCAATCTGCATCTCGCTTTACATTGGGAAAATTCGCTCACATATGGATCTCCCTTCTTCTGGTATGCTTTTGATGGATTGAATTCTGACATTCTGAACGAACAGATGGCGGATTGAGATTTCACTTTGAATAACCAAGAATCACATTAAAGCTGCAGTGACTTGCACAGCTCCCCACGTGCTGCGGCTTCAAGCCATCAATGCCACATTCCGCCATGTCGAATCGAAACGTCACCACAAAAGCCTGTTAACCATGCGGGGTGGGAGCTGGAAATGGCTGAAGAGTCCGGAGGTCCTGCTCCAGGCCTTGAAGCAGCCCCACTCTTCAAGTCTTGATGGAGATGTGATGCTAAAGTTTTGGGAAGTGGGCCTAATACTCTTCCAAACCCATCCTTGCTGGCTTGGATTTCCGGACAACTGCCACACAATCCAGCTGTTGACAAGGCCATCTTGGATGATCACCGTCAACTTCCAACACCTAGCTGCATCTTCTCGGGGAAAATTACAAAAGATGTACACGGCAAGGGCTCCACCATCAGCAAAACTCAATCTCGTTCACAAGATGCACTAAGATCTTGCATATCCAACCATTCCCCTAAGGAGCAAAGTCGATCAGCGCCGGCAGAACGCAGCGTGCCACATGCCAGGAACTAATATCCCGCCATTGGATGCTCTCCATATCGATTACATCTGCAGTTCTGCAGCAAAACCCTCGTATATCATGGCGTGCTCATACTCTGCCTGCTTTCGGAATGGGTACCAATGGTAGCCCTGTATGCCACCATGCTTCGAGGAGATTCCACTCCACTCCGGACAATATGTACCGCATCGCTCGACGGCTTGCCGATGCATTACCCCTCCGAGGTCGCGGTCAAGGAGCGGCGGAGAGCCAACGCATGCACAAGGAAATCTATAACAAGCTTGGGTACCCGAAATCTCCAAGTTTTGCTCTTCGCCGTTCTCCCCTTCCGATTTTCACTCATTCAACACCTCACCATGTCTGACCTCAAAGCAACAGTAGTAGAGACTCCCAAAGGCTTCCACGTCGAAGGCTACGAGAAGATCGAGTACGATTTCACCTTCATCGATGGAATCTTCGACATCAACAAGAACGACCTTGCCGACTGTTACAAGAGATGGGGAAGATGCTTGGCCGTCATGGACACGAATATCTTCAATCTGTACGGCGAGCAGATGCAGAAGTACTTTGAGCATCATCAGATTGAGCTGCAGGTGCACAAGACGATGATTGGCGAGAAGGCGAAGAGTATTGATACTTTCTTGTCGATTGTTGATTCGATGACGAAGTTTGGGATTTACAGGAAGGTTAGCGAGAGACTTGAAGACTATATTAGATGTTCGGGTGCTGACAGCCATGCAGGAGCCAGTCCTCACGATTGGAGGCGGTCTCGTCACAGATGTCTGCGGATTCGCCTGCGCTGCATACAGACGGAACACCAACTACATCAGAATCCCCACGACCGTGATCGGATTGATCGATGCTTCTGTCTCCATCAAAGTGGCCGTCAACTACGGCAACTACAAGAATAGACTGGGAGCATACCACGCTCCAATACACACTTTCCTGGACTTTACTTTCATGCGGACACTCCCTGAAGCTCAGATCCGAAATGGATTCGCAGAGCTGATCAAGATTTCTTCGTGTGCTCATCTGGACACTTTCAACCTACTTGACAAGTACTGCGAGGAGATCATTAAGACTGGATTCGGTCGTACCGATGATGCTCCGAAGGAGGTGACGGAGGCTTGTGATAGAATCAATCGTATGTCGTGTACTCTCATGGCCTTGAAGAATGCACACTGACATAATTCCAGGCGCCGGCATCTACAAGATGCTCCAGCTCGAGACCCCCAACCTCCACGAGATCGGTCTCGACAGAGTTATCGCCTACGGCCACACCTGGTCACCTCTCCACGAGCTCGTCCCCGAAGTGCCGCTCCGCCACGGCCACGCCATCTCGATCGACATGGCCTACTCCGCAACCCTTGCCCACATGCGAGGTAACCTCCCAGAGGCAGAATACAAAAGACTGCTGAACCTCTTCTCTCGCTGCGGTCTTTCAATGGATCACCATCAGTTTGATGAGGACATCCTAGACAAAGCTACGGAAGCCATCTTGAAGACTCGCGATGGAAAGCTCAGAGCTGCAATCCCGAGCCCGTTGGGGGAGTGTGTCTTTCTCAATGATGTGAGTCATGAGGAGATGTGCGCCGCCCTTCGCAAGCACAAGGAGATCATGAAGACTTTCCCTCGTCAAGGCGAGGGTCTCGATGCTTTCGTCGATGCTTCAGATACCGGTTACACCCTCAACAAGCTCCCTATTGAGACCAATGGTATCAGCAAAGGCTTGAAGAAGCTCAATGTCATCAATGATGATGTGAAGACCAACGGTCATGTCAATGGTAAGACAAATGGCACGAATGGTACGAACGGACATGCCGTCAAGAAGAACGGCATTGAGGTATCCATCAAGCACGCCAGTGGTCCGGAGGGTGTGGATGGATTAGAGAACGGCAACTGCGAATGTCATTAGAATCTCGATAGATGACGCTCCGTCCTTCTCAACCGCTCCGGGATACAAGTTCTCTTCTGAACAGGAGATAGAGGTGATGGTCGAAGAGCGGTGTTTGGGTAAAGAAGATTAGATAGGAGAGTTGTTGGTAGCCAGATTCTCGGTATGGTATCAAAAGCGATTGTAACACTCCACTTCTTCGCTGTCGGTTGACCGTTCCTCAATAGTAAGGAAGAAAGTTCAGTCCCGTACGACTGGTTGTAGTGGAATTGTTCGTGATGTCATCTAACATCAATCGAAGCGTCATGTATTCCCCTAGAGACCATCAATCAGCACTGTTTTGATACTGCAAAGTCTTCTTGAAATCGTGATTCGTTTAATCCCAGCCAATTGGTCCCCATACACACCATCCAACATCTATCATCCACTAGCAACAAGCCATGCAAGAGACATATTTCACCTGCAACCTAGGCCAAGCCGCCCGCCTCTCATCCCGTCAGCAGACGTTCAAAAACATCCCTTCCTTCATCCAAACCCAGAAAGAACAACACGGTAACCTCCCAGCAGTCGGCTTCTACATCCCCGGTTCCAAATGGAAGACAGAAGTCTTGACCTTCAGCCAAGTCTACAGTGGAACAACAAACACCGCCAGTCGGATGCCCCTTGATGAGCGGCAAACAGTAGCTCTGATCTGTTCAAGCAACGTCGAGTTCCTGTTGACATGGCTAGCGTTGATGCATCTGGGCCATGCGGCTCTTTTGATTGCGCCGCAATGTACGCCGAACGCTGTTGTTGAGTTGTGCAGACAGAGCAGCGTTTCGAAGATCTTCTGCGACGATGTGCATGAGGATCTCGCGCGGAGGTCGATCGAAGCAGCGCCTTTTCCTTTGTCGTTACAGCGCGTGCCTTTCCAAAACAGTCGAGAGGCCTTCGATATCGTCAAGGAACCTGCAGCTTCAATACCTGCACATCCAGACGTTCAAGCCTCCGATACGGCCTATTTACACCACACCTCCGGGACCTCAAGCGGAACCCCCAAGCCCATTCCGCAGTCCCACAGAGCAGGTGCAGGCGTACAAGCGTCGTTCGATGAAGGCTCTCAACACGCAACTTTCACCACCACACCCTTGTACCACGGAGGCATAGCCGATCTCTTCCGCGCCTGGACGAGTTATGCTCTCATATGGCTCTTTCCAAGTAAAGACATTCCGATCACGGCGACGAATGTATCCAGATGTCTTGAGGTCAGCATAACTACGCCGCCAATCAATTACTTCTCCTCCGTCCCGTACGTCCTCGAGATGATGGCGGCGGATTCTCGTGGCTTGCGACATCTTCAGAAGATGGAACTTGTCGGCGTGGGTGGTGCGGCTTTGCCGGTTGAGATAGGCGATCATATGGTACGGGAAGGAGTGAAACTCGTTTCGAGGTTTGGCAGTGCGGAATGCGGGTTTCTCATGTCTTCGCATCGAGACTACGCCAAGGATACGGAGTGGCGGTATATCCGTCCGGGCGATGGGACGGAGACTCTGCTTCGATTCGAGGAGAAAGAAGATGGTCTTTTCGAGCTTGTCGTTCTTCCAGGATGGCCGCATATGGCCAAGACCAACCGTGTCGATGGCTCTTTCGTCACATCAGACCTCTTCGTTCCCCACCCTAGGATCGCGAATGCATGGCATTATCACTCCCGAGCAGATGCTCAATTGACACTGGTAACGGGGAAGAAATTCGATCCTTCGCCATTGGAATCGCATATTGCGTCTGCTACATCTCTCCTCAAAGACGTGTTGGTCTTCGGTAATGGCAGGCCGTATCCAGGTGCGCTGCTTTTCCGTTCTGAGAAAGGGCAGAAGCTCTCAGATGAACAGTTGGTTGCTACTCTGGCAGGAATCGCCGAAAAGCTCAACTCGGAGAGCCAGAGCCACGCACGGATATCTCGGAACATGCTGATCCCACAGCCTTTCTGCGGCAGTCCTCTGGAGAAGAGTAGCAAGGGAACCATCATTCGCAACCGAGCTGAGGAGCGGTATGCTGCAGTGATTGACGCAGCGTATGAGAATATGATCCCAAACGAGAAACATATCCCAGATGTCGACGTCGAACAGAAGATCCTCGAAGTCGTTCAACTCGTTATGGCTTCCGCACACCACTCTCTGAACGCAGAGACAGACTTGTTTGCATATGGAGTCGACTCCGTTGCTTGCGTTCAGATCCGCCATGCCATTTTGCAATTCGTTCCTGGCGGTGCTGTTGAGCTGCCAGTGACCGTAGTTCAGGACGCAGGAAGTGTCCGCAGACTTGCGAGTAGAGTCCTTGACATCAGACACGGTCGGATATCTTCTCCAGGGAAAGGTCGGGATCATCACCGGCTCATGCGAGATCTCGTCAATCAATACGGGCAGATCAAGCTACCGGACAGCAATACGGGGTCACTTCCCACACCGCCACCTGATTCCACATCTTGCAGGAAGATCGTGTTGCTGACAGGTCCAACGGGGTCCATTGGCAGCCATTTGCTAAACCAGCTTCTCTTATCGCCCGCCATTAAGCACGTCCATTTGCTTCTGCGAGGCGCCTCCCCAGAAGCTGCCGAAGAGCGAATCCACAAAGCTCTTGAGTTTCGAAAGCTGGCCGTTTCCAGGGCTCTGGAAGACAAAATGACAGTCCACACTTGCACGTTAGGAGATACGAGACTGGGCCTCTCGAGTGAAACATACAAAATGCTCACTGAGCAGGTAGACATCGTATACCATCTTGCGTGGTCCGTAGACTTCCTTCTCCCGCTTCGAGGCTTCAAACAGCACTTCGCCGGCCTGCAGAGTCTCTTGGAGATCTCGGTTGCCCACGCACGCTACGCTTCAATACCGGCGCGGCTTGTGTTCTGCTCGAGTACAGCTTCCGTGTCCAATTTTCAAAGCGGTGAGGAAATCCCAGAAGTCGTTGTCGACGATCCTGAAGTGAGCGGTGGTATTGGATACTCGCAATCGAAGTGGGTAGCAGAGAATATTTGCCTCAGAGCATGCCAGACACATCCGAAGTTGAGCGATAGAGTAATAATTGTCCGAGTAGGGCAAGTGAGCGGCGACAGTGTAAATGGTGTTTGGAACAAGAGTGAAGCATATCCGCTGATGCTGTCGAGTGCCAAAGTGACAAGATGTCTGCCCGATCTGCCAGGAGAAAGCTTGGGCTGGATACCGGTCGACTTGGCGGCGGCATGCTTTGTTGAGCTATGCAGCGGAGAAGTAAGGGTGAACAAGCCCGAGAAAGCTGAATCGAAATGTGAGGTAAAAGCCCTCAATTTGCTAAATCAAGACCAGCAGGCACCGTGGAGTTCGTTGCTTCAATGTATTTCCAATTTGGAGGGGTATGAAACTGTTGACGCAGCTGCTTGGCTTGGGAGATTGGAGAGCTTGAAAGACTCAAAGGACCAAGCACTGAATAGCCATCCCAGCTTGAAATTGCTGGAATTCTGGAAAAATGCATACGGATCGATGGGCAGCGTCAAGGAGAATGGTGCTGGAAATAGTCGTCCGACTCCAGCCTTTGCCATGATAGAGTCCACCAGAGCAATGCCGTCTTTGCTGAAGGTGCGAGCGGCCGATGCGCCATATATCCAAAAGCTTTGGGCTTGGATCGATGAGAGTGTCTGAAAACAGACCCATCAGCAGCGGATTCTAAAACCTCCATTCATGCTCGAAGCGCCCCGTTCACCCTGCGAGTCTTCACAAGCTTCCTCGTTCACACGTATCTCGTGCCAGTGGCAGTTGAAGGTGATATTCATCTCCTTCCGTTCATGTTGTAAACCAAACTTCCCCGAACACATCAACACCATCGCATTTCTTCACATTGACGCAACATCATATCTTCCACTGACCCACACGACAGACGTGGAGTTCGACGACGGTACGACGGCTGACGACTCGCTTCCAAACTGGCTCCTCGACGATGAGTCCAGCGTGGATGAGGCGGCCTTCGAGCTGGACTTGGACCTGGACTCGGACTTGATCTCGCCCGACGAAGATGAGTTCGCCAACTTCAACGACACCGACACCACTGGCCTGACACGCGACGATGAGTCCTTCTTGGACGAACTCATGCTGGAAAACTCCCACCGCAACAAAGCCTACATCATAACCGTGCGTTTCCACACACATGGATGGTTGTTCTGCGCACCCATCAGGCCCCTCGTACACCACTCCACGCTCTTCCGCGAGAAGCTCGAGAGCGTCCCAAAAGACGACAGCCGCATTCACCACCTCAACATCGCGAGCGACCACCCAAACAGAGACGAAGAGGTGGTTCGCTCGTACCTCGAGTACCTCCGCACGGGTAAGATCCCACCACTGCTGCCATCGAACGATCCTGCACGTTCAGTCCGCCGCGAAGCCAAACTGCGGTACAACTACCTCGGCCAATTCTTCGACCTTGGCAATACTTTGGGAGTTCCGACAATCCAGGAATGGGCTGCTGAGGCAAGGCGGGCGTTTCCGCCGCAATACAGATAATCGGTGGCGTGGAACGAGGGATATCGAGGATGGGGGAGAAGTGATCGGCTAGAGTTGGACCGAGGAGGCATCAGAGGATGAGGCTTACGGAGATGAGTAAAGTCCTCAGCCGACCAATGCAGTTCAACGTATCGGCGGAATTGCCAAAGTTGAAACGACGATAGTTCGACCGGGAAGGCTGAGTTTGCGGAAATGGAAATGGACGTAGGAGTTGTTGAGATACTGGTCCTTTGTGGGAGCGTTTCTGCTTGTTCTCCTGCGCTTCCTTCTCGTGTCCCTAAAGCTTTTGCGTCTAGTCTTTCGGATCAGGAAAACATATACCAAAAGTCATTCTGTCGCTTCAGGCGTCGTCTTGCGCTCGCGTTGCCTTGGACGGGAAGATGGTCTGACACGACGCGGAGTTGGAGATGGTGTACTGGAGATTTTCTTTTTCACGTGCCAGAGCTGAGACATTGGATGTAGACGCCACAAAGAAAGCCGCAGAGCGTGTTGTGCAGACGGTATGCATGCGACTCTCAGGGTGTCGTTACGAACTTTGCGCGCTGAAGGTCAACGATGCAGTGTGAGTTGCTGGTGGTATGCTGACCACTTTCCAGCCATCATGAAGCTCCACGTGGCGGAAATTGACTCTCCTTGACAGCGCCGTCTCTCTGCACCCGGATGAAGCGCATATTGCCCAATCCCAGCCACTCGCCCTTCCACGCATCAAGCTTCTGCAGCGTCTCCTCGTCCTTGACGTTGGGAATCCAGAATCCACTCTCGTATTCTTGAGACTCCTGCTTCAGCAATTGCTCGAGGAGCGTCTGTCTCGCAGACGGTGGGCGGCCGGTCCTTCGCTCTGCTGTCAGCTGCGCCAGCTCCTCGTCGTGTCGCCCCATAAATTGCGCCAGCAACTCCTGGATCTGGTTGATATTAAGAGGATGCAGCGTATCGGGCAGGTTGTCTTGGAAGAAGTCGATACGATCTAGCCAGGGTTTATTGAGCTTGGAGCGGGTCTTGTTCGTTCTGGCGACTCTCTCATCTCTGGCACCCGCCCGCCGCAGGCGCTGAGCATCGCGGCTGTTCTCGTGAAGGGCATTGATCTTGGCGCCCTTCTTCTTGTGGACGTGCTTCTGCACCTTATGCAGTTTGGACGGCATCGTGGCTGTTCCCGTTTGCCGTGGATACGTGGAACGTTGTTCATCGGGAGAAATTTCTTCGGCCTGAAGGTGAGGTGTGCGAGCGGAACCAGCTCCGCTCCACTTCGCCCCCTCTTCACGTCGTCAACGCGTCTTGGTTCTTCCCTCTTCGAGCCGCCCAGCATTCAATCGACAACATCGCCGACTCTCACACCACCACTGCTTATTCGCACGTTGCATGATTCCGTAATGACTCGGGGCGCTGTACGACGTCATGGTATGCTAATCAACTGCCCGATTTGATATACTCTGCCCGCCAATATGGGCATCCAAGGTAAGCGCCTCGATGACACAGCATATGCTTTGATATTGCCCTCTAACACCCGCGAAAGGACTCTTGCCGCTGCTCAAGAGCATCCACAAGCCCACCCACCTTCGAAACTTCTCCGGACAGATCCTCGGAGTCGACGCATATGGCTGGCTGCATCGAGGCACCGTCGCCTGCGCCATCGACCTAGCCAAGGGCGAGCCGACGCGGAAACACATCGAATTCGCCCTGCACCGAGTACGCATGCTCATCCACTTCGGCGTCAAGCCCTACCTGGTCTTTGATGGCGACTATCTGCCCAGCAAGGCGCATACCGAGAAGGAACGAGCTGCAAGACGGAAAGAGAGCAAGAGAGCAGGCTTGGAACTGCTACGGATGGGAAGGTCGTCAGCAGCGCAGTTGGAGCTACAAAAAGCCGTCGATGTCACTCCCGCAATGGCCCGCGAACTCATCGAGGAGCTGAAGCGTCTCGATGTGCCCTATGTCGTGGCTCCGTACGAGGCAGACAGCCAGCTCGCCTACCTCGAAAAGCAAGGCATCATCAATGGTGTCGTGAGTGAGGACTCGGATCTGCTGGTATTTGGCGTTCAATGCCTTCTCACCAAGCTAGACCAGTATGGAGAGTGCGTGTTGATCGATCGGAAGGACTTCACGGCTTGTCGAGACATCAGTTTGGTTGGCTGGACCGATAAAGAGTTTCGAATCATGGCTATGTTGAGCGGCTGCGATTACCTTCCAGGAATCGACAAGATGGGCCTCAAAACTGCCTACCGTCTCGTGAGGAAGCACAAAACTATTGAGCGGGTTGTGCGCACGTTACAATTCGATGGAAAGATGAGAGTGCCGCCCGGATACCTCGAAGCATTTCAGAAAGCAGAGCGAACCTTCCTGCACCCGTGGGTGTTTTGTCCAGAGGCTCGTCAACTTCTCCACCTTACTCCGCTCCCGTTGAACGTCGAAGCGAGCAGTCTGCCATATATTGGGAAACATGTCGAGCCAGAGCTTGCTGCAGGAGTTGCATGTGGCGATCTCGATCCCAATACCAAGGAATCCATACCGGTCCCTCACCAATTTCAGTTCCGTCACCCAGCAACCAGGAGTCAAATCATTCAGACGCCCAGTTTGAAGGAACCGAAACCCATCACTGAGTGGTTCTCAGCGAAGCGCATACCACTCGCGGAGCTGGATCCCAACTCTTTCACGCCCTCACCGAGCCAGCAACGTCTGATGCAAGCTCAACGAAACGCATCTTGGTCAGCATCACAGATACCGGTCCCTCACGGATCACGCCGGACTGGCAGCATTATCCCAGCACCTCCATCCTCAGCTCCACGTTCGACCAGGCGCTCAGTAACGGACCCAACTCCTCTATCGCAAAGACTGTCACCTAAGAAGCAACGACTCTGCTCCGAGACTGCGTCCATTGCTGCCGCTATGGAAACAACAGAAAGTCTAGAAGGCACGACCAGTCCATTCTTCTCGAAGCCACCCACCCAAGCAACTCCATCACTGCGAAGAAAAACAACACGCAAAGCCAAGACAGAATTCGACCTCTACTCAGACGACCCAGCCTTGGACGCAATCACCGAAGCAGCCGCGTTCGTCGAATCAACCCAAATCACAGGCATCTCCTCCCCTCGAAAGAGAAGGAAGCTCCCTATTTTCACCGACTCACAAGCAACAGAAGTGGACGACAGCATCGGCGATATCAGTCAAGACAGTGTCACAACGACAGCCACATTCGATTCTCAACCCTCACCCACCGGTCTCGATACCCCGGATACATCTTTCGAGAGCATGGACTCTCCCTCACATGAACACAGCGGCGTCTTCAGCAAAGGCATTCTCAGCTCCTTTCGGTTCGGTCGCACGGCTAGATTACGGAGATCTCCACGAAGAAAAACCTCTACGTCTCTGTTCGCGAGTACGCCGTTGCAGTTTGTGACGAAAATTGAGCATGAGGCTGAAATTGAAGAGCCCAAGACGCCAGTGGAGGAAAAAGCGGTTCCTAACTCCTCACCACCTATCGCATCGTCCAATTCGGCGGAGGACGATGCGGACGAGGCACCCGAGCCAGGATCAATGCTTGTCTGTCAATCTTCAACCTTTGCCGTCAAAGGCAGCGAAGACATGTTGGTCCCGGAGAGCCCGGAGTCACTGGACGATGGAGACGGCAGCTCCTTGACAAAATTGAGCCTGGGGCAATTCGCTTTTCGAGGATGAGTTTTTGGACGCAAAATTGCTGCGATTGTTGCTTTGCCGAAGAGATGGGAGGTCATCCCATGACTACGAGAATTGAGATGAACAGCGACTATTGCAGCATTGTTTTCATTACAGTCCACGCAAGCAGAAGTTGGAATGGGATTACGCCTAGACTCCTCGCTAGAATACGCTTGCAAAAACATCACTTTTTTGTTGTGATGTATCAATCAAACCCTCTGTCGTCGTCACTTCATCCCAGTTTGTGCCCTTTTTGCGCCGCATGTAATCCTCCCGTTTGAACGCCGTAAGTTCTCACCTCTTCCCAGTATGTATGCAAAACGCGACGACCGGACTCGAGCCTAGTCATAGTTCAAAGTCATCGTCGTAGTCATGATATTGTCGCCGTTGGGTATAGCCACAGAGCGCCGCCCTGTCTCAAAGAAAACGCCATTAGTTAAAAAGCACAAAAGATCAAAACGTCAGGGGAGAGGGCTAGTATTGCATCCCACCGCCTCCATATCCCGTTGAGCCCTGATCGTCGAGGCTGCGATAACTGCCGCGACCTCCTCTACCCCCTCTGCCTCCGCGGTCGTTGCCTCGGCCGCGTCCACGGAAGGATTGCTGGCCACCGCGGCCTCCACCACGACCCGGGTTGCCGCCGCCGCCGCGTTGCGAGTTATAGCCTCCGACGTTCGATTTGTTTTGCCAGCCGCTGCGCTGTGGTGGCCGACCTTGAGGTGCCTTGCCGTTGGGTTGGCGGTTGCTGCCGAGAGGCGGGAAGTCGTCTTCGCGAGGGTGCTTCCGAGCATTCTTAGCGTTCGGGAAAGAGGCCTCGTAGTCGTCTTCGTTGTGGTATTCTTCTTCGATTCGCAAGAGAACTTTTTCGCCGACGGTGGTTTCGAATTCGAAGGCTTGGTGGTCGGGGACGGGCTGCCAGTTCTGGATACGGCTCGCTTCGATGGGTTTTGCTTGGCGACGGGTGGCGAGGACCACACACGGGGTGGCGTTCTCGGTGTAGATTTTGGCTCCTGGATCGACGGGCTGGACACGTGCGGCCCAGACTCGCTGCTCGTTGCAGGCGATGCCGGTGACTATCCATGTCATCTTCGCACCGATACCACCGACTTTATCGAGGATTGACCGCGGCGCGGGGCGAGGGGTTATGAGGATGTTGTTGGCAAGATGGCGGATCTCATGTTCTGGACAGTTGGGCGGCAGCTTGACGAGGGTGCGTAGCTTCTCGATGTCGGATGCTGCGATCAAGTACCCGGTGTAGAAGACAGACCGCTTCAGTTTGTAAGGCGTGGCATGCTTGGGCGCAGTACCGTTGATGATAGCCTGGTTGTTCTCATTGATCATCTTTTGCACCTCCCTAACCTCAGACACCGGGTCCATGTGGCAGTCTTCCTCGGTGACGTGGATGACTTCAGCGGTGATTGGTGGGCGCTGGACCGGGAGGTTGATGCTAGAATGCAGCTGCTGGTTGATGTCCTCGAAGAAGTCCCGGAAACCCTTGACGTGTTTGATACGGTCTTCGTACAAGCGCAGCTCGTCGGCGCAACTGTATGTGAAGATGATGTCGCGAAGGAGAGCCTGTTTGAAAGCCATAGTACTGCTGAATGTATCGCCATTGGGGCCACAGGCGGGCTTGAGGCAGACCATGTCAAACTCGAGTCCCTTGGCAGCGATCATGTCTCCAATCAAGTCCGAGAAGCCATCCTCTTTTCTGCCAGTGAGCAGCACGCTCAGAGCCTGATCGTCTTCCATAGACAGCCGCACCAGGTCGACGACCTTCTCGTTCCAGTGACCTTTCCAGGCTGTTGCCTTCTCTTTTTCGTAGCCCTCACCGGTGGCAGCCAAAATGCTCGAGTTGTGCCACCATCCGCCGTTGTGGAGGAAGTCCTGGGCTTGCAGCGAACCGCATGTTCCGGTGTTCCAGAGGAGCTTGTTGGGGAGCGGCGAGGCGAAAACTACACTGCAATCAGTCTCAGAGCGAGTCGGGGAGTCGAGGGCGCGGGTGATACATACGGGTGTTGTCGAAGTCGTAGACGTGGATAGCGCGAGTCGTTGCTGCGGACGGGAGTTGCTTGTCCTGGCAGCTCCAGCGCTTGAGGGCGGTGATGGTGTGTATCGACGCCATAGTTGCCGTGTGGAGAGGACGGTGGAGAGGTGTGCGGTAGAAGAGGGTGTGTCTAAGCATTCATTTTCGTCGACATTGAATAAATCGAGAGAAGAAGTGGAAGTTCGAGGAAGTCATGACTCTGATGAACCCAAGCTGCACCGTCGACCTTTCCTGCCAGAGTTTACCCGGGCTTCCTCCGCTATTCATGTCACCTCCCTCGCCTCTCTCTCTGCCTTTGCTTCGTGTTGCAACAACCTCATCCACATCCTATCACTCTGACAAGTATTGCCACTCAAGATGTGATGAGAGAGATCCATCTCCACGAATGTGGACCCCGCGTAGATACTGGACGACATGGCAGCCAAATGGCAAAGATGAGACCCACGCAAAGTGAAGCATCCTTCTGCATGCCGGAATTTGTGACTATGATATCGCAAGAGCAGGCTCAGAGAATCAACTTCGGATGATCACATTCCGATTAGACTAATGCTACGCTACCACACAAATGTCAGCACTGAACACCCACCTGAGCTGCTCAGCCACCGACCGCTTAACAAAAGCCCAATCCTCACCCTTCCCTTTCCATCACTTCTCACAACAAACATGTCTCCCCACTCAGAAGCACTCCTCAAAGACGCCAACGACCTCCTCCGCATGGACGGTCTCAAAATCGCATCCTGCGAGACTACACACAATCTCTGGAACGGCAACGGCCAAATCTGCAGGATCAGAGCTAAAAGTCTGGAAGACTCAAATGCTATCCGATCCTGGACGACGCGCTCGATGCTGATGAAGCGGGTGATTGCTCGTGTGAACACGGGCGAGGATTTGGATCAGGATGGGTTGAGGGAAATTGTTTCTTACGAGGTCTGGCGACGACGTTGATTGAATGCTTCATCATTTGGATTGTGCTGACGCAAGCTATATAGGTTGAACAATGCTTCTACTGGAACCTTGCCGTACAGCTACCAGGCGACATCCCAGTCGCAGAAATCCTAGCGTCAGGTAGTGCGGAAGAAGGTGAATCCGGAGGCTACGCTTTCCTCCTCACTGAAATCAGCGAGAAATTCCCTGTGAACGTAAAGGAAGCACTAAGCGGAAAGCAAGCCTATGCCGCGCTCGACTGGCTCGCAAAATTCCACGCCTTTTGGTCAAATTCAGCGTCCATAAAAATGCCGGAATATAGAGAGAAATTGCGACTACCTCCGCTAGAAGAGAGATTTCCAAGAGAAGTCCCAGATGTAGATGAGGATAACGTCTGGTTGCATGGCGGAAACACGCAAGTTTGCCATTCAATACAATACAATCTACCAGCATACCCTGACGCTGTGACAGCTATCTCGCCACTCGAAGACAGGAGTACATTGCTCTACAAAACAACCCAGAGTGGGCTGAAACCCTCTGTAAACCAACCACCAAGTCTCAGAAGTGCATCGCAGAACTTGTCGCTCAATTCCTCTCCCCTCCCATCGCTCAATACGAAACCCTCATACATGGCAATGTCAACCCGGGCAACATCCTCTTTTCCCCCAACGACTCCGCTGCCACGTTCGTAAACTTCAAGTACACGGGTCTCAGACTCGGCGTGTGCGATCTGGCGAATCTGTTTGCTTGTTGTGTGCCTGCTGAGTTGCTCACTGCATCCAACGAGCGAGCGTTTCTGGAATACTATCAGAAGGTTTACGAGGAGCGGTCTGGCAAGAGGTATCCCTGGGAGCTTTTAGATATGCATTGGAAGACGGCTTTGGTCGATCTGCTCAGATTCCAGGCGAGCTCGGGATTCCGGGGGAATAGCGAGTGGCTCAAGACTCGCGGGCGTCAGGCCCTTGGCGAGGAAGAATGGTTGGCTTGGTTACTCGATACTGCTGTCGAGCAAACGTTGTAGAGGCGTGCACATCTGCAAACCTTCTCGCGCCGCGTCATCAGCGAAAAGTGAACTCCCGCATAGGAATCTCACTCTCCGTCCCAAATACCTCCCCAAACACGAGGTCCTCCAAAAATCAATCCCGAAGCAACTCGTACTCGCCACCCTCCGGCAGCTGACGAGCGACAAACTGATAGACGCCTCCGCAAAGGAACACGATCTCGTCCCCAGTCCGAGCCCGCGGCGCCGCAAGCCCCATCGACCCCGACTCCGTGACGAAGAATTTCCGTCCATAGCACACCGCCTCAACCATCTGGACGTACCGACTGAAACTACGCTCGATCTTCCGTGGTTCGTAGATTCGAGGTAGAGCCGCCATCATTAGCTCGACTTTGGTGAAGAGATGCGGTCGTTTTGCTCGAGGGCGCCTGGGCCGTGGTGTAAGTCCCAAGATGTGTGATCTGTTGAGGAGGTTCCAGGCTCGCAGTAGCGGTCTTGTCCGTTAAGTGTTTTGGCAAAAGTCGCGAGGGCTGGGAGGCCTTGGCTCTCCATCGAAAAGGCACATTGCTCCCAAGTTCTGACGATGTCGAGAAAGCCTTGTGAGTTTGGCTGACACTCCGGCGTGACAGCCAGCTCCTCGCCAAGGCTGCTAATGGCGGCGAGAATCTTACCTTGCATAATCATAGTCTTCCCTTCAAAGCAGGATCGAGAAGGTCCTGGCCTTGCCTTTAAAGCGGAATTCAAAGGCGAGGGCCGAACGGCCATGGATCTCGATGAACAGCCAATAGGGGCTACAACACTCCAGTCCGGCACCCACGACGGCAGACCGGTAATCGAGCGAGTCGTTCCAAGCCAATGCAAAGCCTCTATACTCCCTTCCTGGACGATAACAGCTTCAATAAAATCGCGATAGATCTGCTGGACTGTAAGAGCATAGTCGACAGGTATCGGTGCTAGATCGAGTAGAGAGAAGACAGCATACACCTTGTCTTTCGGGTCTGTCGCTACGAATCACCGGCTGGCAGCAATGATTTCTCGCAGCTCCTTGGGTCTTTCACCGTCACTCGTGCGACAGAGGCTTAGGATGCGAGATACTTGCGTTGGTCCATTAAGCCCTCGGAATCGATGGAAGTTTGTGATTTTAGGAGCGTGTCAGGAAGGATATGGCGATGGCTAGGCAAGACGTTTCCATGGAACAGTATCGGGACCGCATACGACCGAGACGGACTTGGACAAGACAATCTCTTGTAGAATCCATCTTCGATAGAAGTATGGTCGCCGATTGAAAATGTCGAAAGCTTTCTTCGTCCACTCGGAATACTTGTCTGGTAAGATGTAACTTTCGTGGAGGGGTTTAGAATGTACTGTTCGGATTGTGCGCTGTTCCGGTTGCGTAGGAGTTCGAAAGGTGTTCAAATATGAAGAGAGAGTCATCCGCGTGCTCACCGACCCTTACAGGGCCTTGACTTGCTGTCGCATATATTGCCCCCATCATTTTGACTTGTTTGCTTTTCTCTTCGGTATTGGACTGGTCTACGCATATTGCATCGACCCACAGCCACCGTACTTCGTCCGATTTTCAGAGTCGTCTCAGCGCCGGGTGTAGGGATGCGGTGACCATTTTGGGCATTGCATCAATTCGAATAGGGTGCAAGTCGGACGTATCGCACCAGGAGTATAACAGCGCTTCAGATGGTGGAATATCGTACAGTTTGAACGATTGTAGCCCACCGCAGATGGGCTGATCGAGAGAAGGTGCTGGTTCGAGTCTGAACAGGCGAGTAGTTCGCGCGGTCCTTGTAAGCCCTTGTAAATATGTGGATGTAGAACCAGTGAGTCTTGGATTTGTTAAACACCGGCGAGTTTGCTAATTGGCGTCCTGATGGTCGGAATTTCTCCTTCGTCCGTCTCGCATGAGAATTTCAACCCAAGAAGTAATTCCGTAAGCGACCCAAGTCTACATGCCGATTCAGACGAAAGTCCTCTATCACGGATTCACTGCTATTTGCATGAGAAGGGTGAAACAATGCTCGACTCTTCCTTCTCGACGGTATTGCAGGGTGGCATCTTGCAGTTGCCGAGCAAAGTACACCAATGCTGTAGTTGGAAGACTGGGTGATTCCACTTTCGCTCCAGCGTGAAGAAGGAATGGAACGGCTTTTCCTTCATCACAGTTGAAAGCAAGTCGGAGGAGGTTGGTAAGTCCGCCTTGCTGTAGCTGTGGGTCGTCGTCGCTACTTTCCACAAACCAACTTGACGATCTCGAATTCTTCTCCGTCGGAATGTAAAGACTGTTTTGATATCAAATCTCATGGCGTCCAGCAAATAGATCATGAGGTCAAGATATTTTCGAGCGAATCCATCAACAGGACTGGCCAACAGAACAGTCTCCGCAGTCTTTCCAAAGAATTCGCGCTCGATCGGTATATCGTGCTCTTCATGAAGATACTTGACCAATTCCAGGGGTGGCCTGTTCGGAAATGCTTCTCTTATACCTTCACCAAGAGCGTATTCCATAAGCTTAGGTTCCTCCAGTCTTGCGCCGCTGCTGTAAAGTAAACGAACGGTGTCCAGATTCGCACACAACGAAACCTCCTCGAGCCGCACACCTCGCTCAACAAGCCGCGCTACTCTGTCATCCCAGTTATTGCTGATACATTTTCACATGTTCTCATAGATCATGTGCTAGTTAGAGGATGGCAGTTGCGTTGTAGACATCACGTCGCCGGCAGGCACTGCTGCCATTCCTCGGTACCTTGAGCTGGCTGTGCGGTCCGGGTGCCAATTACGGACTCGCAAGTCTGTTGCTCCATATGACGGGCGGTGATACGTCGATGAGGTCCGTAGCTGCACGCAGCGGAAAGGCAACTGAGGGTCGATGTCTACGTAGATTTGTAAGTTCATAAGCGGGAAAGAATGATGGTCGGCAGCTTCGCTTACATTGGCCTCTAGCGTCCACGCTGAAGTTGAGCCAATCAACTAGGAGGTACATTGAGTAAGTGAATGGCTACCCCTTTCTATAGCCAGATACAACTAGGTATCTCGAGCATTCCATCTCTCCAGAACCTCAAGTGCATCTTGTTTCCCTCAATCAAGAACTTCTCAGTCCGCAGAGAACGAAGCCTTTAACCAACCGCTTCCCTCTTCTCAGGCCCTCACATTTAAAATCCTCCCCCGCATGCATCGCATTCTTTGCCCATAACCCAATGCAACCTCAACCCCAAAGCCTCATCATACTCCTCCAAAACGACCAAGCAATCCCCAAACAGAATTTAGCTTCCACCAACTCATCTTCATGGTCGTCGTGGACTTCGAATTAGCGCACTGCGGGTTGCCTAAAGCCAAGAAGACAGGAGTGGGGATTGTTGCGTGTCAGATCTCCCCCCAAGGAAGTCAACCGCAAACTACCCGATGGCAAGTGCATCGCCTACGCGTTTCAGGCGCATGAGCATTGTGGCTGAGGCGGCGAAGCGGAGGGATAGATAGGTGAGGTGTTGGGCGAGGAAGGTTCTGTAGGTTAGTAGGGGTCTAAGGCAGTGGGCGGTCGAGGAGGGCTGGAGGGACGCGAGTTGGGAGAGGGTCTGACTTTTGAGATCCTTGGCCGGGAGGTTGCTCTCGTCGGTGTCGTCGTCTTCAATGCGTCCCTTCTTGGCCGGGAGCTTCTCGTCGTCGGCGATGACGTCTTCGGCTGGTCTCTTCTTGACTGAGAGAGGAGGTGGCGGCATGAGGAGCCGGTCGAATGGCGTGTTTGGGTTGATGGATTGTCTAACGAAGTCTTGCTTGACCGGTCGCTGAACGGTTTCTTGCCGGATGGGTTGTTTCACGATGTCTTGCTTAGTCGGTTGCTCGACGATGTCTTGCTCGATCGGTCGTTGCATATCCTCCTTTCATGTCTCCCACTACCGCCTGATTCACATCTTGAGACATTGCCCGCTGACCCACAACGTCCTGAGACACAGCAGCCCCATTCTCCACCCCTCCCTTCTGACCCTCCGCCTCCTGACCGCCCTCCATCACCCCCTGACCCGCCGCCGCCGCAGCCTCACTTTCCACCGCCAACCTCACCAAATCCCCCTCCTGCTCCATCACACTCCAAAAACACCGCCGCTTTCGCAAACCTCGCGGTGCGCAGGTCGACGCCATTCACGATAAGATACGCCGGGAGCAACTGATTGAGTTACGCTTCCATGATAGTGTGTGTGATATAACAAGGACTGATGTTTTGAAATAAGAAAGGTGGAAGTCTCGAGCTGGCGCGAAAAATATAGTGCACTTGTCACCGTTCACTCGTCTTGTACCGTAGTCTTCTCGTATTGTCGAATCGTCGTTGGCCCGCAGATTCCATATTGCTGCCGGAATGTTGTGGGTTTCTCGGAGCAAGACGCCAAGCATTCTGCGCTGGTGAGTGAATGGATAGCTTCGTTCACCTTCTGCCGGATTCCAGATGCATACTCGACTTCACTGCGTTGTGTCTTCGCTAGATGGGGCTAGAGAACAATTTGCCCTCGTTCAAGACGTACCTGACAGCTGTTGTTTTCGGAAACTCACATGACCTTCAAGATAAGTAGACACAATAACACAGAAAATGGGAACATGTCTGAAGAATGGCCACTTACAGCCTGCATACTCTTGCTTCCGAAGCTACCTGTCAAAGCGCCTCGCTTGCCTGCTCGCTGTAGACCGAGATACCGTTGCAAATTCCCATTCTCAAAAAACGCCCAATGCCCAAGATTTCCATTGTAGACTCGTCGTCTGCTGGTAGTTGTGTATCCCGTTACAGAAAGTTCGTCCTCCCATATAGCTCGCACGCCTGTGATCCGTGCTGCCTGCCATCAAATCATCGTCTAAGTAGTCTGCGGGCTACGGCTAGATGCCCTTAATGGCCACAGTGCGCTCGCTCTCAAGCTTGTCGCGGTTACGGTCCTTCTCCTCTTTCTTGCAGTCCTCCAATCCGGAGCAGTTGTGCGACTCCAACATGCGGTGCTTGCCGCAGAAGTGGCCGGAGCAGAAACTGCAGTCGCCGACGATGCGCTGTGCGGCGTCCTTGCAGTCCTTGAAATTGCAGCGGATCTTCTTGGGTGCGCCGCCTAGCAGAGGCAAAGCCATGTGGAGGGTCGACTCCTGGGAGACGTTGTAGGATGACAGCGACTGCGAGAGGGTGGAGAGGTGCTTGCCACCATAGACGATACGAAGGGTGGCTTCGGGAGTGTTGGTTCTCAAGGCGACCAGTGAGCGGAGGGTGCTTACGGTGGTGGACTCGGGGATGGTGATTGGGAAGGCTGGAGAAGATGTCAGTACGGATGGAGAGCTACCACTGCGGCTGCACTCACTGTCACCGGCGACGTTCTTGACGAAGATCTGCATGGTGGACTCGGGCTCGGCGGACGAGGCGCGTGAGGAGGTGGAAGTGATGGAGGAGAAGCTGTTGGAGCGCATGATGTCGGGAGTAGCGGAGGTGGTCGTGTGCTCAATTGCGAAGTGCAGATCGGCTGACGGAGTCACAGCGGCGAGATGATGACAGAAGCGGACGATGGATGGCGACAGAGGGAGAAGACCTGACGATGTCGGCGAGGAGATAAGGCCAATCAGATGGCTGGGGTGAGTGCCGGTGTTGGAGCGGGTGAGCGGTGCTTGATAGGCGGTACCGAGGAAGGTGTGAGCGGGTGCGGTAGAGCAGGTAGCGGCGAGCAGTGGTAGATGTAGGCGAGGTTGATGATTGTGTTGTTGGTGAGTGGAAGAGGTGAAGGAGGAAGAGGAAGATGGCGAGGACGGAAAGAGGAGGGAAGAGAGGAGGATGAGGACAGTCACTGCCGCCAGGTCATCCATCATCATGCGGACCCTGCAGCGGTATTGGCAGGCCACCTACGTTATACGTATTGTGCCTATTACGGCCCGCCAGTCCATTACCGCGCCATCTTCACCTCCAACAGCAGGCCTCCTCTCATCACCCTTTACCATTTACACCAACTCGTTCCGTCCTATCTCAATGTCATATTCGTACAGCTTAACACCTTGCATGCGAACTCGAGTCTAGACGCGGCTGCAGCGGGAGGGTACAACCGCAGCATCCCGCATGAGCCTCATTGTGGATCCACTTCAGTGATAACTAAGCGGGACATGACAAAGTGCCGTGGCTTTTGTCCTCCGAGTCAACCGCCCGGTATGAACAAGCTCCGAGACGTCGGATAGGTGGCAAGCGTTGGGATGGAGAAGTGAAGAACTCGGCGTTTACTCGTCGCTTTGCACATCTCTGCTGGGATATTCTACATGGATGGCAACACGAAACGTGCATATGTATTGCAGCAAAAGTCTGCTTCCTGAGAGAACCTTCAGGTGTATTGGTGAAGCAGCCCAAGGCATCAACAGGCTGGACCTCATGACTCGCTGTCTTTGTCAGCCTGCACAATCTTCAACCCACATTCTCTCGCTGCAACCTCTCAGGCCGACCACAATGAACAGCAATTCATCGAAGCTCCCCCGAGTCTTCTTACACGCAAATGTACAGCGATGCATATCACCACCTAGAACTTCCTCTCCCGCAAAAACGTCTCAATCTGCCTCTTGAACTGCCCCTTAACCACCACATGTCCCGTCACACTCCCAATCATGATGTCCTTCGCATCCACGCCTAACAGTTCCTGTAACTCGCTCTTCAATACCCTGTTATCCCCATCAATATTCTTAACAAGCGTAAGCTTGCGTTGCTTCCCATCCTTATAGTCTGTGTAGACGGGTAGCGAATCATTCCTCGATCGCGAGACAAAGTAAGGGAGGTTCGGTGCGCACAGCTCAGGTGCTAGAGGCTCTACGGGCTCTGGGATGAGCTTGGGCCGTACGGGTTGATGATGAGAGGATATTCGCGTCGGGTATAGTCGTTGCTTGGCTGGGTGGGAGCTTCGTCGTGAGGCGCGTGATTCTTTTGGTCGAGGGAGTGATTTCATCGATGGTGGAGGGTATGTTTCCGGTGCCGTTCGCGATGCAGTCAAGTTACGGTCTGTAGTCGTTAGTGGAGGCCAAATGATAAGGGTAATGGTTGAATATGTACCTTCTTTTTTCTGCGCTGCCTTTCTGCATGGCGCGCTCGTGGAGATGCGCAGAAAGTGGCGGACTGTCGCTGGGCGCGGGAGACCCAGTGGTCGCAGGAAAGTCATGATGGGTGCTGGCAAGGCCATGGCGGATAATCGAATGTTCGTTAAGTGATGGAGAGCAGACGCCCTTCATCACGGAGGTTCAGGCCACAACGCCGATCGCCTGAAGTCTTGGCGATTCGCGAAGTCGATTTTTGGAGAGACCCCACTTGAGTGACAACAATCCTTCTCACCACCACCATCCCACCACCACTCCAACACCACCGCAATCATGGCGGACGACAGCGGCGCCGATCCACAGGACGTCGCGACTGAATACAGTCTGCTCCCACACCTCATCCCCAACCTCGATCGTCACCTCGTCTTCCCGCTGCTCAACTTCGTCGAAGAAGACACGCCCGAAGATGAAGACACCACCGATATCGTGCAGCTCAAGTATGCGCTGCTCAAGCAGACCAACATGTCTGACTTCGTCGGCGACCTCTACGCGTCGCTAAACAACCTGCCAGAGAAGCCAGCCGAGTACACAAAGAAGCGCGAGGAAGTGCTGGAAAGACGGCGGATATTTGACGAGGAGACGGAGAAGATCCAAGGCCTGCTCAGCGACTCAGACGTCATCAACAACCTGCGCAGCGACAAGACGAGCAACATGACCTACCTGAAGGAGAATCACGGAGTCACCCCACAGATGGTCGATCAGCTGTACGAGTTTGGCCAGTTCCAGTACTCGTGCGGTGACTACGGCAGCGCCTCGGAGCTGCTCTATCAGTTTCGCGTTCTGTCCACTGATAACGACAAGGTCAACGCCGCGACCTGGGGAAAGCTGGCCTGCGACATTCTCATGGCCAACTGGGAGAGCGTCATGGAGGAAGTCATGAAGCTGAAGGAGAGCATCGACACCCGTCTGTTCAACAACCCGCTCGCACAACTGCAGCACCGCACATGGCTGATTCACTGGTCGCTCTTCCCCTTTTTCAACCACGATCCCGCACGTGAGGCCCTCACGGAGCTCTTCTTCTCGCCCACCTACATCAACACCATTCAGACCTCATGTCCCTGGATCTTGAGATATCTGTGCGCTGCTGTCATTACCAACCGCAACCGACCTGGCAGCAAAAATAACTTCATCTACGGCAACTACCAGAAGCAGCTGAAAGACCTCGTGCGTATCGTGAGACAGGAGCAGTACGAGTACAACGACCCCGTTACCAGCTTCATCAAGGCGCTATATGTCGACTTCGATTTCGAAGAGGCACAAAAGCGGTTGACCGAGGCCGACGAGATCCTCCGCGCAGACTTCTTCCTTGTGGCCGCATCAGATTCCTTCCTGGATGCTGCGCGCCACCTCATCTCTGAGTCGTATTGCAAGATCCACCAGAGAATTGACATCAAGTGAGTTCATATATTTATAACTCCTGTTCATAACACTAACATGCTCAAAAGGGACCTCTCAACCCGCCTCGGCCTCTCCCACCAAGAAGGCGAGAAATGGATCGTCAACCTCATTCGCGACACCCGAGTAGACGCCAAGATCGACTACAAGGCCGGAACCGTCATCATGAACCACCCACCTGTCAGCGTTTACCAGCAGGTCATCGAGCGAACGAAGGGCGGCTTCTTCCGGACGCAAGTCCTCTCGGCTGCTGTTGCCAAGTAGCCTGGATATATTGCGCGAAAGGAAGGGAACGAGTTATGTTTACAGGGCACGCATAGCACGGGCGTTGGCGGCGTCACCAGGCAGGGTCGAAGGCCGATGGGCCGGGCTTGCTAGAACACGATCTCAATGATGATCGAGCTTGAAAGGAAAAAGTTCTCTTGCACTGATCCTGTCTCTTCACCAGAACCACCCTCATATTCTCCAATTCCCTCCCGAGCTCAGCGTCGCAGCGAGCTTTGCGCTCACCAGTCTTTCCGGCAGAACGTGCTTCACATTTTCGACTCGATCATCATTGGTCGTCTCTTTGCTATCCTTCTGCCGTCCTTTAACATGTAAGCCTCAGAAACTGGAACTGGATGAAGAAGAGAAAGAGCGAAAGAGCGACGAGGAAAGTGGTAATTCTTTTGAAGAGCGGGAGTGTGGAGACGAGGATTCGATGCCGTGGTACTGGGGAATCTTGCGGACATAGTTTGGAAATTTTGCGAGTGAACTTGTTGCTCCTGGCGTAAATTTCTGTCTTCTGATTGAGTCGCTGAATTGACTTCTCGACTCAACAGGGCCAACAATCGATTGTTGTTGAATTGCTTTGACATTCTTCGGCACTACAACAAGCTGAAGTCTACCGTCGACGGGTAACTCCATCTTCAGGTACCTCTCGCACCTTCTGCTAAACATTTAGCCTAAAATCTATTTCCACCTCGCTCTGCAACCTACTGCGCGCTCGAAAATATTACCTCCTTAGTATTCTCTAGTCGAAGACTAACTTATCATCACCGAATCACATTGGGGGTTGTCTACCATAGGGCGTGCCAATTTACTACAACCCATTACAAGTCGTACGGCACGGTCGTCGGCCAAAAAGGGAACAGGGCGGCGGCATCTCGCCGAAAGGTAGTGACTCCTCGGGCAAGAGAAAAGGAAGGGAGTATAAAAGAAGGCATCCCTCTTATCGTTCAAGACGCGAGAAAGACATTCTGCTGTCATCCAGGCCACACAACCAAAAAGAAATCACCAACCCAGGAAGACCACCCCCTTCTCACCATGGCCCAATTCACAGCCTCTGCCCTCTACCCCTCCCCCTCCGCAGCCTCCTTGAAACTTCACTATGTCGGCCAACAAATTAAAGACGCCCAAGCCCCGGCGGCCATCATCGACACAGCGGTAGTCCGCCGCAACTGCGCCCTCATGCTAGAGACCACAGCGAAATTAGGCGTAGCCTTTCGAGCACACGTAAAGACGCATAAAGTAAGATCACCCCTCTCCTTCGTGGGGTGTGTGCTGATGAAGAATTTAGACGGTCGAGATAACGGAGTTGCAGGTTGGCAAGGGGAGTAAAAATGTCAATTTGGTTGCGTCAACAATCGCCGAAATCGAGCATCTCCTCCCCTGGCTCCTGTCCTGCAAAGCTTCAGGAAAAGAAGTGAATATAATCTACGGACTCCCCCTCTCCCCTTCCGCTCTCCCTCGTCTGGCAGCCATAACGCAAATCCTCGGACCGGGGACCGTAGGAATTTTCGTCGATCATCCGGATCACATCGCATTTCTGGATCAGGTTGAGGAAAGCAGATGGCCTGGACGCATACCGGTGTGGACGAATATTGATGTTGGGTATCATCGGGAGGGCGTGCCTGCGGATTCGAAGCAGCTGGCGGAGACCGCGGAAGCGATGAAGGCGAGCAAGAGGGTGCTGTTGGCGGGACTGTACACGCACCTCGGGTCTTCATACGGGAGTTCTTCGCCATCAGAAGCATTGAGATTCATGGCGGATGAGCTGCGGGGATTGGAAGCAGGCGCTATGGCATTTCTGAACGTTACAGGGAAGGAGATGGTAGGAGGAGGTAAAGTGACCCTTTCAGTAGGAGCCAGTCCAACCGCTACATCTTTGCAGAATTTGCTGCATGAGACAGAAGGCGGGAACGAGTATCTGTCCATGATCGAGAAGATCAAAGAGTCTTTCGACGTCGAATTCCACGCGGGAGTCTTTCCGGTGCAAGATATGCAGCAACTGGCCACGCGCGCGCGCCCTCTCCATTCAGCGACGAATCCCGAGCAAAGCCTGCTCTCCTTCAAAGACCTCGCAATGTGCATCCTCGCCGAAGTCGCCAGCGTGTATCCAGACCGCGGCGCGCAACCCGAAGTATTGATCGCAGCAGGTGGGATAGTCTTCGGTCGGGAGCCGTGTAAGAGCTATCCGGGCTGGGGAGTCGTCACGCCTTGGCCGGCCAACTTGAAGGAAGGCCAATTCTACGATCCGGAAGGCTCCAAGACCGGTTGGATCGTAGGGCGTATTTCGCAGGAGCACGGGAATTTGACCTGGGAGGGACCACAACATAATGTTCGGCCATTGGCAATTGGCGAGAAAGTGCTTGTGTGGCCGAACCATGCTTGTATCGCGAGTGTGAACTTTGGGTGGTATCTCGTTGTTGATTCTGATAAGCCTGATCCGGATAGGATTAAGGATGTGTGGATTCGATGCCGTGGGTGGTAGAATGCTTCTCGAATGCCAGTATCAGCTCTGATCAGTCGTCTGTGTTGATAGCATTACGATAATTCTCCGCCCGTGTGGCCTCGATGTTTAATTCTGCTGTCAATTGGGCGCCGAGACTACCCTCCCTAGATTTGTCGTCTTCCACTTCGTCTACATCAACGCCATTGGCCTCTGCGATCTTGATGAGAAGCTGGCGTTGCGCTTCCAGCTTGTCGTCCAGACGCTTCTCCGCGATCTCTCTATCCTTGCGAGACTGATCGTGAAATGTAGCACTGCTGGATCGCCACTTTTCTTCTCGGGCTTGGACTTTGTTAGCATTCGTTTTTCGACAATGCTCCAGCCAAGGCAGTAGTTTCGTGATGTTCGCAAGCTCCGACATTGCAGAAGCGCTGGCGGCATTGATGCTCTGACCGAGAATATCCTGGATCGAATCAAGTTTCTTGTCAAGACCTGCGGTTTGGTCGACGGCTGTTTTCTGAGCACTGAGGGTGTCGAACAGCCAGCCGCCTTGGCGAGTCCACTCATCGTGCCAGCCTTTGACAAATTTGAGAACCTCGTCAACGCGCTGCAGGGTGGGATCTTCTGAAACGCTGCCTGTGTCGCGACTCCTCGACGGGGTAGGTAGTGTCTCCAGGCCATCGGTGCGTGCCTTTTTGCAAGGACGCACCTCAATCGCATCGTCGTCGTCCTGCATTCCCATGCGTGATGAAGAAGGTCTCTGGTCCCCATGATTCGATGCAGGCGGCGAGCTCGCAGACCCAACGTCTCCACGTCCGACAGAAATTTTGCCGCGGGCAAAGGCAGTGAGGTCGAAGGCAGCATCTGTAACATTTACGGTGTACTTGTGTTCTCTGAATTGCGCGCCGGCTACGTTAAAAGAGACCTGGGCAGAAATTTGGACAGGGACGCCTTCGATGCGGGAAAGCTCGGCTTGCAGGGCAGAAAGAGCCTTGCGCAGTTCGGTGCGGCGATCCAGAGTGGCATTGAGGAGTTTGCTGTCGCCGTGGAAGTGGTGCTCGACTCTGGCGGCCATCTTGGCGCGTTGGTCGGGGAGACGTGCCGCGTTTAGCCAAGGGAGGTTGAAGGATGCAATGGTATGCGCGCCGGCGAGCGGAAGGCGGGAGAGGGCGGACCGGAGCGGCGATGGCACGGACAGGGCTCTGTTTCCTCAGGTCTCGTGATGATGAGCGGAACTTCGGAGCCGATGGAATGGGTTGTGAAACGATGGTTCGCGGTGGCTTTCAGTTACCAAAATAGGGCCGGGGGTTTGCGTTGGTGTCTGCTGCTGGGCGCAATACGAGGGAGCTGCTCGTGCGGTGACGTCTGTACGAGAGAAGTGCTGCAGATGTTTTTCAGGCGACGGTGCAGTAGTTCTGCGAGTTGCCGAGTGTGTTTGGTGGTTGAAGGTGTTCTCGTGGAGAATGGGAAGGGCTGGAAGACTGCCCAATCAGAGGCACGGAGGATGCTTGGGGGCTGTTTCACCGCGGTGCTGGTGCGAGAGTCCGCTCCAAGGCTCTCTCCTCAGCTGGCACTCCTGCATGAGTGGGATCCGATGCTTTGCATTGGCCGTCGTGCTGGCCTGCCACTGCCTGTGTGCCTCCTGATGGCAAGAACGTAAGCACACCGCACCCCATTGAAATTCTCCGCTCCTCCCTCTCACCACCCCTTCCTCCTCCTCCTCCTCCTCCTCCTCCTCCTACCCCATATGCCATGTGCCTGGCGCACCCGCGCCGAATCCCTCCCCATCCCCAATCCCAATTACGCTTTGCAACGGCGGCTTCCTCGTGGCCAAGCAGGAGCTGCTGCTTTTTGCGGCACCGTAACGACTCCTACGCCTCCTGTTTCACCCCGAGTCACAGCCCTCTTTTAGGCCCCCTCTCTCTCGGCACCGACCTGTCGCGTGGATGAATGGGCCACTTGGCCTGCAGACGACATGGCCCAGCATGTCAGCAGCGACAGCGATGATGACTTCCATTCCATGTCCCACCACAGTCCCAGTCCTGAGGGCCCTGCCGCGCCGGCCGAGGACTACGACTCGCACTCGGTCGTTGATATGGCTCCTCCCGTTCACCCCATTCCCTCCTTCCAGCACGCCTTCGAGGAGTCCATTGTCGAGGCCGCAGAAGGCCACTTCCCCTCCCCTGCAGACGACGATCCCGACCTGCAATGCGATGCAGAGATGAGACGCCGCAAGCTCCTCGAGGCCGAGCGTTACGAGCATGTCAGTGTCGCACGATGGAAGCAGAGGCCGGGCGCCAAGTATCATCCATTTGTCAAACTCATGGCACAGATTGTGTTTGGGATGCACCTCTTGCAACAGGAGCAGGCTAAGAGCAAAGAAGCTGTCGTCAAGATTTTGCAGAATCATGTCAACGATTTGGACAATTTTTTGGAGCGAACCTCAGACGATTTCGATCTGGCCATCACGGATATCGAAGAGCGTATACGATATTTGCAACTGCCCATGCAACACATGGATATCTTTGAAGTAATGTTGGATGAGAAAAAGTTCAGGACGGATCTATTACATGGTAATGAGAAGATCGAGAAGATTATCAGGAGGACGGGGGAGGCTATGCAGGATGCAATGGTGGACATCCAGTCTGGTCTGTCATGCACACGGGAATTGCATGAGTACCTCGCAACGATCGAGAAGGGCGGCTCCATCGAAAATAAGGACATCGCTGAGGTCTTCAGCGCAATGCGTGGAAACCAGCAAGGCTGGATGAAGTTCCTCTCGGACCTGCAGACAAAAGGGATCAATCTCGGCAATGAGCTCGCCACTCTCGGGAATGTCGTTGCGGAAATCTCACGTCTGGCAGGCGAGGCCAGTCGGCGCAATAAACCTCACCATCAATCGAGGTCAACGTCGATATCACAACAACCTGGAAACCGAGCATCCACTCTTCAGTCGAAATTCACCAATGGTCACCAGAGGCAAGGTTCCTGGCTTGACAAACCATTACCCAGAGAGCCAAGCACGTCTCGAAAGACACCGGAGATAGCAATGCCGAAACCTCATCCTGTACCATTTTCGACGCGATTCGAACAACCCCGGGAAAGAGCACCGACACCTGGCTCGCGGAGTACGTCGAGTCCATTAAGCAGAAGTCCAGCGCCACCTCGACCAAGAACATCTGGTTCCGCGGATCCTCGGACGTCGCGCCACGAAAGAATGCCAGACTGTCGATCTGACCTTCGAAAACACTCCAACCCACTCCGCAGCCACCCGCCTGATGGTGATGTCCCGACCCTCCAGTCGCCGACGTCTAGCAGGAAGCCCGGACGAACTCAGAGTCAAAGCGCAGGCGACGTTCTCAACGCGAATACGAAGGTATCATTCAGACGATCAAAGAGTTTCGGCAACGTTGCGGCCCCAGTTTCGGCGGCATCATCCACTCCCACGTCAAAGAAGACAGTTGGTTTTGAGCAGCGGAAAGAGTCCACAAAGATCAACCTCGTGCCAAAGAGAGACACCACTGGAGACTCTCTGCCTTCAATAAAGTAAGGCTTCCCATCCCATTACCAGTCCAACATCTCTACTGACACCTCCCAGAACCGGCTTCTCCCGTCGCCTCTCCCTTAGACTCAAACAACTCCCCGTTCCCATCAAGACGAATCCAAGGCCTCTGAATCCACCGCCTCAAACAACTCCGAATTTCACCGACTCAGCCCACTCCTCCGACCGCGACCGCAACCGCAGCACCTCCCCTACAAATTTCACATCCTCCACCTCCCGAACCGCCGAAGGAGTCGGAACCGTCCCCCTCCCTCTCGATCTCGAGAAGCCCCAACACCCCCCATCAACACCCAATTTCATCCCCATCACCCTCCCTAACCCTGAAAAAGAGGAACAATTCCACAAATTCAGCCTCGTCCGCGACGGCTCTCGTCTCGCTCTCTTCCCTAAAATCAACGAGAAAACGCCGCCTCGAGTCACGCCTTCGCCGAAAGTAATTGAGGCCTGGGGCGCGGGGTTTGAAGGGCCGACGCCAACGAAGATGCATGCGGCGAAAGCGAGTAGGACGTTCAGTATGTCTAAGTTTTGGCATCGGAGGGGGGAGAGTAGAGGTGTGACGGCTTGAAATTGTGGGAAAGGGGGGGTGAGGAGAAAGGGAGAGGGAGGGGCGTGAAGGGGGGGTTTTTTTCTTAAATGATACTGATGATTATGTCTTTGGGTTTGGTTTGATAGGGACCTAACAGGACGAGGAGCGTATTGTGGATGTGGTAAACAGGACGCTCGAGTTTTTCCTTTGAATGAGGAGGAGGGACATATATGATCTGAGAGCCTACGGAGGATCTGGGCGGTATTTAGTTGGATCAATACCCATAACATCATACTCATAGCAAACATCATCTGTCTCTAAAAATCTAATTGCTACACATGCTCCGTCCCAGGCTCATTCCCTTCCGGATCCGGCATCTCCTCCCCCCTCGTTTCCCTCCTCCTAAACCCATTCATACGACTCCGACTCCTACTAACACCCCCATAACCCCCTCCACCAGCACCACTCCCCACCCACCTACCAAAAACCCCACTCGCCCCACTAACACTCGCACTCCCCCTCCTCACCCTCATAGCATTCAAATAGTCTTGCCGTGCATCACTCTCAAATCCCCCAGCAGCCGAGAGTACATCGTCAACATCATCCATTTCGTCTAGGATGGCTTGAGGAGGGTCCGCGTCAAAAACAGCTTGCAAATCCCCGTGCGCGCCAAAACGCTCCCACATGGATAGCCAGGTATGTTTGCGCGGAGGGGTGAGGAAACGCGTGCGACGCCAGAGGTAGCGGCGTTCGTACCAGGAGATGAGGAGGAGGATAGGAGCGTTCAGGACGCGGACGGCGGTGATGTTGACTTTGTGGAACCAGCGGGGCGTGAGGATGAATTTGAGTGGGAGGAGGATAGCAAGCGCGGCGACGTTGAAAGGTGGACGATAGGCGAAAATGGCGTCTGATTTGACGCCCTCAAACGTAAGCACCGCGCGACGGAATTCGATTTCGGCGGTGGCATTGCGGGAGAGGGTGTTGTAAGTATTCGAGAGCATGGCGACGAGGATAGTGAGGAAGAGGGTATTGCCGAGGAAAGCAAAAGCGATCATGAGTAAGGGACCGAGAAACCAGTGCATTTCGACGGAGCGTTGAATACCTGTGCCGTCGAGACCGAACCAGATCCAAAGCATCCATTTGGAGATTGTGATGACGGTATTTTTGAGGAAGCCCTCCTGGCCTTCGCTGAGCCAGGCCATGGCGAGGATGAAGCCGCCGAAACACCAGCAGGCGAGGAGGGTCAGGAAGGTGAAATCTGCCATCATGGCTCGTAGGGAGATGAAGAGCATGTTTTCGGACATGAGGCAGAAGGCTAGTCGGGGAAGAAGGACGGGCGCACCCATGGCGAGGACTTGTTCGGCGAGAGCGCTGATTTCGAGGTTGCTGGTGTGGATGCCGTGGATTCGAAGGCCGAAGTATATCCAAAATATTATGACGAAGGTGATGTCGAGGAAAGACCATAAGTTCTCAGTGTGAACCGTCCATCCGTGCTCGAGGATACTAGCAATCTCGTCCAGGTTCCAACCAACTGCGTAGATGATAAAGACGAGTTCGCTGGTCGTGAATTTCAGATGTCCGGGCCCAACAGTGCGTGCCTTGCCGACCATGCAGATGATGTAGAGCACTAGTAAGATGATGAATTGGATGGCTTCAATGATATTCCTAGTACGCGGGACGATGAGTCGATATTGGTTTAGGATAGGTGCCTTCCTAGGGTCGTAGAGAGTGATGCCGCGGTTCTTATAGTGGTCAGGAAGGATATCGATGAATGATGTAGGAGTGTAGATGATCCGTCCGCGGTAGACATTCTCCACAATCTTTTGGCAGGCTGAAGTGCTGAGGAAAGTCTTCGCTTCAGAGACGATTGCGACTTCTAGAGCTGTGAGCATTCGCTGATACTCGGGCCGCGCGAGCTTCCATCGAATCGTCCAGTGCAATGTCGTCTTATTTTCCTTTTCAATATCTGCAGGAGCATTCTGAAAAGGCTCAAAACCAGCCACCAGCACATTCGCGAGCGTGAGAAGTCCGATCCGGCCTTCGTGATCCTCGTCGAATTTACGTAATATTCTACTTGCCAGGATCTCACACAGCGAAGCGCGTGTGATGTTGACTGTCTGATGGTGTGCCTGATACGACTGTTCGCGTAGAAACTGCACTCTATTCGCCAACAAGCAGAAGACGATAGACACATCGTCCGGGTCGTACAGATGGTCCACCAGAGGTCTGACAATGGCATGGTTCATGCGCGGACTCTTCAATTGGTCGAGACTGTATGGGTCGTCTACGTACAAGCATTAGCAAGCCTGCGTTGCTAATGCGGGACGGAGTGTCTGTTGTATGCCTACCGATACTAGCGATGACCAAACGTCTGATCTTATGGATAGTCGTGTACACTGGGAGTGCGAGGTGTGGATTAGGCGCTCTCGGGTCGGAGTTTCTTCGTGGAGGATAGCAGCCATCGTCGTCTGCCTCTTCATTCTCTCCCAGTAGTGTCTCCTGCTCTTCTCGAGTTCTGGCGAGTCGCAATGCCTCATTGATGTCCTTTGAGCTGATCCCTCGCGCCGTGTTTCGTTTGGAGAGGCGTGGTCTCACAGGAGACTCCATACGGATGTGCTGGGACGAGCCATTGTCGCTGCCGGCTGCCTGCGATTCGATATCGGGGAGATTGGGAAACGGTTCAGATTCTTCGACGGGGTCGCTGAAGCGTCGCTGCGGATCGTCATCGAGGAAGGTCGTCTGGCGCCCGACTGGAGGTGTTGGCGGGGCGGAGTTCCCGTCCATTCTCGGTCCTCAGATGACCTGCGATATTCATAGGTGGAGATAGGAGGACCGGAATGAGATGTTATTGATGCGAGGCGGGGGTTGCGATGGAAGGTGAAGCCAAGGTCGAGGGGGCTCTTTCCACGCCACGGACGATCGTCGCGCCATTATCGGCCGCGAAAAAGACCGCATCACGCGTCCAACAACAAGCTTTTCAAGAGAGGGAGAAAAGAGTGCAAGGTTGAAGGCAGCTTCCAAAAGCATTTCAAAAGGCCGCTGGAGTTGTAATGGGAGTACGGTGCGCTGGTGTTCGTCTTCTGGTCACCCAATTGCCGACACGCTACCGAAATTTATAACATCGATGGACCAAACCGACCACAATCTTTTTGTTTTCTCGATTCAAATCAGCATCTTCGAAGGTTGATCGTCTTGACGGCAAAGACTTTTGCTTCAAATTTCTCTTGGAAAAGAACACAGCTGATTACTCCCCCACTATATCAGCTATTGCATTTGGCTTCCATCGACGATTTCTGAACACACATCGTTGCAACTGACTTCCAACTTGCTAGGGCTACAGAACGAATACTTTCCTACAATCTGAGGTCTTTTGAGCCAACAAACATAGTCACTCAATTATCGCGTCGTGCAAATTTAGTTACAACGGATGATATACAGTCTTTCTTGTCAAACAGCTTCGCGATAGGCTCCAGGATAACTGCAAAAAGAACCGTAAAGCGCTGCGGACAGGATTCGAACTAAACCAGGAATTTAGACAATTCATTCATTGTAGGAATATGGAGTACGACCTACCCTGCGCGCCCGAAGGCATCAGATATCTCGAAGAGTATTCAAGTCTGACTCGCTGGAGGGTGGTTAGTGCGAAACTTCTCCACGTATCGTTCAGAAAATGCCTACTTAACCACTCCGACACCACAGCTGTGCGTATATTTCATCACGGCGATCAAACATCGTAAACATAGCTCAGTTTTATGAAAAGAGGAAGTGAGGATGAATTCTGGTATGACCAATTTAACGCTCTCCAGGACGACTGAAAACTGGATCGATCGTTGCGATCGATCCACTTGTCGCAATACAAGCAGTAGCTCTTTCTAGATACTCTCCAACACGACCACCGGACAATTAGATTGCTCCAACACTTCACCTGCTTCTCTGATTCGTAACTCCGTCTCAATCAGTCAAACTCGCGATGCCGCGGCTGACCTTCGGACGAGAACACGAGAGCAGAATCTGTCGCGCACATGAATTATCCAGTGTCCCTGAATTGGCTAATAGACGGCCACGTGAGGTGTTGACGCTTGATAGTGGTGGCGGGCTGGCATGCATGCGGGGTGACGGCTTGTCGAACGGGCGCGCGTGTCTGGCGCCTCTTTGTCCCTCATCTTCACACCATATCTTATCTCAGGCTACTCCCGCTTCAACAACCGTGCAGGGTTGAAAATATCGTTGCTCGTTTCCTGTTCAGGAGGTGAAGTCAAGAGCTTCGGACCTTCCACGTCACTCATACGAAGATCATCGACGTTTTGCAGGTATTGCTCATCGCCTACCTCGGCGCATAACAACAACTGCACCTTCCACTATATTCCTTGGAACAGACTGCAAGACAAACACAAGCACAAGACGAACACCCACAGTAGAAACCTCAACTCCCCACAAAAAAAGGGCCAATATACGCACTCCCCCCAAGCTACAGATCTCCCCCATCCGCCGCCCCCATGGCGAACTTCCTCTCCAACCTCTGGGAATCCGTCTTCACAGCCGGCCCAACCCCCACCCTCCTCATCGCAACAAACCTAACCTTCGGGTCCCTCCAACTCCTCCTCCTCGCCCTCTTCCTCGCAACCTACAGCATTCACTTCATCATCCTGAGCGTGCTCTGCGGCGGCCTCTGGTGGAGCATCAACTGGTTCGCAACCGAACTCTCACACGCCCAAGCGAAAGAAGCCGAAGTGGAGCGTCTACGGCGGCGCAAGGTCGATGAGGCGGATGACGAGGGCGAGGATACGGAGGTTGAGGGTGGAGGGATGGGAATGAAAGATAGTTATGCGAGTGTGGCGGAGTTGGGAGTGAGTGATGAGAAGAAGAGGGAGGCAATTTTGGAGGGTATGAGTGTGCCGCCGTCAGAGCCGGGGCCTAAGAAGGGGACTACTTCGTCGGGGTTGCATGTTGGGGGCGAGGCGAGGCAGAGGAAGCTGGATGGTGGTGATGCGAGTGCGAGTGAGATTAGCACGGATAGCGAGTGGGAAAAGGTGGACGAGGCGAGATAATACCTTGTGGGGTATGAGGAGGGGAGAAGAGATCTATGGTGAAGATACCATCACGCGAGTCAGATATGCATTTTGAACGGGATTTTGCAATATTTGCTCATGGCCGAAGCATTTTCTAATCTTCATAGCATCTCATCTTCGTGTCCAGTCTCTGGTTCTTCTTTTGTCATCGCAAATGCTGCTCCCTCTGTCCGTATTGCATTCGTTCTATTCTCGAAAGGACCCGCACGTGACCGCCAAGGCCTTGATGTGGAAGCTGCGACTTGAAGTTTGACTTCGTCAAGAATCGAGACCCGAAACAATCCACAAGTATTCACCAACACACACACTCTCCACACCCGCGCATCCAGCTCACGGCCCCGAAATCAATCGCATACCACACCTAGACGCGCTCGTGCGCGCACGACCGCCATCATGAAGCTCGTCAGGTAAGAAGCACCCTTCTCCGCGCGTCGCAAGCCTGGCGCATGCTGAACGAGACTCCCCCAAGGCTGGCCCCGTCCGCGCCTGGCTGACAGGCATGTGGTAGGTTTCTGATGAAGTGCACCAACGAGACGGTAACCATCGAGCTCAAGACCGGTAAGCACCCTTCCACCTCCAAACCTCCCCTCCTCCGACTAATCTTCCACAGGCACCATCGTCCAAGGCACCATCGCCTCCGTCTCCCCCCAGATGAACACGAACCTCCGAAACGCCAAAATGACGCCCAGAGGCGGCTCTCAAATCTCTCTCGACCAGATCAGCATCCGCGGCAGCGAAATTCGATACTACATCCTGCCGGACTCGCTTCCACTCGATACGCTTTTGATTGACGATGCGCCGAAGCCGAAGAATAAGGCGCGTAAGGAGCAGGATAAGAGTGCTGCTGCGCCGGGTGGTATGAGAGGTGGACGCGGTGGTAGGGGAGGTGGTAGAGGACGTGGCAGAGGAGGCGGGAGAGGGCGCGGTGGTGGACGTGGGTTCTAGTTGAGAGGCGAGGATGTCTCGAGGTATGCTCTGCACTCTTGGATCACCGCGGTCGGAAAAACATGGCGTGCAGGCGTAATATTATACCCTGAAAGTCGAAGGATACGGGTATGCCATGGCCCAAATCGATAGCTGCTTCTCCATCCCGCGTTGCATGGCTCCAGAGATATTAGGGGACTGTACGAAAGCGCCAGGTATATTTGAGCGAGCTGGCAGCTCAGCTCTGTCCGTATGAGCAAAACGGAGAGCCCGCCATTCACATGACAATGTCTGGCCATACACGTGAAACTTGACGACGCGTGAAAGCGCTTGGAAGACCTCACTATCTAGTCGCATAGCTAATCTCTCTTACTGATATCTAGCTAGTCACATGCCACTGTGCACCTTTACTTCTATGGCTACCTAACCAACTACAACAACTTCAGCCTTAACCTTCCCCTCAAACAACAATAAACAACACCAAATCAGCTCCACTGACTACACCAAACCACATCATCAAAGGTATATGGCACCCCATCCACCTTCAAGACACACCCACTGACGATCGCTACAGATACATCCCCATCAATCGTCCCCAATCATACTCAAATTAACAGACAGCGAAATCATGGTCCTTGCCATCGCCTTGCGGTCATGCATCAACCCCAAAGTGGGCATGCAAAACTGGCCGAGCTTCGCGGCCTCAAGGATACGAACAGTGCCGGTGCTTACTACGGCGCTGCTAATAAGAAACTCTTTGGTGCTGCGGACGCGCTCTTAGCGAACGATATGGAGCTTGATGTACTTTGTTATTGTGATGATGCTGATCTTGGGGTAGTTGTGGGCGAGAAGCGGAGTGATGTTGGAGCTAGGAAGAGGAAGCGGGCTGCGAAGGGTCGTGGGCAGGAGGATTGGGATTATGCTGAGAGCGACGACGCTCCTCCTTCAAGGAAGAGAACGCGAACGAAAAAAGATTGCGTTGAGGCTGGCGAAGATCAACGTGGTGCTGACTGCGGCAATGCCTCTCCCAAGAAGACGAGGAAGCAGGCTAAGAAAGATTACGCTGAGGTTGGCGAAGTCGAAGATGGCGCTGATACCGACGACCCCCCTTCAAGCAAGTGCAAGCAGAACAGGAGAAGCCGCATTGAGATTGCCGAAGATGAATACGAAGAGGGCACAGAAATCGAGCCTGCCACTCGCAAGCGTAGACTCCAAAATCAAAAGCAGATCATCTTCCAGGGGGATGACAACGATGAGGCCGAGATAGTCGTCCACGAACCGAAGACGAAAAGCGTCACGCACGACTTGCCAGCCGACCAGCATCCTGCAACAAAGGCGAAGCAGCCTCGAGCGCAAAAGCAGCAGCTTGCCATTCAAACCAAGTCAAACGACGACGACAACAGTGAGGGCAAGCGAGCTCTCTTCACAGAGCAACACAGCACCCAATATATTCGACAAATCCCTATGCCCTCGGATTCGACAGACGACGGCGACTCGGACATCCCGGCGAGAGTCAATCCACGCCACATTGAAAATTCCAAAGCCATGCGAGAAGCAATTGATAGATGGAATAACTCAGTTCCAGAGGCAGCCGCCTTCAAGTCAAGCGGTCGAGCTTGATAGCGAGCGCCGGTCTCCCCACAAAGACCACTCCAGTGCGGCAACCAGAAACCATGTAGAAGAGATGCATCAGCAGTGCCGGAAAGAGCAATCTCATCGCCGGTATAAGCGTGCGGCCTTTCAGCAGAAATTTCATATGGAGGAGTCATCACTCGTTTCTACCAGGAGCACACCTATTCAAGCCCAGGCACAGAAGAAGAGAGATGACAACACACCATGACCCCCAAGGCCCAACTCCTCCACTCCCAAGTTTCTTGACTGAGAGTCACTCTGACGACGAGTGGGACTTTCCTACCTCGAAGCCGAGATGTCGAGCAGTTCGGAATCGTTGGGTGGTTAGGGATTCTGACGAAGAAGACGAAGAAGCGCCGCCTCCTCGCCCTATGGCCGTGAATAAGAAGGGAGTTGCGAGATTAAGACGTTACGGTGTAGGGAGGGCCGAGGATATCTGATTTACGACATAGGGACTGCGAGAATTTAGTGATGGTGGATGTTCTATGGAGGTAGCGGGGATTGGATTTTGGGAACGTAGGTATGAAGGCCGGAGCCAGAAAGGTTGACATTTCGTGAGCGAGAACCAAAGTTCTCCAATGGACTTCATTATAAATCTCGACGAATGAAGCTCCAACATTCCTCGCAATCAACGATATCCAGCATACAATAATGCCGCAGATGACAGGATCATGAAAACAATCACTTTCGACATACGAGTTGCTCCTCGTCCTTTCGACTCATTCGACAACCTGGCCCTATCCTCGTCCGCAATAGATATGAGCATTGAATAAAGAGCCATCCAATAACAAGCTGCTAACGCGTGCGGCCCCAATATCTCCGTTGCATATGCGTGCAGAACATCCTTTATCTCCGTACCGCGCAGCCGAGAAACCTACGGCTCGACATTAGGACTTATCGACGATCTGTATGCAAGCTGCAGGGAATCGTGCGGTTGGAACCGGGGAGAGGAGGTCTTACGACTTCAGACTTCAGCGTCCTTATCGCCTCCATACATCTGAGACCCTCGATGTAAGGAGGTACCAATCTCCAGAAATGAAGCCATTGCTGGGAGGGAGGACGTTTCACCGAAGCCTTGGTCGAGGAAATATGGACGCCTCGTGCGGAGAATACTCTATGCTGTCCTACCGAAGGCTCGATAAGATCTCGCGTCCTCAAACAGAGATCCTTGGTATGTTGACAGTGGGAAGTAGCACACAATCTCGCCAACTCCGTTGCACAAGAGCTAAGAGGTCGTCTGAAAATCAGAAGAGGAAGTCGCAGCATCCGGATGCAGCGCCGACGAAATGAATCGCCAACTGATCAACTAGTGACTTAGAAGATCTACCTGCAGGAAAGTGCCATCTTCAAAATGTCAGAGTTTGCGGTTTCATCGTACCTCCTTTCGACTGCTATTATTCCCGGGGATTAGAAAGCACGGAATGCATCTCTGCCACACATGGGCGGGGGTACCTCTTCGTCCTTCCTTTACGGGATTTCGCCGTCGCAGATCGATGTTCACTTCTCGCTCTCTCGAAAAGGTCCCAGTCTAGATGAGAGCATGAGGTCCTTGTGGTCCGTCCCAAATATTCAGTGTGTTGGCAAAAGGGAGAGGTTCCATGAAGCCGTCCGTCACACTCTTTGTAAAGAGGCGTCCACTAGCTGCAGTCCGGCTGAAGTCTACTGGTAGAGTCAGATACGCGAGGTGGCGAAAAACGTTTGAGATCTCAATCGACGATCTGCTCGGCCAGTGAGATTCACATTGTAGCTTTTGTCGGTCCGGAGGGCATCCGCCGTCGAGCTCAGGCCATGTGCTTGGAGATCGGGGAATTTGATGCTATGATGGCAGAGGCGGAAGTGCACCCGGAATTCGAGCAACGCTTGAGATTTGAGTGTGGTTGTTTTGCGAAATGGGTATGCTGTCCGCGGTGGAGAGTCGAGGGAATGGTCTGGTCTGACACACAGTAGCGTAAGATGTTTTCATCTGAGGCTGCCCGTTGAGCTTCTTGCTTGGTATTTTGATTCTGCTGTACCGTCCAACAGGTGCAAACGTGCATCTACGAAGTACGACGAGCTGGCTGCATCGGAGTTGATGCCGCTGGCCACGATCCCTCGCGGGGACATATGCACGGAGTACCGCAGCACCGGAGATAATAACAGCACCACCAGCTTGTTCCTGTGTCACCGCGAAAGCTCGTTCCTTCGAGCCCGTTATAGGAGGTAGTACAGAACGACGGATAAAATGGCAGCAGCGTCCCGGAGGTCGTTGCCGCAGTCCTGAAGGGGAAGGCGTAGTGAGCGATGGGCGCAGCTCCCTCCCATAGACAGCTAGGGCGATCGAGGAGACACGATCGCAGGCGCAAGATAAACTCGCGTGCGGAGCGGGTCCGTTCCCAAGTCGCCGTGTAGCGGTGCAGCACCCCCTCCCGCCGCCCAATCACCACAAACCTCGCCCGCAGCTCTGCGAGCGATAGCGATCCACGTCTAGGCTCAGATGGCCTGCGCTGCTGCTAAGCGGGTTTCTGTCTAGCAGGAGCAACCAGCAGCGAGCTCTTCTTGCGGTGGAATCCCCATCCGATTCCTACTCCTCTCTCTCGCCTCCATCATCACACCACACATCATTGCTATTATATACAACATATCCATCTTCACATGCACCATACCCTCATCTACGTTTGTTATTAGACAAATTCGAGGTTCCAAACTTCCTTCCGCGAGCCTCCGCCACCTTCCGCGCCGATATCATTCCACCCTCCACAGCGCACCTCCCCCGCCCGCTCTCCACCAGCTCTACCTTGGTTTCGCCAGGCGAAGTATTACCTACTTCTTCGTTGTATGTTTCATTGGACGCTCTTCTCCCGCTTACTCCTCACGACCACCGTTATGCCTTGCGTGTACCCGCGCAGCAATGAGGAGTCGACTACGACTACAGGCTGACCGCTCGCCCGTAGCCACCGTCCCATTCGGTCGCCACTCGCTTCAACGACGCGTACTTTGACTCCTACTTGTCATAGACCATGCCTCCAGTTCGAACCATCCCCGCTGCCATTAAGCCGCTGCGGACTGAGAGAACCCACGAGGAGAATCAGGAGCGGTATGTTGCAAAGACTCGCTCGAAATGGAGCCTTTCACTTACTGTCCATCAGAGCATACATTGCCGCTTCTCGACGAAGTGATCGATCCCTTGAAGCCCGCGTGGAGTCCGCACGACGGGCCTCAGAAATCCATAAGAAGCGAACCGGACGATCACTCCGGGTACGCGAGGAAGATGTAATGAACGAGGAGATGTATGAGGAGGAGGATGATGACCTGCCAAATCAATATCGACGCATCAGTGCCCTCAATCCCGCATTGGGCCACATGTATAACCTGAACGACCGTTTCAACAGCTATGTTGCCGGTCAGATTGGTGTCAGGAACTACCTGCATCAGGCAATCTTCTCGGCCAACCAGCACCGATACCAGAATCAGATGTTTGGCAACCCGATGCTTCAGCAGGGCGGCTTCAACAACGGGACCATGTCGCCACAAGCAATGAGCGGCTTCAGTCCTGATTCGCCTTGGCCGATGGCGAACAACGTACAAGCTATGCGTCCTCCTGTTCTAAGCCGGTCAGCATCCATTGCAACACCTCAGGACGCTGCCAACGCCCAGCAGCACACGTCATCCAGAAGATCTGACAGTGCATCTCCCGCTGCTCTGGACGACCGCCGCATGTCGATGCCAACGCAAGCATCGCGACCGTCCATCAAGTCATCGCCCAAACAAGCACCTACACCGCCTACTCCCTCCGCCGAGGCTTCGATATACCCTTTGACGACAAAGCTTCCAATCGAGACGCAGCAGATCATCGACGGCTCATCACGATACATGAACGCTGTATCGCCATCGCAGCTGACCGCCGGAATCCCAATGCCATCGCACGCTCAGTACAGCTACAATCCCAACAGGAGATCACAGAAGTCCGCAGACGCAGATCCCACTCAGTCATACACTGGTCTGGATCAGACTCTCTCGCCATTCGCTTTCAACACGCAAATGACGATGCCGCCCATATCTGAGCCGCAATCAGCCATGAGCGCTCCTGCGAATCTGGATTTCAGCGGATTCGAAGAGAATTTCATCGGATACGATGGCCTCAAGGATTTCGATCTGTTTGGCGATAGTGGCAACGACTCAAATCACGGTCAGATTACGCCTACCACGCCTTTCGATCTGACTTGGGACGGTGGCGATTTCTTCAATTACCAGGACGCGACCGGGTGAGACGAAGTAGAGGATCGGCCAGGCTCTTTTGGAGATGGGTTTGAAGCTCTTTTGGAGCATATTCTCACACCAGTACATCTGCGACGACAACAGCAATGTCTCACCACCGTGACGGCTAACGGCCCTCTGACCATCCTCCACGGCCAAGAAAATCCCACTCCCAGCTTCGGGCATCCCGCCACGGCGCAGGGGTTTTAACGATTTGTACAACATTCGAAAAGCCGTCATTACACTTCAACCTTTTGTATTTCGACAACGGAACAACGGCAACGAATATGGCCGCAATTGAGACGAAGCAACGAAATTTGTATTACAAAAAGCGTGGCGTTGCGGACTGATTACTCTCGGTCCTTGGGCGGATACGATGGAGGAGTCAATTGGGGGTAATTTGTGATGGAGGTATTGGTGAGAGAGAAGGCATGTATTATTTTTGGATTTAATACACGACGAACTCTATACTCCATGAAATCTGAATCTACTGTTAGACATGTGAGCCGGTCGTGGGACTCGTGGGAGTGTTGTGTTGTCTGCCTGCTTGGCCTCTGGGAAATTGGTCCAATCTTTTCCTTCCCGTGGTAGCCATACATGGTATCCCTAGGTTCTTAACCACGACAAAGTACACTTGGGTTTCAACGTACCGCCTCCTCACTCACTTGGACTCGATGGGAAGGAGGCAGTGCATGTCTAGCATCGACTTCAAAAAACATCTTCCTTTCTCCCCCGTCTCCGTCCGTCCTCAAAACAACAACGGCAATAATGGCCTTCCTCGCATACATACTACCCGCCATCTTCGTCACCGAAATCTTAAAGGAGCAAGCACAAACCGAGCAGCATTACCACAACTACTTCCCTTCTCCCAAACTAGGCTCCTACGAAAAAAAGCCTTCATCATCGCGCTTCTTGTCATAGTTCTGGTTTTGTTGATTGCGGGTTTGGGATGGGGTTGTTATCAGTTGGATAGAAGAAAGGAGAGGGCAAAGGAGAGGTAAGTGCAGATGCTCTTCCATTCTGTTTTGGAGGTTGAGATGTGGTCGCTAACGATGGTGGGGCGTAGGAATGAGGATAGGGCGAGGGTTGGTCGGGAGATTGAGGAGATTGAGAAGGGAAAGACGGTGGTGGTGCAGGTGGAGGAAGTGAGGGCGAGTGAGGAGTTCAGTTCTTGTCTTCTGGCTAGGGAGACCGTGTGAAATTGTTGCACTCATCGTCGAGAACGAGGTTAGATCTTGCTTTGCTCTTCGATGGAACTGTGAGTAGTATCTTGTCTCGCTGGCGTGAACGACTTCAACCCGTGGTAGCCCCGACGAAAAAGCAACGTTAAGATTTCAACGTACCGCCTGAAGTAGATAGGAGGAGTGCTTTCCCCCTAGTCAGCGTCATGAGACAAGGCCGTATGGATGGCTCTCAAAGCTAAGTATACCGTCTTTCCTCACGAGGACAACCGTCCATGAGGACCGAAAAAATCCACGCCTTCAGAATTCATCTATTCATCAATCACGCCTCCTTCTCTTCTCCTGTCCAACGCTCCATCCCTCCCACTACCCGCTCAATTCCCGCCAGCCAGCCAGCCTGAACCACCATGGCTTTCAACACAGCAATGGTGGCTATCCCTATCGCGGCCCCGGCGCAGGACCCAAACCACCCTCACTATCATCCCGGCGCCCCCCGCCGACCTGGCTTCCACAAAGACGCCCTCCTTCTCGCAATCTTCGGCGGAGGCCCAGTCCTCATCATCTTCCTCTCCTGGTTGGTTTTCTACCTGTTCGATTACAGGCGGCAAAAATCAAAGTACGAGCCTCCTCCATTTCATGTCCCCAGCTTTAGTGTGTTGCTGATGATTGGGTACAGAGACACGAATTTCATGTCGAAAAAGGGCAGGATCGAACCAATGAATGCCGCAGCTGTGAAAAGCCAGAAGGAATATGATGACTGGTGTAGGAGGCAGAGGATGGGGAAGAAGGATAAGAAGAAGGCGAGGGTGGTGGATGAGGAGAAGGCGATGGAGAAGGTTGTGGACGAGGAGAGCGTGGTGGAGGAGTCGAGTGTGGCGGAGGGGAGTGAGAGTGGCGAGTCGAAGCCGAATCGGACGACTTCTACCGTGCGTATCAAGATGAGTTTTCGATGAGGCGGAGGGTGGCTTTGAGTGGTGATCGGTCGGAGGTATGCGTCGTGCCGGAGTCGCCTTTGGCTTGGAGATTGCTGGTGTTGTAGACTTGCCTTGAGAGAGTTTTGTTCTTTGGTGTTTTGAATGGTGGTCTACGTGAGATCGTAAGCCAACTCTTACCAATGATCATAGCACAACCCTAACCGGTATACGTCCTGCATTGCAGAATTGCAGTCTCTCGCGTATGCGCGCCTTGCTGCTTTGTTCCGAAGAGGTAGAAGCTCTCATAAAACCGATCTCCGTCTTCCAATCATTCCCACCTCCTCAATCCAAGCCTTCCACCGAACCCCTCCAAAAAGAGAAGAGCGTCCAAGTATCAATGCCCCTTCCCTCTTCTCAATCCCGTCGTCCCCCCTGCTCCTCATAAACCCCAACCCCAAACCACGTCCTACATACCCAACTATGCCCCGTAACCCAAACCGGCCCACCCCTCCAAACCGGCAGCACCTCCCCATTCCCCCTCCACCTTCTCCTCTCCCTAACCCTCTCAAAAAAACCCCCCTCCACAAAAAGCCTCAAATCCATCCCCTTCACCCTCCTATCCTGCACCCCCGCAGCCAAACTCCACACCCCCGCCGCCTCCACCATCGCACCCAAGCCCACCTCCCTCCTTGCCAACTCCACAACCTCCCTCAACGAATAAGCCTTCGCAGGATCGAAGGGCAGGTTATGCAGCGGTGTTTCTCTCCATTTTACGCTGGGGACGTGGATGTCGAGGGAGAAGATGGAGGAGGCTGTGTTGCGGAGGAAAAGGTGGCGGCCGAGGGCGATGGCGAAAGCTACGGGGAGGTCGAGGCCGAGGGAGAGGTTGCCGCGGAGGGAGTCGCGGAAGCGGATTGTTTGGGAGTCGTGGGGGTTGAGGTTGGAGTAGAAGGAGAGCAGGCGGTGGAAGGGGGGTGTCATGGTTGGAATTGTAGTCTGCTACGGCCAGTATAGGCGAAACATCAAACGGTTTGTTGTGGAGGAGAAAGATAGATCGAGAGATATAGCCACATAGCCGTCCATACCTGTATGTCTATGGTGATGTCGTCAATGACCTCACGAAGCTCATGCCGGCTGGCCTGAGTCGATGTCGATGTGTCTCATCTTGGAAACAATCACTCGCAGTTAGCACCCTTGCCGGCTGCATGGCGGAGTCGCATCTTGTCAGCATAGAGAGAACAGATCAGACTGGCCCCCAGTCGATTACTCTGGAAATGAGCCAGTTCGACTTGGACGCGGAGAAAATGATGTCTCATAAAACGTCGTGATGAAATGTACGCAGGGACGCGGTGCCGCGGGACCAAGGGGAGCCAGGTCAAACTCGCCGGTTCGAAGGACGGATGTATTCGCGGCTGCTTAGCAGAGTCGAGTCCTGCTCCCAGTGCGATTAAGGTACGTATGACCCGAACCATAGCAGTCAAGCAATCCGTGGAATTGACTCCGATTATAGACCTGCCTATGGGTGACTGTTCTCGAGACGTGCCCACTAGTATACAATCTGTTTTGCTGCCGCACACTTCTTCCCATTACCGCCCATTTGGCTTTCACCTGGAATCTGGTACTTGCTGCCTATCATGTTATCATGCTTGGAGCGGAAGGTCTTGTCGGCTGGGAAGGGAGAGGAGGTTCGATGCTTAGAGGAGGGCGAAGCCGATGGCAGCAGCCAGGGCTCCAGCGATGCCCATCTCGGCGGCCTGTGAACAGAACGTCAGTATGACAATCATTCAGTGTCGTGGACTGGCGTGCATACCTTGAGAGTGCCAGCTTCACCGGTGAATGGCACGAAGCTCGCGGTCGGCGTCTGAGTGGCGGCGACCGTGCCATTGACGGCAGCGCTCGAGATCACACCGCTACCAGTGGCTCCCAGAGCGCCAGCGAGTGACGACGACTCGGCTGGTGCGAAGGAGAAGCTGCTGGACGAGGCAGAGGTAGGGACGCTGGCGGTCTCAGAGGAAATCGAAGAGGTGCCATTGACGGTGATGAAGGCCGTGGCAGTGCTGGTGACACGCGAAGTAATGGTCACGTGGGTGATCGAGGTCGTGTCAGCGGTGGTGCTGCCATAGCCGAAGGCGCTTGGAGAGGACGGGATGGACGAGCTCGAGCCGGTGACAGGCGAGACCAAGGCGGAGCTCGAGACCGACGACGAGGACGACGCGCTGCCGGGAACGGTGACGGTATATGGCACTGTGCTCGTCAGGGTCTGCACGGGAGCGGTACCTGGAGTGCCGCTGGTGCTGACCGAGGTGAGGGTGAGCGGGCAGATGGTGGTCGTGGCCGGGACGACTTGGGTGACGACGCTGACGGAGGTCGACGAGGAGACTGGGCAGTCGGTGACACTGGCCGGGCAGCCCAAAACGGTGGACTCGCTGGTAGTGTAGATGGTGGAGACCGACTCAGCGGGGATATGCTGGACGTAGACGACGGCGTCGGCAGCCTCTGTGGGAGGAGAAGTCAGCATGTTGCCCGCCAGATGCACAGATGCGCGCTCGATGATGGCGCGAGAGGCTTACCAGCGAGACGCTCCTCGACGGTGGCGGAGTGGGCAGAGCCAGCCAAGATGGCGGCGGTGGCGATGCTGGCACGCTTGAAGTGCATGTTTGCGGTGGGTGAGGGGATGTAGTGGATGATGTCTGCTCGTGGGAAGAAGAAGCGAGCGCGGGTGAGGTGTGGCGGTGGAAGAAGGAGGAAGAAGAGGGAGTTGAACGAATGTGGTGGTTGGGCGAAGCGAGCGTGTTGTTGTTGAGAAGTTGTTTGTTGATGGCAAGCGCGAAAGAAATAGGCTGGAAGGCGTACGAAACACGCTAGACGGCTCGGAGCGGCGCAGACGAAGTGAAATGGGAAGGAGCGGCCTTGCTTGTGATCAGCCTGCTCCGACAATGGCCAGTCTCTGATCGACAATACGGCATCGAAAGGACTGCATGTGTTGAATCAGGCTGCTGAAGATGCCTTCACGCTCGCAGGGTCTTGTGATGGGCCGGAGTCAAAGTTGCCCCTTCCCAAGCAGCAAACGGATATTGGGATACCACGGACGGGAACATGCATACATACGCAAAACAAACGCACGCATGGCCTTCCACCGAAGACGCCGACGGGACAGCAACTCCAAGCCAAATCAGTTTCATTCACAAGATGCATGCCGATACCCGAAAGAGGTTTCTATGCTACATTCACGCTGCCATACGGCTTCCTTTAGCAATTCTCCTGAACTTGATCTCCAACCGGGAGAGGAAAACCCCGGAGTGTATGCTCGTCCTGCTCACTTATGAACGCCGCGTTTAACCAGGCTTGTAAAGTTGCGATGGTCGCTCTTGCCGCTCTTGCCGCTCTTGCGGTCCAATCTCGTCTGTCACATGCTGCCTCACACTTTTCGTCATCGAAAGTGAAAGCCCTCCCGCAGCTGCTCATCGGCCACCTATAAAGCTCCAAACTTCTCACCTTCTTCAACACTCCTACATCAACACCACACCACACCAACCAACCAGTCACCAAACATCCCCGATCCACCCGTCTACCATTAACACACACAGCCAATGCGTATCGGGAGCCACTCACCGCACCGACCTGATCATCTCTAATGCTGACTCTGCCTCACCAGAACACCTCCCACAACAGACTTACCACACCTCTCCAACGCCATGGAGCTCCTCATCTCCGCTCTCCTCCTCCCCTTCGCCATCTACACCACCCTCGCCCCCGCCTGGGAGATCATCTTCCACTACGACGACTTCTGCACGCAGGTATACACTTCCTCATCCCTTCCGCCTCAACCTCACTCACTAATGCCCTCCCAGTCCCCGCTTTTCAGTACCCTCAACTACAGCGAAACCGATGGTATGGACAACTGCATTGCCGCCGACACGCCAGGCGACGGAAAGTACGAATGCAGCTACGTCAAGAGCGACGGCTCGAACGAAATGTCGGCTGGCTGTACCTTTCCCATGTTTCCGCCTCCTAGATCGTTCTGAATGCCGTGCTCGATTGGCTGCTACCTTACGGTTTTCTACAAACACGGGCACTGCTCTACCGAGACCTCCGACTTCTTCACCACCGGCGTGTCGGACACTTGTTTCTCGATGAGTCAGGCAATCTACGCTCAGCCAGGCAACTTCGTCTACTTCCAGTGCCGCGATTTGGATGTTTCATAAGTCCTGAGGGAGTAAGGAGCATGTATGCCGTCAAGAGCAGCGATGCTTCTTGCCAAGGCGGAAAGTCCTGCCCGATTTTGCGATAATCAGATTCGGCATGGCGGAACGTGCACGCTAAGTACATCTTACATACGGGCTGAGAGTACGGCAGGGAACTGCTCTCTGAGTCTGCGGGTCGCCTGTCACAAGCTGAGGTGGAACGTCGATGAAGGGTTTGCATAGCCGGCAACGACGAGGCTGATATCGGATCCACCTCCGCAAAGTCGGGAGTCGGGCCGTCGGCCACAAATGGACAATCCCCCTTCTTACATCCACTTCTCACTGCACTTCACGCATGCCATCGAGTGACATGTCGTTGAGAATGTGCCCGCCACTACGACAATGTCCCGCCGGACCCCCTGATCGTGCCCATTGAGGCCAACCACACTCTCCCGGCGATCTGGTAACGACGTTCTTCTCCGTCCACCAGGTCTCCTTCCGGCCACAACCTTCGAAGTTCGCATGCGTTGTGCCCTCACACGTGTTTTGTACTGATCGCCACCATTCTATCCAACCTGGCCCATCCTTGCTGCTCGCGCCAAAGCAGGTAAAAAGTATACACAGAAGCGGGAAGCTTGGTCTCAGTTCAGTAATTGCTCTGTGATTCGATCCCCTTCCCGGACGACACTTACCGTGGCCTGTACGGCTCAGGTGGACGCCTCACTTGTCAGGATATACGACACAGCTGTCGCGATGTGAGAACAGCCTTTGGAGGAGTCTGCAGGACATTAGCGTCCTTTTAGGTCCTTCCCAACCATGTGCCAAGAGGTCGGATCCGCTCCCATCGGCTAGTCGCGACAACAAGTCTCTCGCTTGCCCTTAGGAGAAGCCCAAACGAGCCTTCGTTCGACTTCGTTGAGCACTGGTATGATCTCTGCCCTCGAGTACGGTGTTGATGGTCATTCGACGCTGATGTTCTCCAGTGGAGATCGTCTGAGTTGAAGGTGGCCGCCTTGTTCTTGACCTGAAGATCGGTCCCATCACAATGGAAAACGCCAGATGCCTGCTATCCCGTATTCAGCCCTCGCTCTGCATTGTGTTAGAGCCGCGAATCCGCTGACATATTGTTGTGGGGTATGGAGTAAGAACATGGAGACGTGCAAGCGAGTTGCTGTCGTCCACTCCACCACGACGACACGGTACGGCAGTCCCTCCATACGGCCACACTGCTGTAAAGGCATGGGTTCGATTAATATTTCATACCTTGCACTAGAGAAGGACCACACGGCAGGTGTGCTCTGGCTTCAATGGCTCTGGAACTCGCGTACGAACGATGATGGCCGGACGTGATGAATCGAGGCTGCTTCGAAAAAGGTATAAAGGCTTCTAATCTTCTCCCGAATATTCAATTTCAGAGCAGTATCAACACCCACAGGCGAAGTCATCGAACCTTTTCATCAATCTACACCAGCTGGACTTCCTCCGCTACCATCGCTAGAATGTATATCACCAACACAGTCTACTGCATCTTGGGCAGCGCCCTCCTCAGCAATGCACAGGTGCGTCTCTCATCGAAACCCTCACACCAAGCTCTAACAATACCAGACCATCAACCTAGGCAGCGCCGCAGCCTTCGGTGCCCTCGCCCCAGCGGGAGTAACCAATACAGGACTCTCCGTGGTCACCGGCGACGTCGGAACCACAGGATCCTGTAAGCATTTAACCAAAACACCGAAACCTCCTACCATATCCTAACAGAACCCTCAGCCATCACCGGCTTCCCTCCCGGCATAGCCACCGGCTCCATCGAAATCGGCACCTCCATCGCGACCCAAGCCCAAACCGACTCCTCCTCCGCCTACGCCCAAGGCCAAGCCCTCACTCCCACCGTCGACGAAGCAGGCCTCACGACCCTCGCCGGCCTAACCCTCACCCCCGGCATCTACAATTTCGACGCAGCCGTAACCCTCGACGGAATCCTCACTCTCTCCGGCAGCGGGACCTTCGTCTTCCAGCTTGCCACCACACTCACGACGATCGCCGGCTCCAGTGTGATTCTCACGAATGGCGCTTCGGCGTGTGATGTATATTGGATTGTGGGCACAGCTGCGACAATTGGGACTGCGACTTTTTTTAAGGGGAATGTGTTGGCCAGTACGGCTATTACGGTTACGACAGGGGCGGAGGTTGTGGGGGGGCTGTATGCTGGGAGTGCGGTGACGTTGGATACTAATGCTATTACGGCTTGTGATGCTTCGAGTGAGCCGGGGACTTCTTCTTCGAGTACCGAGCTGTCGCCGACTTCGTCGTCTGCTTTGACGAGTTGGTCGAGCACCACGCCTGTTACGGTTACTTCGTCGACATCGTCTACGACTAAGAAGGCAACTACTATCTCGACTTGGAAGGTATGAATCGCATGGACCCATGGTCCTGAGCAAACACGCTGACACTTCTTTTAGACATCGACGACCTCAAAGGCCACCACGACCACCAAGAAGGCCACCACCACGAGCACCAGCGCAAAGGCTACCGCTACTTCCAAGTGCCCGGACAAGAAGATTGATCCTGTTGGCTATGCTCTTTGCATTCTGCTTGGACTTCTTTGAGAAGGAACATCTGGATCGTGAGAAGTTGATGTGATTGAGGGGAAGGGCCGGCTTTTCTTTGGTTTCGACATGAGGGTGATTTTGGGAAGCGTCGGAGTGGTGTGCCTTTTGGGCTGCAGGTCGTAGATGCCTGAACGAGAAGAATCATACAGACAGCCTCCATTCTTCTTGTGTTCTCAGCCACTAGCTTCCAGCTCAATCTCCATCTCTTCCTTCATCTGTGCCACCAAAGCTTTGAGCGAATCGAAACTATCCCCCAAGCCCGGCCTCAACGCCTCCAACACTTCCGTCAAATCCAGAGCGTTTCGCAGGACACCAGAGGCGTCCTCACCCAGACTACCCCAGCGCCTCTTAAACCGCCACTCCCTCAACGGCTGCTCAGAAACCTCTCCTCCCGGGCGCGCGTGATCCACAATTTGAGATAAACCATGCCTGTAGCAAATCCCGAGATCAATCGGCACCGACAGATCCGCCGTACTAAGTGACAAGTGTGCGCCCGCTTTGATCATCAGTTCCAACGACTTGACGTAAGCACTCCAAGAAGCGTCTTCGTGCTCGAGTTCGAACATAGACGTGCAGAACGACAGGAAGAGCGGCCATATCGATACACCTTCCAACTTTTCGTTGGGGTCTGCGCCTAGACCGAGAATCTGTTCGATGAGTTCCGGGATAGGCCATTGGTTTCCAATCGTGTGCTCGGATGCGGCACCTTCGAAGCGAGGGCGGAGAGCGTAATCGAGCAGTGGACGCCCCTCTTTCGTTCGCACCATTTCGGTCGTGAGGGTTTGGGCAAGGTAGCCGGTGAGGGCAAAGTCTATAGCCAAAGTAACAAAATTGCCTTTCTCATCGGGCCAAGCTTCTAGCGAGCGGCAGATGTACCAATACCTGGCCCAGTTGTCGAAACCCTGGAGGAGGTAAGGGATTGTGAGTTCGAATTTCCTGGCAATAGTGGCGGCGTGGGAAGCTTCGCGGTAGCCTGGGATGGAGAGCGTGCTGAGATGATAGCTTGCGAGACCCATGGAGTGCTTGGCTGCGATGCCTGTTGACATGTTCATGAGGACTTGAGCCAGGCGCGCGTTTCGGAGGTAGTTTCTGGCGTCGAATTGTCCGTTGGTGTAGCCCCATAGGAATTGCTGTGTGCTCGGTTCCAACAGGAACTCTTTTAAGGATCGATGCATGAAATCGACGTGAAAGTTGTAGACTGCCTGCTTCTTCGTGAACAAACTTCGTCTAGCTTCGGGATACAAAGTGCTGATGGAGGCGCTTGTGGTACCGAACGGAGGCAGGGTAGCCTCTTGGAGGCATTCCCATTCGGAAAATCCTTCGTCTACGTCGGAGTCGTCTTCATCGAGTTCATTGGGGCGCCAATAGCACTCCAACAATCCTTTGCAGCGACTAGAAAGTCTGCGGAGCGTCGATTCAAGCCTGTAATGCAAGGCCTCGGGACTACTCAGGGTATTGAAGTAGTTATGGGATAGACGATCATCCAAAGCGAAATCTTTGCCTGCGTCTTCGATAAATATTAGATCCATGAGTCGTAGTGGCGACAGAGTGACGAATTCGTGTTCCTGATGCATGGCAAGCTGCAAGATCAAGCATGCCTCCCATCGATGATGCTCCTCAATGGAGTCTATTAGCGAGCTGAAGTATTGATTGAGATCTCCGGGTGTGCTGTTCAGTTTCTCCCAGAGTTTCTGCTCACTATCGCCGTCTCGCAAGCCTCTGACTAGCGCTTTGACAACGAGCCGGGCCCATAGGAAGACCCCCTCGGCTTTTCTTACGGTGTGTTGAACCAGTCGTTCTGCCACGAAAGACTGAGCAGCCTGCATCTGATGGTAAAGGGGTTGACTTTGGAACTGCCCACGGACGAATATCTCTATGTCTCGGCTGTTGAGGTCTTCCAAGTGGAGTTGAGGGCACATGCCGAATGCATCTTGAAAGACGGTCCATCGGCGACTTGAGAGGATCATTTTGATATCCTGATAACGGCTCATTTCTTTCAGGAGGTCAACGAGCTCATCCCTGATATCTTCATCGCCGTCAACCTCATCTAGGCCATCAATCAGGAACAATATCTTGTTCGACTTTGTTGCAAGTTGGAGAGCTGTCCGCAAGCATGTCCGCAGCTCGAAATCATTCCAGGTAATTTGACTTTCCCGGATTCCTTGAGCGGCCCTCAGCTTGCGATCTGGAATTGACTTCAAAAGTAGTTCTGGAAGTTTGTCGAAGATTTGATGTAAAAACGTTCTTATGAGACCAGCCATGTTCCTTTGGAGATCTGTGCCTGGATTCCAGAAATAGAAAGATAGTCTTATCGCGTCCAACTGTTCAGCCCACGGCTGCATATGCTCCTGCGAGTTAAGCTCCTCATCGAGAAGGCGGACCAGGCTCGACTTCCCTGCGCCAGGCTTCGAGCTCACCCAGTAGATATTGTGTCTCGGTGCCGAATCCTGTAGCCACGCAACCAGATTGTCCCATTGGGCATCAACTGATGTTGTTGAAAGGAGAGTCCATCTGTAAGTTCCACGGTGCGCAACGTGCACTTGATCTCGGCGGCTCTCGATACTAGGAAAGTACAGACTGTCGAGAAGCCTCTGCTGCACAATCTCGGGGTCAGGTTGTGCTAGAGTGCCTTTAGCGGGGCCTGAAGTTGAGTTTTGCTCATTAGAGTTAGTGAGGCTTAGGGATGTCTCTTGGACCTCTCTGAGAAGTCGTCTACGTGCGTTGTCGCCGCCCTCGCCGTAGTTGGCACCAGGCGCAACGCCCAATAGTCCATACAAACAATACCACATATCTTCCTCACGAGTTGTTACCCTACCCGACATCCAAGTGAGCTTCTGCTCGACGCTCAGTCTCTTGCTGAGCTCGTAGGTCCTCAAGATGCCTTCGGGAACGCTGGTTCTGAGTGCAATGGCCTCGTTGACATTAGGGCCCAAATCAAATGAGAAATGCCTCTGATTGTGACTTTCCGACCCTTTGTGGCCAACGACCTCCCATTCTTGGGTCAAGAACACCACCGTTCCAGGTGCGAGGAGCTCCTGCAACGTCCAGCCTCGGGAAAACCATTCGGAATGGACGAACGATTCCTGATCGGTGGAGATGATATCGGGAAGGTAAGCCAGGCATACCTCTGCGTCGCGGTACAAAGCGAACATGCGGTTAACAGCTTCCGAAACCTCTTGAGAACTTTTCTGATCTATACAAGCAGTATCGATCCAGAGCCATTCCACAGCAGGAATGTGGGTCTTCATATAAACGGCGAATTGGACGACCTTGGTATATCCGGACCTGTCGGTGTTGCGTCCTCGGAGCATGTCCTTCATCGTAATCTCCTCGCCCAATGCCCATCTGTGCGATGCAATGACATATTTCGGGACGGTAGAGTGGAACTCCCGGAATTGGAGACTGTGGACATTGAGGAGACGCATCTGAGTGCAGCAGTCCTTCTGGACCGCATAAAGATATATGAGAACAGCATGAAGCCTGGTTTCAGGCCGAGGGGTAAGGATGGAGAGTAGAGGGATCGAAGTAGCGGCTCAGAAGTTGAAGTTGCCTCTCGGAAGTGGGTCCGGGAGGCGGGAGCAGGCGATTTTAGCGCAAACTCGCCAACCTGGCGCGAACGCGTCTCCAGAAACGCGACTGCTCTTCAATCTACGGCGAACTCCACTCACCACCACAGCACCACCACTTCACCTCCCCGATACGATACGCTCTTTTTCGACTGCTTTCGATCTCCCGGAATGCCCTCATAACACTCCAAACGTTGCCCTCATCGGCCGCGATATACACATCACAATGCCGGTCCGCAGGAAGGAAGGCCGCTCGCGCTTTGGCGCAAGGCCGGGACAAATGAACGACCGAACACGAAAGACAAAGACGACAGATGCTGGAAGTCTACGATCCTCGGAGATCACTTCACAAAATGAGAAGATCGAAGCGACACGCCTTGCAAACCGAATAGACGAGGGCCAGGGATTCGAGCGCTTCGAGGCTGGGAAGAAGCGCGTTGGATGGCTCGTCAATATGCACAGCACGTCCATTGAGGACTCCAAGGTTCCTGGCGGACGCGCAGCCGTCGACTTCTACTTTCTTGGAGATCAGGGCGAAACATTCAAGGCCAGCGTAGAGTACTGCCCGTACTTCCTAATCGCTGTAAAGCTGGGCAAAGAGCCAGAAGTCGAAGAATGGGTGCGAAGAAGTTTCGAAGGTCTTGTCAAGAGCGTGGAAAGAGTGGAGAAGGAAGATCTGAAGATGCCAAACCATCTGATGGGATACCGGAGGACGTTCCTGAAGCTCATGTTCATAAATGTGAACGACCTTCTTGCCGTAAGGAGGGATTTGACACCAATTGCGGAAAAGAACAAGAAGAATTTCACCGCTATGGACACATATGCGGAAGTCGCTTCGGCAAATGCTGGATTTGATTTGTTCGATGACCACCATGAATTGGACCCCAGACCGTCGAAGATCACGGATGCCAGCGACTTCATCGTCGATATCCGAGAATACGATGTACCATACCACGTACGAGTGGCAATCGATCTGGACATTCGGATTGGAAAGTGGTACACTGTCGAGGCGAAGCACGGGCACGTTACCCTGAGCTGCATAGAAGAGCGTTTGACGCGAGCGGATCCTATTGTGATGGCATTCGATATCGAGACGACAAAGTTGCCTCTGAAGTTCCCGGACGCCGCCATCGACCAGATCATGATGATATCGTACATGCTAGACGAGCAGGGCTTTTTGATCACGAATCGCGAGATTGTCTCGGAAGATATCCAGGACTTCGAGTATACCCCCAAGCCCGAGTTCCCAGGACCTTTCGTGATCTTCAATGAGGCCAACGAGGAAGCTCTGCTGGAACGGTTCTTCAACATGATCAAAGAAGCTCGGCCGACAGTCATGGTAACATACAACGGTGACTTCTTCGATTGGCCTTTCGTAGAAGCACGAGCGAGCGTGCATGGCATCGACATGTACCAGGAGATTGGATTCCGGAAGAACAGCGAAGACGTCTACCAGTCGACACACTGTGCGCACATGGACGCCTTCGCCTGGGTGAACCGCGATTCTTACCTGCCCCAAGGAAGTCGAGGTCTCAAAGCAGTCTGTGTGGCTAAGCTTGGCTACGACCCAGACGAACTGGATCCGGAGCTCATGACACCGTACGCCTCTGAAAGACCACAAATCCTTGCCGAGTACTCAGTTTCCGACGCCGTTGCAACCTACTACCTGTACATGAAATATGTACACCCTTTCGTTTTCTCACTTTGCACGATTATCCCGCTTGGTCCGGACGATGTGCTTCGAAAAGGAACCGGCACGCTTTGCGAGATGCTGCTCATGGTTCAGGCATACGAGAAAGGCATCGTCCTTCCAAACAAGCATGTGCAGCCTCGAGAGGCGTTCTGGGAAGGCCACCTGCTGGAGTCTGAGACGTACGTCGGCGGCCATGTTGAAAGTATCGAAGCTGGAGTTTTCAGAAGCGATATTCCCAACAACTTCGCGATAGACACAACTGCGATTGATGAACTACTGAATGACTTGGATGATGCCTTGAAGTTCTGCATTGAAGTCGAAGAAAAGAAATCTCTCGATGATGTGGAAAATTACGAAGAGGTCAAAGCGCAAATCATCGAGCGCCTCATGCAGCTGAAGAATACTCCAAATCGGAGTGAGCGCCCTCTTATCTACCATTTGGACGTCGCCTCCATGTACCCGAACATTATGACGACGAATCGCTTACAACCAGACAGCATGATTGACGAATCAGTATGCGCATCATGTGATTTCAATCGACCTGGAAAGACTTGCGACAGACGGATGCCTTGGTCATGGCGAGGCGAGTTCCTTCCAGCTAAGCGAGACGAATACAACATGGTCCGACATGCTCTCGAGAACGAGAAGTTTCCTGCAAAATATGCAAATGGCCTCGCGAGAAGCTTCCAAGATCTCGGTGTAGACGAACAAGCAGGACTTGTCAAGAAGCGTCTCACAGATTACAGCAAAAAGATCTACCACAAGATCCACGATACTCGGACGATTGAACGGGAAGCAATCATCTGCCAGCGGGAGAATCCCTTCTATGTTGACACGGTGAAGGACTTCCGTGATCGGCGATACGACTTCAAAGGCAAACAGAAAGTCTGGAAGGGCAAGACCTCCGAGCTGGAAAAAGCTGGCGCTCCCCAGGCGGAAGTGGAGGAGGCCAAGAAGATGATTATTCTTTTTGACTCGCTGCAACTAGCCCACAAAGTCATCTTGAACTCGTTCTATGGCTATGTCATGCGAAAAGGTTCACGATGGTACTCTCTGGACATGGCAGGCGTCACTTGCTTGACTGGAGCACGAATCATCCAAATGGCTCGACAACTGGTGGAGCGGATAGGGCGACCTCTAGAGCTTGACACCGACGGAATCTGGTGCATTCTGCCCGCAACATTCCCGGAGAACTTCGGCTTCAAGCTGAAGAACGGCAAGAAGATGACCATTTCGTATCCTTGTGTCATGCTCAACCACTTGGTGCATGCAAAGTTTACGAACCACCAATATCAGACTCTGAAAGACCCGACCACTTTTCGATACGAAACCCACAGCGACAACACTATCTTCTTCGAGGTCGACGGCCCGTACAGGGCTATGATTCTGCCGACGTCAAAAGAAGAGGACAAGAATTTGAAGAAACGTTATGCCGTGTTCAACCACGATGGCTCGCTTGCTGAGCTGAAGGGTTTTGAAGTAAAGCGACGAGGAGAGTTGAAACTCATCAAGATCTTCCAGCAGCAAATCTTCAAGTTCTTTTTGGAGGGCACCACTCTTGCAGAGACCTACGGCGCTGTGGCAAAGGTCGCAAACAAGTGGCTCGACGTCTTGCACTCGCATGGAAGCACTCTCGCTGATGAGGAATTGATTGACCTCATTTGCGAGAACAAGAATATGACCAAGACACTCGAGGAGTACGGCGCGCAGAAGTCGACGGCGATCACCACTGCAAAGCGTCTGGCGGAGTTCTTGGGAGAGCAGATGGTCAAGGACAAAGGCTTGAACTGCAAATACGTAATCTCATCGAGGCCGAAGAATGCTCCTGTCACAGAGCGGGCGATACCAGTCGCTATACTCTCAGCAGATGAGTCTGTGAAGAGACATTATCTCCGAAAGTGGTTGAAGGAGGATCCTGGAGATATGGACCCACGAGGTATTATTGACTGGAATTACTATCTCGAGCGTCTGGGCTCGGTCATTCAGAAGCTCATCACGATTCCGGCTGCTCTACAGAAGGTTCGAAATCCAGTCCCTAGAGTCCCTCATCCGGACTGGCTGGACCGTCGTCTTCGTACGAAGGACGACAAACTGCAACAGACAAAAATGACAGACCTCTTCCAGAAGCAGCCGCTCGCCGAGAGAGATGCTAATCGGTTGCCCTTGAAGTCTGCCGGTGATATAGAAGATTTCGGCGCAACTCCAATGTCGAAGCTGAAGCCTGCAACAGCCGCAAAGATCATCAGCTCGCAAAAGCGCAAACAGCGAGATGAAGTTACAGCGCCGGCTCCATTGAATCCATACGACTCCTTGCCCGCCGTAATGCCCTCCATCACAGAGGACTATGTTGGGTGGCTGAAGTATCAGAAGAAGAAATGGAAGATCCAGAAAGCAGCTCGCCAACGCAGAAGACAGCTCTTTGGCGAGAAGCGTATAGACGCAACCGACGCAATTGGCACATTCTTCCGGAATCAGGCAGAAATGCTATATACGACAGACTGGCAGATCTTGCAACTTCGAGAAACCGATTCACCCGGCGAAGTGAGAGCATTCGTTCTCATCGACAAGAAAATACACCAGCTCAAGGTTGTTGTGCCGCGGCAGGTGTACCTCAATCTAAAGGAGGATGATCTGCCGGACGTCTCGATCGATGGAGTAAATGCTGAGAAGATCATCAATCACACACTCCCGAATGGACATCCCTCAACTCATCTGTTCAAGCTGACGATGAGCGAGCAAGTCTACGTTAAGGAGACCGAGAAGCTGTCCATGCTGTTCAACCATTCAAGTATTGAAGGAGTCTACGAGCGACAAGTACCACTTGACGTACGCGCCATGCTCGCATTGGGCTGCGTGTGCACGTTTGATGAGAGTCAGCGCGGTGTACTGGGCAAAGGCCTGGAGCAAGGATTCGATCTTTCGACACTCCGAAGCGTACCTCCAAAGAAGCCATATATGAGCAATGCCTCATTCAATTACCTCGCTTTGTATCACATCAGCGCCGGCGAGCGACAAATATACGCCTTGTTCTCCACAACCAAGGCAGAGGCGAAAATTGTGGTGCTCAACCGTGCAAGAAGCGAACAGGGCATGCCGAATGCGGATCGTATTTACGAAGAGTTGCTAAACCGCAAGCTCGAAGAGACAGGAGGTCAGCCATGGCAGAACTCGTTTGAGTATCAGGAGAACATGCACTTCAAAACAGTTCAAGTGACTACTCAAAGACGAGCGCTGCAGGAGCTCGGAGATGCGGTCAAGAGGATTCAGAAAGAAGAGACTCTGCCGATCATGCTCGTGCTGCAATCGCACAGTGCCACTATGCTGGTCCATGATTTGCCCATTCTGCAGAGCTTCCCGGCACTGCAATTGCGAGCGGACGAGACCGACAAGCAACTTCCTCCACTGGGTTGGCAGTCTTTTGTTGCGAAGCGCTTGGTGGGTCACTACCTGGATCTTGGACTGTGGATCTCACACTTGCTGGAGTTCTCGCGGTACGGCAACGTTCCGCTCTGCAACCTTGAGATGGACGACCCTCGGTTCCTCATTGACATCACATATGCCCGTCGTCTTCAGAAAGAGAAAGTGATCTTGTGGTGGTCACGAGACGCCAGACCAGACCACGCCGGACACGAGAGAGACGACATACTGGGCTCGATGGAGGTTGTTGATATGCCCTCTACCAATGCCCCCGGAACGTATTCTTCCGTCTGCATTGACTTGAGCGTGAAGAACTTGGCCATCAACACCATCTTGTGCTCTGCGGTGCTGAACGAAGCAGAAGGTTCTGACCCACTCGGAATATCAGGGGCCGGAGCGCAGGAAGATGCTCTGGATGAGACGACGCAAAACATTCAGTCAGAGAACGCATTTGCAGGCGCGGGTATCGGCGCTCTACGAGAGATGGTCCGATCATGGTGGCAAGAAGCGTGCAACAGCGGCAGCCCAATGGCTGATGTGCTCGTGCAGCACCTCGTCCGCTGGGTGGAGAGCCCAAGCTCGCACCTTTACGATCGCAACTTGCATTACTATGTGCAGGTCATGTCTCGAAAGGCTTTCCAGCAACTCATGCACGAGTTCAAGAAGGTCGGCTCAAATATCATCTTTGCGAACGCTGGTCGTCTACTTTTGCAGACTACGAAGGCAGAAGTGGGTAATGCTTTCGCCTACAGCCAGTATATTCTCAAGACCATCAACCAGAAGCCGACTTTCCACTTCCTGGACCTGGCTATCAACGAGTACTGGGACTACCTTGCGTGGTACGACGAATTCAACTATGGCGGGAAAGGCTGCACAGAGGTAGTGGAGGTCGAGAATCAACAACTCGACACAATTATGCATTGGCAGATCGCAACATTCCTGCCACCAATCTTGAAGCCCATTTTCAATCAGTGGGTCGTGGAATTCATCGAGCTCATGCATCAGCGAAAGAGACCTGCTGGACTCGCCAATGGCATCCCCCGGCCGACCCAGCTAACCATCCACGCACCAACCTTCCAGTCAGAGAAGGACGACCAGACCACTCCTGGAAACGTGCTCGCCAAAGACTTCGCCAGACCACTCCAGAAGCAGGTCGTACAATTGATCAAGCGTCAACGAACAGAAGCCATGCACGAAGAGCTGCTGTCAGACTGGACTTTCCCTTCTATGCCTGGGTCACATCTAAATCCTCAGAACCCCGTCCTGGAGCTCGTTAAGGGTCTTATGCAAGTTCTCAGTCTCGACAGGACTATCACGCTCGAGGCAAGGCTGTTACGAAAAGATCTGCTCCACCTCTTCGAGGTCCGCGAGTTCGCCGCCGAAGGTGTCTTCGCGAATCCAAGCACCAGTCTCGCTATCAAACAAGTCTGCTGTCCGGAGTGCTGCCTGCCCAAAGATATCGACCTCTGTCGGGACGGCGATCTCATGCCTGCGGATCCATCGCAGCCGACCTTGGCTGCAAAATGCGATAATTGCAACGCTACCTTCGATCGATTGGGTATTGAGGAGAGGCTGCTTGCTGAAGTGCAGAAACTGGCGGTACAATGGATGACACAAGACCTCAAATGTGGCAAGTGTAGGCGACCGAGGACGAATGATTTCATGGAGCATTGTCCCTGCGCTGGGGTGTGGGTGGGTACAGTGAAGAAGGAGGATGTAATGAAGCGATTGAAGATTTATGACGGTGTTGCGAAATTTTATGGGTTGCGAATGCTGGAAGGAATGCTGGGAGGATTCAGAGGTTCGTTATGAGTCGTTTGGGGCGGAAAGCATGGGTGTGGCGTTTGACTGGGCACGAGCGATGGAAAGCATAGATTTGCATGCGAATGATTTTGAATGTTTTTCAGGTGTTTCCCAGCACACCACGCCAATCTTTCCAGTCGTATGGCTCCCACAGATCGCGACATTGGGCTTGGCAGCACCAGAGATGCTCTTCCGGACTCGTCGGTTCCCAGTCGGAGTCGTCTTGCCTTCCTGTGAGGTATCTCTCGAACCTGCTCGCAGCCTCCCTGTCGAATTCGACCTCATCCTGCGACACTACCTCAAATACCACCTTCACATTCGCCAACTTCAGCCGCCGGAACTCCAGAATCCCATGCTTTACCTCCGCACGAAGCTCGAGATCTCTATACGTCAACCTCCGTAACCCTTGCAACAACTGCACTGTCGACAGCGAAATCTGTCGATACAGCGCCAAATCCGCCCACTGATTTATAACTTTAGCGTCAGGCTGACAATTCCATCTCTCGAAATGGAGGCTTCGAATCCGGGAGGACTGGGCTGGCGTCAGAGCGCGTCGCAGGAAGAATTCAGCATGGAAGCCGTTGACGAAGACGAAAGTGAAGAGTTCGTAGGGGAGTAGATGGGCTTCGGAGTAGGCTTTGCGGCAGGTGAAGATTATGCCGGTGAGGTCAAAGAATTTGGTTCCGGAGCAGGCTTGGACGCAGAAGTCACTGGTGGTGGAGGAGCATGGCCCTTCTTCTTCTACTTCTTTTTGGCGACTGAGGTCGTATTGCTTTTGGAAGAGGGCGGATTTGCTGCAGACTGCGTGGCCGGTACGCAGGTGCATTGTGCGGAGGTCGGAGGATGGGAGGTGTCGAGTATTCCAAGTGCGGACTTGGTGAGGCCATGTTCGTAAGGTTGGCGTGCTGGTGTTGCGGGTCCAGACGTGGATTGATGGGCGCTCGAGAGCCAGCTCGTAAATGGTGAGGCGGAGTTCTACGGGGAGACGGAAGAAATGACATATCGCCGGCGTGGTCTTGGAGGACGGCTCGCTGCGACTGGTCATGTCAACGGAGAGTGCTTTCGATGAGAAAGTGCTGCTTCAGATACGTACGCTCTGCCCCGACCGATTGGGAGGGTCTTCTGCTGGCCCATGCCGCTGCTGGAACATAAGATCGAAGTCGAAGATACCAGGCCGATCATCTTGAACGATACAGGAGCTCTTGGAGCTGTCCAAGCCACGATTCGCACAGCGTGGCCTGCTTTATTGCTCCTGAAGGAAGCGTTCGGGGTCTAATCTCTCGACGAAGACAGAAATTGAATACGGCAGTCCCTCCGAAATGCAGCACCCTATATCATTGCCCGTTCGAGAACTCACTTCCCGTTCGCAGCGGCGACGCTTCACATCATGTCGATATCGACGCACTGGAGAAGGAAAAAGAAAAGAGAAAAAGCTTGTGAAGTTGCATGGAGCTGCCAGAGGAGTGAGGGCAAGGTCGAGGGCACAAATGCCATCAACCCACGCAGCCGGTAGGGTTTCGTCGAGCCACATCTGCATTGCTAGTTACATCCGATGGAGGGAAGATGGCTTTGTGGAAGGTGGAGGCGATTCCTCACCGCTGAGAGAGCGTCTTAGCGTTCTGCAGTCGTCCGCCGTAGGACCCTAGCCCTAGGGCATCCTGAAGGAACCCAACTCTAATCATTAGCCCGCAACGACACGAACGTCTGCAGGTGATTTTTTGAAGAGCCGGATCCGAGGGAATGACGAACGGCGTTTGCATTATTTGTCTTTCGGCAATGCTTCCTCTTTCTCTTTCGGCAATGCTTCCTCTTTCTCTTATACATCGACCGCTTCGGCGATCTTCCTTCCTCTTGGGCAAACGGATGTTGCTGCGAGAGCGTGGCTCTAGGGTTTACGATGAAAAGGCGAAGAATGGCTCCGTTGTCCAAGATCACCATCATCTTCTTATGGGAGAAATGTGAAATAAATACACTGACGACTGAGGGAAGATGCCGGCCGTCAACGCAAACCCCCGGACAATAATAAGGCATGCAAGGTAAGTAACCAGATTACTGGTACCAATCCAAACTCGCCAAACAGGAAAATTGCAAGACCCAACATCATCTCGAGAAAACCCATGAACGATGCTGGGAGCTATTGGCAAGAATATCGACTGCTTCCTGTCGAACGAGTACGAAGACAGGAAATGCCGTCCTCCAACCGTGCTAAAATAAAATCTCTTGGAAGTTTACTGTCTCAAAACAAGCATCACCCTCGCTCGACCCTTACCCAAATTATTACGCCGCCCTTGTGCCGGTACGTCACCTGGTCTCTCGATAAGATTGAACCACAACCAACACGGAGGAACCAACCCAGGAGGGGGAGCGAGCGAGCGCATCGCAAAACCTGATCATCCTTCGAAACCATGATACCCATCACTCGACGACGGCGCCGGCAACACAATCAATGAGACCACGATGGGACACACCCACTCCACCGAAGAAGCCTACAGAAAGATAGTCAGGCAGAAACAGCTCACTCTACCCGTCGGCAGCGAAGTCGAGAGACTCTTCTACGAAGACTTCAAACCTATCGGCCAACAGCCCAAAATAATCCGTCCTCCCACGCCGGACGAATACGATCCCCTCCGCTTCGATCTCGCGCTGCGGAAGCGGCAGAGCACGATTCCGCTGCGACCCGTGGCCGTCGCACCAGCAGGAAGCAAATGGACCCCCGTCGTGCCCGAAACCGCCTCCACAAACAAGTACAAAGAGCGACTAAAGTACTTTCCGCCAGGCGCCGAGCCTTTTCTATCGCCTGAGTCGGCGTTGAGGAGAACGGCGAGTGATTCGGCGGCAAAAGGATCCCGAAGTGAGAGCTCATCGGCGGGGACGAGTCATGAGACGGGCGATGAGAGGTGGAAGGAGAGGATGAGGAAGAGGGTGGCGGATCGGAAGGCTAGTGATGAGCAGAAGGCGAGGCTGAGGATGTCGGGGGGTTCGCAGTTAAGTAGTGATTTGAGCCCTGAAGAGGAGGGATGAGTGGAGGATGGGAGAGAGATATACCCGACGTGCTTTTTGTGCTCCGAAAATGATTTGCGATTACACCGTCGAGACCGGACTTTCGCGGGATGCCACTGTTATCCTCTCATATTTATACGAACAACCTTTTCGGCGTTCTTTGCTCTATACATAACGAGCTTTGATGACATCCGCCGCTCTCTCCGCCAGCGCATACAACGTACTAACTAAATGTCCCGAAACCTGAAATGGCATAACAGAAGCATCCACCACACGAACATTAGCCGTGCCGTACACCAAGTGCTCATCGTTCACGACGCCTCCCAGCTCTCTTGAAGCCATCAGAGCCGTAGAGATAGAGTGAAAATTCGACCGGTACGTCGTCTTCAGCCAATCCGCCCAGACCTGCTCGGTTGCATTCGCCGGTACAGCAGACAGGCCCGGCAGCGTCTCTTCCGTGACGAGATCGCCGAACGGAGCCGTGTTGGCGACCTTGCGTGCCATTTGAGCTGTTGCGACTTGTTGTTGAGCATCCCACTCCAGCATGAAGTAGTTAGGGTTGATGTTCGCCGGCGCGGTTGTGTTGGCGGAGGAAATATGAATACTACCTCTGGAGAAAGGCATCAAGCCCCAGTACACGACGGTAGAAGATCCGCTCGAGGGTGCGTATACAATGACTTCGGATATGACGACTCGGTCTGCGAAGATCATCTCGTGTTGGATCTCGAAGAGCTTCTCGATGGCGGTTTGATTGACGATACCCCCGGAGACTTGGACGACTTTATTGGCCCAGGAGGAGATGGAGGATTTCACTTGTTGACTGGCGGCGTCGGTGTTGTTTCCTAAGACATCGTGGACATTGAAGTACCCGATGTAGCCGCTGGAGCCGGTGAAGTTCTCAGGAGAGGCATAGGAAGTGCTGGTGGTGGTCTGATCTTGGAGGTTCTCGCCGACGAATGGGAGGTCAACTTTCACTTCGATACCGTACTTGGCCAAGATGCTGTTTAGTGTCAGTGTGGTCATGATATCTGATATTTGGTGGTCTTACGCTGGGTTGCCAACTCCAGAGTGTTCGAGAATAAGAGGCGATCGTAAGGCTCCAGCCGAGAGTATGATTTCCTTCTTAGCAGCGATGGTGTACTGAACGCCAGAAGACCCACGAATCACAACACCATTCGCAAATGGCAGATTCGCATGCGAAGCTCCTTCCCAAGTCAATCGCTCTACGAAAGAGTTGACGTAGACATCCAGGTTCGGTCGGAGAGCAATCGGATAGTAGTACGCACGAGCAGCATCTGCACGGACATTCTGAGCGGTGTTGACCGTCTTTGGGAAGATATTGTAACCGCGCATGTAGCCATCGTTTGGTTCGCCGTTCCATGGAAGGCCAACGGCGTTGAAAGTGGTGTTTAGAGTGTCGAAGAAGCTATCGCCCACCAGTTCTGCGGGCCAGCCGACGGGAAGGGGACCTTCGAAGCCATGTGCTGCTGCATCGTAGGTCGCACCGTCTTGAATCTGGGCGCTGCTGGGCACCTGAAAGTACTCGCTCTTCTTGTAGTAAGGGAAAAGAGAGTCCCAGGTAAGATTGTTGCCCACCTTGCCCCAGGCATCGATTTGGCTCGACTCGGCGCGCATGTATGTCATGCCTGTTTCGTAGTCAGAAAGCTATCTCCAGACAGTGTCATACAACCATACCGTTGATTGTAGAAGTCCCGCCCAATGCTTTGGCAGCTCTCATAGTCTGAGTCGAGTTCCCCGTATACACTTGAGGCGCGCTCTCATACGCCCAGTCGATACTCGTGCCAAAGGCCAAGCCATATCCCGCGATGTCAGTGACATTGGTATTATTGTACACAGAATCGCCAGCTTCGATGATCGCAACGCTGACATTTGGATCCTCGCTCAAGCGGTTGGCAACAACAAGTCCGCTGGTGCCACCTCCTACAACGATGAAGTCTGCATAATTTAGCTTGTCGTTTTAGAGGGGGGCTTCTTGAGGAAGAACTCACCGTAGCTGCTGGAGGACTCCTGCAACTGCATGGGTGCAGCCAACTCGGTGAAGAGGAGGGCGAGGGTGGTCGCTGAACGATACATGGCTGAGGAATTTTGGTTGTTGTCAACGAATGAAGAAGAGATTCCCTTAGAGAGTGGCGTGGGAAGTTATATGCTACTTCTTTTCTTGAGGCCTGCAAGAAAACTTCACCTACGCTTGTACGTATAGTTCGCCTTTACCTACGCTTGTATACATAGTTCGCCTTCACCTCGGCGCAAGGCACCATTCCGATGCTTTGATAATCTATGTCATATGCTTATGAGACCTATGTCACCCGCGATGCACGTGGGATGGTGACTTTGCTGGACTTTCAAGGTTGACAGTCCGCGAGGAAAGGTGGGTCTCAGCAAACGAAGTCGAATTGGACCATGATATTCGGCCTAGCAAGGGTGTTGCACGGAGCACATACTCTCCTCAGAAGTATTAGCGACAAGAAATGCATGAACGCCGTCCTGGCATCCAAACTTCACCGTGATGAAATCCCTTTGAAAGCGAGAACTTACGATTCCATCATCACCGCAAGCGGCCGCTATGAGAATGGTGAAACTTCGGAACCCTGGTCGTTCGGTACGTATCGAATGATCGGCTTTTACAAGTCGATCCCGAGACTTGTGCGTCCCTTCAGCATCTAGAACGTGGATTGACATGTTGTGAGGTAAGGTGGGCCTCCAAAGTCAACGCGAATCCGATCTTGGTCCGTCGTGACAAGAAGACTGTTCGAGGTACATTTCGTCTCAACAAGGCTTAGTCGTCCATTCTTGCATGAACCACAGTTCTCGAGTGGACGACATGGCGTTCTGATCGTCCTGAAGGTAAACTCGACTGCCTGAATTATGATATCAGGAGACAAGCAGAAGACGCGAAGGCTCAGAGACTTCATCTGATACGATCTAGAATCGTCTATGGTCTGCGCAAGGACTTCGAGTGGGTGCAGTGTTCTTGGCCAGAGCCAAACGAGCGAAACAAATCGCATTTCGAGGAAAACTGACAAAGCATTGCTAATGAAGGAGATCAAGCTTAAGAGAAGGGCCGTCCCATGGGTGTTGTTGAAGGAAAGATTCCGCCTGTTTCAAATTCGAAGGGTGGGTCGCAAACGGTAGTACGCCGAATACCCAACGCTTTGCCGCACAATTCCCGGTTCGCGGCCAAAGTACGGCGATCTGCATGTACGAAAAGTACGAGTGACGTCGATCCTGAAGCACTGGCACTTTAGTAATGCTGCAAGAAAAGAAGTTCAAAAGACAGTGTTTTCTTCTCATTATTTCCCTCACCATACGACGTGCTCTCTCCTTCTCATTCTGATCCAGGTCGAAGATGGATCATAGCATCCAGGAGAATCGCTTCGACGTCTTTCGGCAAACGCCCATCGTTTCCAAAAAGAATGTTGATTGGAGGCTGTAGGCTTTGGTAAGGGCATGCATGCAGCTTGTACAAGAAGTTTGCCTTGAAGTTGGTACGAGAAGCCCGAGAAGACAAGCCCGGTTGATTCAAGCTGCCTTGCAACATTCAAGACGAAGACAGATGATGGTAGTGGTGGCGCGGTCGAGCAGCATCGGGCTTGCTATTCTTCGAATGGGGGCTGACCCAGCTGAGCTGCCGATTCCGGCTGCGCATGAGAGCGGGCTGTTCGTATCTACACGAGACAGACTGCTATTGGTGTGAGTGTGAGGATGCTACGACATGATCATGTTGCATCGTCGAGGGAAGGAGAGTGCGCGGCGTGCTCATGCGAAGTGCGCAAGACGGACCTCGGAAGGTTCCGGCCCGGGCGGGGCGCAAGCGGGAAATCCCGAGTCCGAGTTTCCTTCGAAGCCGGCCTTTTCCAACCTCACCCTTTCGCCTGGCCCTTTCCCCCTTTTAACCATACATTGCCGATTTATTGCTGAAAACCTACACGTCAACAACCGAATATTCATCCAGCTCGTAAGCACACAGAAAACGCTCGATATATCACCCTCGTGAGCTGGAATGCCTTATCAAGCGGTGAAATTCAAGGACAAGCTATGTTCGAACCAAGCCGCGACCATCATCAGGCTACGCTCAGACTAAGAGACGCGCATCCTGGAGGCGATATGCCGGGCTCGCGGCTGCGTCTCGAACACCACCACTCTCGTCTCAACCTCGATGCCAATGCCTGCTTTCTTTGGATGTCCGACCCGTTGCCCGACCGCCCCGTGTAGGACGAGCACTCATCACTGCTCGAGCAGTGTGCGGCCGTAGAGGGATTGCCATTTGCCATTTTGGGTGACTGCCGTGATTTTTGAGTAGCAGGTCAGCGATGCGCTGATAATATCTTGGCTCGCGGTCACCGATATGCCCCCTCCTGCATTGACATGCGCCTGAGGGTGGTACGACAGGTAAGCTTCTGCTTAGTTGGGCAGCTGATCTGATTCATTGACACCCTTTATCTAGGGTTAGTACACACAACAATGCGGACTGCTGCATTTCAATCAATACAAGGCTGTGACAACGCCTACACCACCGCTTCCCACCGGTCAGTCGCCCAGAAGCCCACCGCAGAAAGCAGCACCGCCAGGCTGAAGATAGCTGGATGCAACTTGGGGCGCCTTTACACATGCCCACGCTCAACTTGAGTCGGCCCGGCCATCAGCCGCCCTCGTTACTATCGGCGGCGGTTTAGCCATGCCTCATAAATGCTGCTAACAGCCGCGATATCTGGAGTGCCCATGGATGCTGTCGCAACTCCAAGCTCGCCGGCTCAGGGTCCATCACACTAGTTAATCAACACCCTTCAACTATACCAGGGGAGCTTCCAACATTGCCGCGCTTGTGCCCATCGGAAACCACCACAAAGGCATCGCGAATATCGACAAGCATCCCTTAACCTTTTCCTTCGCACCTACAATCGCAAGAAACCGCCATTATTGCGCCATGGCCGACTACTTCTCCTCCGCGGCAAAAGAAGTGCGAGTAGAGAGGCAAAGATGGGCCTCACGAGACTCACGAAGCCCGATAGAGGGCGATAACATGGACCTACTTCGACTTTTGGAATATCCGCAACTTCTTGGCAAGATATATCTGGATCATGCAGGCACTACAGTGAGTCCTGGTTACAGCCACTGCAAAAAGCGGCAGTATGCACTGACATTCTTACTACCAGCCATGGGCCAAGTCTCTCACAACTGCCTTCGCGCAAACGATGACGGAAGACCTATACGGCAACCCGCACTCGGAGTCGACTCCGTCCAAGCTCTCAGACGCTCGAGTAGAGCTCACCCGAGAGAAGGCGCTTCGTTTCTTCAATGCCGATCCCGAGCATTTCGATCTGATATTTGTGCCAAACGCAACGGGCGCTATCAAGCTCGTGCACGATTGCTTCCGCGATCATGGCATCGAGTCGAAGCGAAACTGGTGGTATGGCTACCACAAAGACGCGCACACTTCCCTCGTCGGGATGAGAGAGGGCACTCGCATGCATCGTTGTTTTCGTTCCGACAAGGAGGTGAATCTCTGGATCGACAGTAAAGGGCTCGGTGGAGCTGCGGCGCATGATGTCGGGTTGTTTGCGTATCCAGGACAGTCGAATATGACTGGTCGACGGCTTCCCTTGGACTGGTAAGCATAGCCGTCCGTATGAAGAGGAGGTATTGGATACTGACCGGGACATCAGGCCAGCTCGCATTCGTAAACGAATCAAAGGCGAAACATACACCCTCCTCGACGCCGCTGCCCTCGCCTCCACCGCCCAACTCGATCTTTCTGACCCCGACGCCGCTCCCGACTTCATTGCCCTCTCCTTCTACAAAATCTTCGGCTTCCCCAACCTCGGCGCCCTAATCGTAAGAAAGTCCTCCTCCAAAGTCCTCCAATCCCGTAAATACTTCGGCGGGGGTACCGTCGAAATGGTAATCGCCATCAACGAATCTTGGGCCTCTCGGAAATCCAATTCCATCCACAGCCGTCTCGAAGATGGCACCCTCCCCTTTACCTCCATCTTCGCCCTTGACATCGCCATCGATACGCACCGCAAACTCTACGGCCCCAGCCCCATGAAGTATATCTCTATGCACACCTGCCGCCTCATCAAGAAACTGCACGACCAGCTGCTCGCGCTCAAACACACCAATGGCGTCCCCCTCGTACAAATTTACAAGGATAAAGGCGCCGTCTACGGCGAGTCGCATCTGCAAGGTGCAACAATTGCATTCAATATCCAGAAACCCTCTGGCGGACTCGTCAGTTTCATGGACGTCGAAAAAGAAGCCGACAAACAAGGCATCTACGTCCGTTCCGGCTCCCTCTGCAATCCCGGCGGCCTAGCCTCACACCTCCAATGGACGCCCAAAGAACTTTTGAACGCCTACGAAGAAGGCCATCGCTGCTCCGAGCCCCTCGCAGAAGTCTTCGGCAAAGCCATCGGCGTCGTGCGCGCAAGCCTAGGCGCGATGTCCAACGACGGCGACATCGAGCGCCTCGTCGAATTCCTTCGAGACACATACATCGATCGCGTATTTCAACAAGGCGGACCCATCGTTCTTCCAGAATTTTTGCAACCTCCGGGAACGGCGAGTACGGCCGCGACGAGGACGACGACGCGCACGGCGAATAAGGATATGGCAGGCTTCACGGTCAAAGTCCTGGAGAGCAAGAGTGGAAATGGAGGGTTGCTGCCACCGCCGACGATTCCGGAGTGGGAGGATGGGATGGCGGCTTCGACTTTGAGTGTGAAGAGTTCGGGGAGCAGGATAAGGAGGGTGAGGAGGAGTATAATGGGCGTGCTGCATATTCATTGATGTATCATGTGTGGTAGGGAGGGAGAGCTAGACAGGGGGTATCGGGGAGCACGCCATTCTTACAAAGTATTGTTTCATAGATTAGGATGTGGTGAGGGTGTTTGTTTTGCTTGGGGTGGATGTCGTCGGGGTCGCTCTTTGATGTTTATCTGTTTTGTATGGTGGATGTCGTGGGAGTCGTGCTTTTTGTACATCTGGGGTTGTTGCGATAAGGACTAGGTAGGCTTGTTGATGTTTCACATGATATAAGCCGAAGGTTCATGTGTCTATTTGTATTAGCTTGTGCTAATTGGATTTCTGAATCGAACTGCTTCGTGTCTGCTGTACAATCGATCTCTGTATCGGAGCAATCAATGTCGCTATGTCATCAACCACCTATCACAAAATGTCAGTCAGCATTCATCCACAATCATCTCATTTCTCAACAACAACAACTCACCAAACCCCACTCAAACTCCCCAAACAAACGACCGCCGTCAAAATTCCCGCGCCCGCCCTATCAGCCGTGGTAATAACACTCGCCGGCGCACTCGGATCCACGTCTCCCCCCGTCCCCGCACTCGGATCGCCCTGACTCGTGCCTCCAGAATCCGCGCTCACGGGACTAGAAACCTGCTGGATCAGAGTAGCTTGAATGACTTCCAGTGCGGCCATCTGCTCGCCTACGCCGGATTTGCCGTCGTAGGTTGAGTTTTGTGTCCATTGCAGGCCGCAGGTTGAGCCGTCGGTGCCGCCGCTGCATTGCTGCGCGGCGGCGATGGCGGAGGCTTCGAGGTAGGGTTGGATTTGGGGATAGAGCCACGGTGCGACTTTGGTGGCTGCGGCCATGAAGCGGGAGAGGTAGGCTTTGAAACTGGGAGGGTGGGGTGGTTAGTGGATTCAGCGAACGTGGGTGAGAATTTTGGGGATTCTTACCTTTGCTGGTCGAGATTGCATTGACTGGTTGCTTCGCATACTTCGAACATGACTTTCTGGTCGTTGAAGAAGACGCTGGATGCATTCCACAATCCCTGAGTTCGAGTCCGCCATTCAGTGGTATTGGTGTGATTCCACATCACTGCAGCACCGAGGAGCATCGTCCCTTGGGTGTAGGTCCATCGTGTATGATCGAGTGATGTGCAGTTGTCACTCATGCTTGTGCCGTCGAAAACTTGGTAATTGGGGCCAACCAAGCCAACTGTGTCTTCCATCCAGGTCCATACCTTGTTTGCCCTAAATAACGAAGCGATGGAGGTCAGCGGGTGTTTCAGACATGAGGCGATTTCTCGCCGTCGCTTTTTTACCAATCAAAGTACGTCTGATTCCCGGTGTAGGCGCCCAGACGGGCGGCCATATTGAAGAGGCCACCGTTGGAGGGACTGTTCTTGTAGGTGTAGCCGTTGTTCCAGGTGTAGATCTGCCATCTTAGTCCTCCTCCGCAATTTCCAGTCTCCCAGCGATCAGCTTGGCTGTTAAACACGCCCTGAGCGAGTGCAAGCCATCCTGGCTCACCGGTTCCTGGGTTATCGAAATTCAGCTCCGCGGCTGACATGGCAGCGAATCTGATTTGGGGCCAGAAGGTTAGCATACTTCTTGGACATGACTGGCTTCAAGATTGACGCACCCCCAGAATACCTGATCGTCATTGCCTTCGTTCTTCGATTCGTTGGCAGGCTGATCAGAATCTCATCAGTGTCTCATCCGATGTAGCAAATGCAAGTATTGGGCGCACCATGTAGTCGTTTGACGTGCCCCTTTGGAAGAGCAAGGCTTGCTTCGTGATTTCATTGTATGTCGTGTCTCCGGTGTAATACCAGTAATTGACGAGCGAATTGAACATTGCGCCGGCTTCCCACCAGTAGTATGGATCGGGAAGCATTCCGGGTACATCACCAGTGTTGTTTCCGGTGTAATAAGAGACCATGTCGTAAGCGATGGTGCTCGTTGCACTCTTGATGCTTTCCGTGTCGTTGATGGTAATGCTCAGGGCCAGAGTAGTCTGCGCACATGCCAGCGCGGCGGCCGCAACCCGCACGAAGAAACGCATTAGGGCGCTGAAACTCGGATGTATTGTGCTCGAGCGGGAGCTGCGATGTCTGTGACCGGCAGATGGTGGTGGCCAGGTCTATGAGGCGATCCGGATGGGGTACGAAGCGAGTGTCGGCGGCAGCAAGAACAGCATGGCGGCGGTAAGGGAGCGATTGTTGGTCGATCAGGGAAATGGGTGATGAAGTGCGAAGATGGAAGGATTGAAGTGGAGGACACGCGGATTGCAAGGGTGTGTACCGTCGTGCCTGCGGTGTGGAGCTCTGATTCGCGTCATTCCGAGAAGGCTCCGGTGCTTGTGTCTCCTTATTCGTATGCCGCCGCCGCCTTGTGTTTGCTTGTCCGCCGTATCGGAGGCTGTCTGCCGTGTTCTGTTTCGTACGTGACAATCGTCCATTCTGCTCAGCCCAGCGTCAGCTTCTTCCACCTTCCTTCCTGTGGCACACCGGCATAACTTCTCAGGGAACGTCCTATTGGAATTGGAGGCAACTATATCTCAGCCTCCACCTACACCGGTGTCAATATCATCTGCTGGCTTGTTCTCGGGCATGGGGATTATTTCATCCTTCGCGGCTTGGGATGTTTGCTGCGTGCTCCGATGAAGCTACTGAGTACAAGGGAGGCGCAGTTCATTCCTCTGCCAACCCCAATTCCCGCATACACCATGTTCGGAAGTAAGGAGTAGCCAGGGCATATGTTCTACCGGCCCAATGCTGTTCTCACCTGTTTCGTATCCTCAGAGATTGACCTACCGTCGGCTTTTGACACCCGGTTCTTTCGAAACCTTTTACTCAGCTGCGATTTGTGTCCGGCGTCTGCATCATAGGGCATAATGAGGCCTCCTCCTTCAATATAGGACACCGGTATCCTCCTCTTTCTGTCTTCTCATCCTCACTCTTTCTCTTCGCATTCGCTTTAGTGCTCTGGATCCGGTCGCCGGAGAGGAGATCAAGGATCGCAGATTTCTGAACAATATCATGCCCTTCGAGATGTCGCTATGCGCATATTCTCCAGGACGAACCTCCAACTGCAGGATGTCTGATGATTCTTCCACATCACACCGGACGCGTTGCTTCTTCCACGCTGACAGCCGGGCTTGGCTTGGCTCGGGTATCACAACTTCACCATCGTCGCCCTCGACCACAGCGAAATAAGCAATGTCGACTCCCCTCGACAAAAGCAGGAGATGAGGCAGGCTCCCCATGACCCGAAGGAAGAAAAACAAGCAGCAGGATGATGTAAAGATCGCGATTCCACTCTCCCGGAACAGTACGCCGTCGAAACTCAAACCCCGCCAAATTCGCTGCAAACGTTCAGGAACAAGTTCCTTCACCCCAGGCTACTCAGACTTCACCCATTCGCAATGCCTTTTTCGCACGCCATTTATGCGCTGCTGCGTATCATGCGGCTGTTGCGGGGCTTCGTTAAACGAGATTCCAACCACGATAAACAACATTCAACTCCACTCAAACTGCAAGCCCCGCAGGGTCTTACTCTCTTCAGAACTGTGCTTGCGCAACTCACTCTACATTTTTATTGCCTCGCGGAGAGCGTGGGAGGCTACTTGTTTTCTGGTATCCGAGAGATCGCGATGGCCCCCCTTCCCCCCCTGAGGAAAGAGGGAGGGACGATTGCGAGGGTTGGGGAACTGGGGAAGTGTGTCCCTCTAGCAATTCAATGAAATGTCGAAAGCGCGTATATGTGGCGGTGGATCTTATTTATCGTGGTTTGAATCCCGTTTAACAAAGCCCCTGATGCGCTGCATCAATGAAGCTGCTTCCAAGTCCCGCTTGCCTTGGTTTGACTCAAATCGAGCATTTCCCGCCTAAGCTGCTGCAAGGCAACGACAAAATGAGCCTCAATCATATGCCCAAAACATACTTCCGCCAGACGTTGATGGAGAGCCGCGCTCATGGTCATAGCTTCCGAGCCTCTTTCACTGCGTGCATTATTATTGTTAAGGCCGTCCACTTTCCTTCGCTTCCATACCTCCCGCTCACTCTCCTGTTCTGCCGACCAACAACAGGGGCGAAGGCATCATGTCTTCCCGCGCCTTTCTACTGGGCCTTGTGCCGGCATTGGTGGCCGCTCAACAACCTCAGTATCCACCAGCTTTCCCTCCAACACCAGCTCTGCCATCAAGTTACAGCTTCGCTCCCAGCGTCACTCCCAATGTCGTCGACAAGACTGCCCCGAACGCCCAGACGGTATGCCCCGGCTACAAAGCATCCAACGTCCAAGAAAGCAATAGCGGTGTGACAGCCGACCTTACACTCGCTGGTCCGGCTTGCGATGTCTACGGCAACGACATCTCCGACCTCACTCTTAAAGTCGAGTACCAAAGCAAGGAGCGTCTGTCCGTCAAAATCTTCCCAAAGTACCTTGCGCCAGTCAACGAGTCGCTGTACATTCTATCCGATTATCTCACACCTCTCCCCACTCAGGTTTCCGGATCCACCAAGGACACGAGCGATCTGGATTTCGAATGGAGTAATTCTCCCAGTTTCCAATTCCGAGTCGCACGACAGAGCTCCGGAGAAGTGTTGTTTGACACTTTCGGCAGCAATATCGTCTTCGAAGACCAATTCCTCGAATTGACCACGGCAATGGTGCCCAATTACAATATCTATGGTCTTGCCGCGTATATCCACAGCTTCAGACTGGGGACCAACTGGACGCAGACATTCTGGAACGCATACAACCTGGCCAACGATCAGATCATTGATGTAAATGGCCACGATACGCATCCGATGTACCTGGAGACACGCTACGCAAATGGCTCTTCGACTTCTCACGGCGTCTACTCCCGAAACGCCCACGGCCAAGACTGGCTTCTCCGTGATTCAAGAGTAACGCTCAGGACCATCGGTGGATCCTTCGATCTCTACTTCGTCTCTGGCCCTACCCCCAAGGCAGTCATCAGCGAGTACCACACCGGAATTGTCGGGACACCCGGGATGCTGCCCTATTGGGCTCTCGGCTTCCACCAGGTCCGCTGGAGCTACCAGAACTGGACGAATCTCCAGGACGTCATCGACGCTTATGCTGCACAGAGTATCCAGCTGGAGTCGGTGATGAGCGATTTGGATTACTTGATGATGAATCGTGATTTCACTTTGAATCCCGGACACTACGATCTTGCGCCAGGAACGGAGTTTTTGGCTAAGTTGCATGCGAACGGACAACATTGGGTGCCAATTTTGGGTCTGTAAAGCGAGGACGATGAGCCACGCCTATGTCTGGGACACTTGCTGACCCTGCTTCGCTTTCAGATCCGAACATCTATGTCCCTAACCCTGACAATGCGAGTGATGCGTATCCAACGTACGACCGTGGCGCGGCTCTCGAAGCGTATGTGAGAAGCGGACATAACTTCTACATCGGAGACGAGTGGCCTGGATTCAGCGTTTTCCCCGACTTCATCGTCCCGCAAGGTCAACAATTCTGGACCACCGAAATCCAAAAACACCACGATCTCATCAAATTCGACGGCTTCTGGCTCGACGTAAACGACGCTGTCAGCTTCTGCCAGGGAAGCTGCGGACAAGGCAAAATCGGCATGAACCCCATCCACGTCCCTTTCGCCCTTCCTGGAGACCCCAACACTTCTCTGGCTGTGGACTACAGATATCCGGAAATGTTCGAAGTCACAAATGCGACGGAAGCTGCTTCCGCGAGCGCTTTGGCTGCTTCGCAATCGGCGGCTTATCCTACTCCTACGGCTACTCCTACGCCGACTGTGGGCCGCACGCTGGCTACGCCTGGAGTGAGGAATCTCACTTTCCCGCCTTATGCTATCAATAATTTCCTTCCGGGTCATTCGCTGGTGAAGGATGTCATTTCTCCTGATGCCACACACAACGATGGACCCTACAACAGCACCGAGTACGAACTGCATAACCTATACGGCCATACCTCTGGAAAAGCAACTTACAACGCCCTTACTACCATCTACAACGGTGCTCGTCCCTTCTTCCTCTCCCGCAGTACCTTCGCTGGAAGCGGACAATTTGCAGGCCACTGGGGCGGCGACACAAACAGCAAATGGGGCAACATGTACTTCGGCATCGCGGAAGCTCTACAGTTTTCCATCGCAGGAATCCCGTTCTTCGGCGTTGAGACTTGCGGTTTCAATGGAAATGCAGATATGGAGCTCTGCACGAGATGGATGCAATTGAGTGCTTGGTACCCGCTCTACCGCAACCACAACAGCAGAAACACCATAGCGCAAGAAGCGTACGCCAATCTGAAGGCCAAAAGGCGACCCCATGTCTAAAACATCTGCTAACCTTCTGCCCTTCTGCTTAGGTACCGCTGGGCCACAACTGCCGAATCGACAAGACGGATCATGAATATCCGCTACGCCCTGCTCCCTTACACCTACACCCTCTTCCACCTCGCACACACCACAGGCTCCACAGTCCTCACTGCCCTCCAATGGGAATTCCCATCCGACTCCAGCCTCGCAGGCGTCGAAACGCAATTCATGTCCGGCCCTGCCCTCCTCATCACACCCGTCCTCGCGCCCCTCGCCACAACCGTCAAAGGCGTGTTTCCCGGCGTGGCCAACGGCACGATCTGGTACGACTGGTACGACTATAGCAAAGTCGACGTAGCCCCCGGTGAGAATAAGACTCTGGCGGCGCCGTTGTTGCATCAGCCGATTCATATAAGGGGAGGGTATATTATTCCGACGCAGAAGGCAGGGAATACGACGAAGACGAGTCGGAGTAATGAGTGGGGTGTTATTGTTGCTCTTGACAGCAAGAATCAGAGTAGCGGTACTCTCTTCCTCGACGACGGAATTAGTATCGTCCAAAACGCCACCAAAACAGTCGAATTCCTCTTTTCCAACAATACCTTCTACGCACATGGCAACGGAACATACAACGATGGCAATCCGCTCGCAAACCTAACCATCGCTGGTCTCAGTACAGCTCCTAAGGCCATTTGTGTTGGACAGACGAATGCAATTGGGGCGAAGTTCTATTCGGATGGAAATGCGGTCTACGTTACGGGGTTAGAGGGTGCGACGAAGGAGGGTGCGTGGAGTGGGGATTTGGTTGTTGAGTTGGTTTATGAGGGGACGAGTTGTCGGAAGGGAGGAGGGTGGAATGGAGGGAGTTGGGGTAGTGGGAGTTGGGGACATGGGGGGCATGGTCGCGGTAGTGGGTATGGAGGGAAGAGTGGAGGGTGGTAAGAAGTTGTAATGTCGAAGCATGTAACATAACAGATGTTTGTAATGACAGAATTGAATATTGAAGAACTGAAGAACTGAAGTCTCGAGGTGGCAGCCAGAAGTTGGTAGTCTAATACCAGAGGCCAAATCATACCATTTAGGAATGGAGGGATCAAGGAAGTCGAACACGAAGATGAGACCAATGCACGAAGGTGTTGGACAGAAAACCTGATATGAGCCGCAGAAAAACCTCATATTCAAAAATACCAAAAGGATATTATAAACAAGCCATCTCCCACAGCAGCCAAAAGCTAGATGCCAAAAGCCTAGTAGGTAAAAGATGATCACATCTTCCAATCATTACAATGCGCCTCCCATTGCAGCTACTGAAGACGAAAAACCCGGCACTTCCCTCGCCCTCTCCGAAGATTAGGTCGCGAGCTGGGGCTACCAAGAAGGAAAATCCTGTCGCGCCTCCATCTGAAGATGCTGCACCGAGGCCGACCGAACAGTTACGCACGCCTGTATGTGGTGTTTGAATGCTGGTGTTGTTGCATTTACAGGGTGATGGGCAGGCAGATCTGCGGCAGTAGGTTGAAGCCTGCGGAGTTGGGCAGGCAGCACACGGAGCCGGAGCTGCAGGTTTGGGAGACTGTGGGTAGTTGTGTTAGCAATGAGCGACGAAAAGGTGGGTTGTGGGAAGAACTTACGGAGGTTGAGCGAGCAGCCGCTCAGGAGGTTGCCTCCGAGGAGACCGCTGGCTCCGTTTCTGTTATTGTGTTAGTAAGATCATCCTTTTCGTCGATTGTGAGGGGACATACCCGTTGTTTGAGCAGCAACCTGGTGACTGGTTGACACTGGAGCAGGTGTTGCCTACGGCGTTGACGCCCTGGCCGGCGAACGGAGAGCCGACAGGCCAGAGAGGAGAGCTGTACCAGTGAGCGAAAGCCTCTTTCTGAATGGAATTGTGCTTACCCTGGTGGTGGGTAGGCGAGGAGCGGTGGAGGTACTTGAGGTCCAAATGGTGGCAGGCCTCCGGGGAATCCTCCGGGGAATCCTAAGAATCCAAATGAATCAGCGCGGGCCCTCAATCACATAACGATCTTGTCATGTTCCGAGTGTGGGAGGAGGGCGGCAGTGCCATATGGGGTAATCTGCCACTGTCATCAGAGAATAGGCTGAGAAATGAAAGTCTAGTGATGACACTCGGGGATTCTTGTCTGTAGTGTCGAATTGGGAACTCACCTGGATCGCAAGCGATACCACCGGCGCCGATTGCTCCACCGCCGGAGATGCCAGCAGGTCCGCCAACGTTGCCGCCGCCACCAGCGCCCGCGCCGAAGATGAAGCATGGGGGAAGCTGTGGTGGAGGTGGGAATGGGAATGGCGGCGGGAAAGGTGGAGGTCCAGGAGGGAAGAATGGTGGTGGTGGGCCTGGATAAGGTGGCGGAGGCGGCGGGAAAGGGAATGGGGGTGCGCTAGGCGGGTAGCCACCAGGGAACATGTCAGTCGAAGCAGAGTGGGCCGCACCTTCAGACGTTTGACCGGCTTGAGCGACCTGACCGGCTTGAGCGACCTGACCGGCTTGAGCGACCTGACCGGCTTGGGCGACCTGCTCGGCTTGTTGGCCCTGCTGGGCTTGGTCGGCCTGCTGGGCTGCTTGTGCCTGGTCGGCTTGCTCAGCGGGGTTGGCAAAGCCCAACGTGGCCGCAGCCAGAAGGACGAAGATTGATGTCTTCATGTTGATGGAAGGGGGGCTGGAGGAAGGTTGCGGTGGCCGAAGGTATTCCTGAACGAGTGACTAGAGTTGAGGAGGTAGAGAAAACGACAGACTGGCAACGTGGTGAAGGCGCTTGTTGCTAATGAGGACAGAAGTTGTTGGTCGAGCAGAGGGCAGTGTTATATATCCCATCCATCGTAAGCTGGACCCACACGTGCTCAGGAGGTGTGGCCGCGGCGGCGAAGAGCTTTGCCAGCGTTCGAGGCCTATGCGAGTCGCATTCTGCATGGTAAGATTGCTCATACCCTTGGAGGTTGTAACTTCCTCGTCAATACCGCAGGCAGGTGTCGTTGCTTGACTCGGTCCCCACCCCGGGTTTTCTTGGTGTCCAGCTCCAATCCGATAGGACAGGTACCATACTGGTGCATAGTCATCGAGCCGGACCGGACCCGGTATTGCTCTCAGCTGTACGGCTGTTGCCGATCTCGACAGCATGCTTGAAAGATGCATTTCGTCCTCGATAAGGGCGATCATTTCGGGTCATAGCATGGGTGGTTTCGATAGCCTCCAGCGACTTTGGTTTTGCAAATATACATGGAGGTTCGCAGCCTGCTTTCTGTCCGTCGTATTTCCACGATAGGCAGTGGTTGGGACATCGGCTTGAGGACATGGGTGTGATATCTCGACTCTTCATTTTGAATTCAGGTCCAGGCCAAGGCAGTGGCGAGGTGAGGTCCGATTTTGGCTTCTTCCAGCCTGTTGTCATCGAAGTCGTCGGGGGCCTCTCCTCCAATCGCGGTGGGTCGCCAGGGTCTTGATCAAGCGGTTGTCTGCGGAACAGGAAAGCTGAAGTCGAGACAAAGTTCTCGCTGGGCCGGAGCTCACGTGGGCCCCGCTGAAAACGGCGACGAATCTCGCGAACGTCCAGGCATCTTTCTCTCTTTACCCTGTGCTGCTTGATTGCGCCAAGGAGTGGTTTTGGGGTGGCCCTGGAGTGCTGTTGATTGTCCGTAGGGTGAGATAGATTTCTCGTCCTTGCTTCTCCGCATATTCGTGAGGTACGTCAGCCTGGTACCTTGCAGGTGACCAGGGTGCTGCGAAGGATGAAACACTCTGCTACTGTAATCTATCGTCTTTCACAACGGGACCAAAATTACTGTTGTTTTTGTCATCTATTTTCGGTCAGCAAGAAGCGTTCGGGTAGTAAGAGTGCTGCGAAACGGGCGCGGCGATGATGTGTTCACGCATCCGAGAATCCCGACACCACATCAGCAGATTGACAACAGGCCATGTACCTTGTCCAATAGAGTTAAAGAGAAGACAAGGCTTCTATTTGACCTCCTGAGCAGGCTGGTCTAAAGTTGAGAAATGGGCTTCCTAGTAGCATAATAATTGCCGTGTCTTGAGCGCGGTTGGTGCCCAGCCTGCTCGCCCGTATTCAACACGGAGAGAAGAGCGGCATGGTCTTTATTGGGCCGATCTCGCGAGAAAGGTTTGATGAGAACAACATTGACAGGAATAATGCCGACATTGTCCTGCCCGAACTCGGCGTTCATCAAGATTGTGAACAAGACTGGGAGAGCGGTGATGCCTCTTCGCTAGAAGTGCCTCTTGCCTCTCGCGTCCTTTATTATTATTATGTTGAAGAAACGCTCCACTGTGGCGTTCATTCTCATCGATTCCCGTTGAACGAAACAAGTCGACCGAAAGCTCCCATGGATACAAACAGATGGTCGTTCGTCGCCGGGCCAAGATACAGCAGAATTCCGGAGCCCGAAGCCAAGAACGAAACCTGGAGAGATCGAGTACTGGAGCCGGCCGCCAACAAGACCAGAAGACAACTCAGGAGAATACAGAGCGCGGGCACACGATTGAGAGACATGGTTCGGAGGTCGCCCAAGTCAGGCGTTCATCTCTCAGCTACTCCCTCCGAGTTGAGCTTCGGTTGGTGACGAGACTGAGGAGATACGGAGGACAGGGCGCCGTATCTGCGAAACGAGATTGAACACAACTAGGCAAGTCACGCTTGAATCATAGACGCATCAGGAGCGCGCTGACCATCGCGGTAACAGCTTGTCGCCAGCGCCCATGCCGAGCGGCATTGACTCAAGACGATTGATATCGAGTGACTATGGTCCCAGCGACTCATCGCTGGGACCTTGTCATAACGTTGACACTGGCCGTTAGCGATGAGCATACTTCCAGGATAAGGGGACCATGTAAAGGTGGTGACGGGTTTCGCGTTCGATATTGGTGCGTCTGTCTTATGGAAGTGAATGTCAATCTCTTGCTCGCTCTTCGCCCCTCGCTCAGTAGGTAGCTCCTGCTTGATTGTCCTATCGTTGTGGCCTCTCAGGGGAAACAAAAACGAAATCAAGTATAACACTTGGAGGAAGGCAAGATGGAAAGCAAGCGTGGAGGAGAAGGAGTAGCTCTTGGCGGGCCGAACGGCCGTTCGGCCCGGATTTAAGCCCGAAAACCGTCTCCCAACCTCCTTTCCCCTTCCCTCCTCAAACAACGAACTCCATGGCCTGCATAAGGTGGGCTTCTCATTGGATCAAAGGCGTTATTGATTATCACAGCTACAGAGACGCGCTTGAGGTACCATGCAATACCTACCGCGTAAACAGACACGCCTTCGAAGAATTTCAGCCGTGTCCCTAGGGCGGAGAACGGTAAAAAAAAGGTCCTCTCAAGTACTACATTTATCATTGTTAGCTCAAGTAGCTCCATTCGATGGCTCCAGAATTTTTTCAGTTGGTGTTGCCTCCCAGATCAACTCAGGCCTTCAATCTTGCCAGGGGTTTGGCGCGGGCAAGCTCGAGAGCACGTTCAGACTCTCGGGATGCGTCATGTCGCCACGGCGGAACGCATGGTGGAAGACTGGTCGATCCGAAGCACTACCGCCTTGATCACTGATGTGGAACGGCAAGACCGAAGGTCTAAACGTTTCCTCGCGCTTGTCCCGCTCCATGACCGCCGAAAGAAACGCAGTAGCCAACGCCATAGCCAGTAGCAGGGCATCGACCACCACATTGTCGAAGTTGCTTGACTTGCTGTTCCCCGGTGCATCGAGAAGGGTCGTGAAAATCACAAGGCAGACACTCTATGCTAGCGTAAGCAAGAGACATGACCAAACGAATCTAAGATGATTGTCAGAAGCATTCAAGGACCGCATACACTGGGAAGCTTACAGTCGCTTTTGCATGACCACATCGAAAAGAGCAGCCGCGAAGTTCAGCCATATGGAGATCCACGACATGAGTGCACTGTCCCGAATCAGTCATCTCTCCATTAAGGTGCTGCGGAAACGACACTCACATGTTGACAGCAGACGAATGCGCTGCAGTTCTTTGCAAAATGAATTATGCGTATGCCAGACCCATGGAAACCGTGTCCATATACTTCGGCTCGCGATACGACGAGCAGCCGGACAACATCTGGTACAGTTTCCACCCCAGTCGAGACAACCCACCGAGTACGATCAAAGGTGGAAGAGGAGGTCCTATCCAGCTCGACGAGTTTCAAAGCCAATCCGTCCAAAATAAGTCATGCGTCGAGGAATCCGGCTCTGTGCTCGCTGAAGCCACTGTACCGAACATGACGAAAAGCCACACAGGCACAGTCTAGAGTATCGAAGAAGACAAATTTGTTTGAAGACGCCATTTGCGTTTTCCTCTGGGACAGCCGATGGCCGTGTCTATATTCCGTTCTTTGTACCAGTCACGCAGGCCCAAATTGGAGTGCTCGAGGACGGCCAAAGCTCCAAGATTCAACTTGTCCATGCGAGTTTTTGATATTGGACCCCATTCCCAATAGTTCAATGTCTGGAACAATTAGTGCTTGGATGACGAAGCTGGAGCTTTGCACTTGATACGTAGTCTGGAGTCTGGTCCCTCCTCCCATGTTTCTTGGATGACACGCCGAACTCGCCAATGAGCCTTGCCAGTTTCGTGCCAGCGGTCTACCATGGAGCCCGAATCATCTATAAGGACGATGGTGTCGAAATTCGTGAGGAAAGCATATGGGTTCTCAGCGCCGAAATTCCTCGAGGATACTGCTACGGCGGGTGTTTGCGCGTTTGGAGCAGCCGAATGTTCCGGCTGTGCCTCACTCATGGCTCTGAAGGGTTTTTTGAGCGGGTTCTGGGTCGGTGCTGCTGCATCATTCATCTGCTGGGAGTGCTTGGTGGTCGACTCGCCGCTCTTCTTGTTGCTGAGTTTGTGCCGCAAACTGAAAACATTCTGTTGCTCCTGTCTGGTCCTGGTTTGTTTAGATGGATGTATAGCTAGTGACGAGCCGGAAGACCGAGTGACGAGTGAGGTAAGGTTCGACACTGTGGCAGGGAAGTCAAATTCCCGTCTCGACCCGCCTATCCTAACTAATCGACACCTGAGGTTTGAGGCCGCGCAAAGGTCAGGCTTCGCAATTCACTGCCCCGAAAATGCAAGGCAAATAGGCTCAGCTGGACAACATCTGCAAAGCTGCCCGAGGAAAGAGGCTGAGTATCGCTTATGCGAGTCTCGCACATGCTCGCCATTCAGCCGATAAGCTCGAACCAGCCAGTCTCGGACAGAGACCGCCGAATCTGAAGCAGCGGGAAAACGACATGAAGACTTGCCAGTTTTTATGGTCGAGGAGCTGCGCTACCGACTGCGCGCTTCTAGGAACGAGAAGACGTGGTGGCGCCATCGTAGGCATTGATCTTGGAACAACGCTTTCAGGTAAAGCGACGAACTTTGCTGATCTATCCGAATGGCACTGACTATTCATAGGTACCGCCTCATCCTGGGATCCGAACCGGAAGCCGTGCATTTGATCGGAAGCTGGGATGGTGAAAGAGCCGAGGAGCCTTGTGGTGGACGGAAGCCGATGGACCCTGCCAGTTCTTGATCAGTACGGAGGGATTATCTGGATGGTGTCCCTTCGAAGGGCGAGAATCAAAATTTATGAAGAGATGAAGGAGGGAGACGGGACACCGCATGGCGATGATGGCACTTCAAATCTCGTAGCCCCTCCGAACGATGCCAAGGATGGTAAAGCTGCAAAAGCCATTCAGCACGAACCTAGGGACCCAGCGAATGGCAACCTATTCAATCATCGTTTTATCAAGACCCCAACCCAGGAGATCCTGTCCCCTAATCACTTGGTAGAGCGCTGGCCGAAAGACTGTGGAAATGGATAACTTACTGCTTGGAGTTGGGTGGATTCCTGTTTTGGTGATGAACAACTATGCTTCGACCCATCAATACGGCTTCCCAGGGTTCCGAGATCAGAACGATTGTGAGAATACAAATCCCATTACATCAACACTCGACAAAGAAGCACATGACTAACACTCCACAGCAGAAACCAGACTTGCCAAAATGGCTATCCGAACCACCACCAATGGTCTTCCTCATGGCAACACTCTGGTTCGCCCTGACTCTTGCAATCCTCTGTAAGGCTAGCCGTGCGGACTTGTCACAAAAGCAGATCCTCCTCAGATTTCTTGCTTGGGTCTTGCTTGCTGCACCGCTTACTGGCTTGACCCTCATCGCTAGCGAGTTGTCGCTGGGCTCGTGGACTACGTATCTGGTGACGATCGGATGCGAGGTCTGCGTGCAGTTTGAGAGGGTAAATGCAACGGGTTGGCCAATCTCGCTTGGATGCGAAGACTCACAGATCGAGGAATTGTCTCGATTGGGAGGCGTCTGATATACTCTCTGACACGACGCCGTTAGGTCTGTTCAGACCCTTCCTGGTGTTCTATGCCACCGATTTGATTGAAGAGGTACTGGCTCCCTCTTCAGTCTACAATTTTCGCACCTTTCCGGCGCGTATGACTGACCTGACTGTCACTACTGGACGAACGATAATAACGACCAACTCAACAACCCAAAAAGGAGAGATAACTTCGGATATTGTCTTACAGGAGCTCTTATGGGATAAGAGTTGGCCGAAACATAGGTTTTGATTCTCAGCGAGACGATAATGGGACACAGGATCTGGCGTTGCTTTTGCTTTTACACCAAGTGGAGATTTTGTGGCATAGCACGCGGTGTAGCCAGGGTATGTTCATGGGTCTGACTTGGGGGTTACTTGTGTCTGTTAGGTATGACTCTTCTTTTGTTCGAAAACATCGACGGAATCAAGATGTAGTTCTTTGCCTTGGAACAATGAACTCGACTCACTACAGCCAATGAAGGAGTCTTCGGCACTAGTCAGCTAATATGGCTCGATTGTAAAGTCAAGTGAGTAGGATGAATATCAAGGTGTCTGTGCAGTATGAGACACGAAACAGTTTTAGTCGAATATACCGCAGGCGCCTGCGAGCCACGACCAGAAATCCTTTCATTGGAGAGTATTCCTCCAGCTCAGAGCACCGCAGACTAGAGATATCAACTTCGTCCGAGACACAGGCAGGCTGAATGCAACAAGGCAAACCCAACCTGAGGCGTCGATGCATCAAGCCACGTAGCAGAGATTAGTCATGTGGACGTAAGAACTTTGTGGGTACAGCCTCCTTCGGTTTGCAAGAGGACGGCCTCGCTTGGATGACGACGCTCGTTGCCACCGAATTACGGATGACCGGGGGAGGAATGCAAAACAGAGACCAAATCATCCAATTTAATTGGCGTAGTGAACAGCCAGTGAAGACGAGCGAGCAGAGGATGATGGCAGGAAGATCGAGGCAGGTCCTCTCCACCACTCCCCCGCGAAGAGAGTCTTGTGGCTGGAGTTTGAGTAGGGGACAGAGCGTAGTTAAAAGCCAGTAAAGGCGAGTTAGGGGCGAGCAGATGATGATTCAGGAAGATCGAGTACAGTCTCTGTTGGAAGCTGAAGAAGTCAGTCGGCAGGTTGACATGAGGCATGGACTGGATGTCTGTTGATATCAAGAGCCATATTATTTCTCAGGACCAGGCAGCCGTTCCGTGTAAGGCAAAATCCACATCCTGCGTATAGTCCTACAGCACTCCGCCTAGGTACGGATTGCAAGCCCCAAGTTGGTATTGTATTGTATGATATATGGATCGCGAAAGCCCAAGACTTACGAGGCGCGCACGTCTTGAGATGTACAATTTCCATGCTCGCCAAATCCCTTGGCTTTTGTTCTGTAGGGTATGAACCCGAGTGCGTGACAGAACATTCGCTCAACCATGAAAGAAACCGAAACACACTCGTATGTGCAAGAAAGTGTCAAAGGTGGTGACAATACCTTGGAGTCAGACGTGTCACGACGGACTGCTGGCTAGGCGGGATGGGACCTCTTATCAACAGGTTCTTCCAGGAATTTGGCAAGTGCAGCAGCCGTAAGGGTGATCCAGAATGGAGCCTAGTAGCTCGCCTGCTCGACCATATCACCGAGCTGGAGCTGCTCGGTCACCTTTCTTCCAAAAATCACACAAGTGCTGCATGTCGTCGCTACAGCGCTGAACGAGAGCAGCAGCCAAAAAAGAAGCTGAGGCCTCCTGAGACCTTGTAAGAGCCGGGTCAGATCGTCGGTCAAGAACAGCGTCCACAACACCAACATATCATTGGCTAGCGATTCTTGATTGTTCGATTTCACCTTCAGGATCCAGAATAGGCCCGATTGACAGGTAGCAAAGGGCAGAGAAAATGGAGATCGTGACCGCACTCGAGCAATTTTGAGCACTAGCATCCAGAGGAATGCCAGAATCCCAATGCCGATTGGCATGGCCATCTTAGTCAAGTCCCAGGCGTAGGTGATCCAATAATCCAAGACATCCCCCGGTGATCTTGCGGCCGAGTAGTTGTGGTACTGCGTATCTTCAGCTCGCGCGCATGGAAGGGTTTGTAACATGGCCCAACATAGCGAAGAATTCGCCAGTCGAGCTAGCACACTGGTAGATATAGACCATCTGCTGCTGAATATTGCTGTCCACCTTGTACCGTTTGATGTTTCGTCTGAAGGATGCGGGCAGGATCCCAAAGTGCACGTCGTTGCAGAAATCTGGATGGATTGGTGTTCCCTTCTCGTGTTGGCAGTAGTAGACATTGAGGCCTCGGAGATGCCAGCAGATTCGCATTGGCTTGGGTCATCTGCATTGCTAACAAAAGAACTGGGTTGATCGAAATTTGAACATAAAATTGTCGACTCGTCTTCATGATCGAAATATCCTAGATGCTTTGATGGTCTCACTTCATCCAGTGCGTATATCTCTGGGCGCACGATTCTCTCAGCCAGCTGGAAACCAAGTTTTGCCAGTCTTGAGCTTCTCCGACAGAATTTCGGATCGAGGTTTGGTCGTCAGGTCTTTGTGGACTTGCATCGGCGAAGTCTGTCCACCTCGGCCTCGAAATGTTAATATTGTTGATGTTCGTATAATGTACGGACAGGGCGCTATCCGCTAAGTCCGGTTCGGTAGCGCGAGAATCGAGCTGACGGTAGTCTCCAAAGGCACTGACCATAAGGAAGTCATGATGCTCGTACAGGAGCGTAAGGCGCGAAGCAATGAGTGCCTGCCATTGCTCAGGCCCCAATGGTGACTTGGGGTCAGCAGCCTGAGCAGCATCAACGTTAATACACTTAGCCTCCACCATCACCAGGCCGGCGTAAATTCCCTTCACTTCAGCCGCCAGCTGATCCTGTGAAATTGGCGACGAGTCAGGCTGGAGTATCAGGCCTGGATGTCGATTGTTCTTCGGGAAAGTGTCGTATTCACTTAAAGAGCTGGAAGCTTCATCGATGGTAGCGGGTATCGCTGCACTGTGGGTGGGACCTGTTGGACCAGGTACGGAGTTCCCTCGAGAGGCTATAGTCTCGTACCCCGAATCCTCTCTACTTCTATTATAGCTTTGAACAAACGGTCTTGTAGCTTCAAGGGGTCCCACCATACGTCGCTGATGATCCTCTCCAGAGAACACATAAGGCTGGTGTTGGCGGTCATGGACAGCACGCCGTTGAGATTTAGGTAGTGCAGCTCTCGGGTTCATGCGTTGCCCTTTCGAAGCAGCATAATAGTTTTTAGGAGACTGACGCCCTAGTGACCGTGGAAGCTCCGTGGACGCGAATCGTTCAGAGGCGATGGCCGACAATTGTCCTCGCCCTTGGTATGGTTGTTGGCCGCCATTCTGATTGTAGTCCAGTGATAGACGGCCAATCTGTTCCGCTGGGGGATGGGGCAAAAGTCTTGCAGTGCTGCTAATGAAGCAGGCGGCGTTGCGTTACCGAGGTGATTGTTTGTAGACTTGTCTGAATTGCTGATGGGAGATCTTACGACCTCCTCTGTATAACACGCATAGTGGCTATATTCATACGTCAGATACAACCAGTTAGGAACAGAGCGAGCGACAGCCATGAGACCGGTCAGCTAGGCAGAGAAGACATACGATGTGTTCGTGTGCAATTCCAGAAGCCGTCTAGCGGCGTAACAGCGAGATGAGGCAGCTGATGCATCGAAGCAAAGACCACGAGCGGGCGTGTTGTTGGAATCAAGACCGATGGTATCCCGAGGTGCGTAGCCGTTCAGGGAAATTCTTGCCGGTATAGCCATAATAGTATTACTTCCACGAGGTGCGTAATCGGAGGCTCCGGCAGTTCCTAAGGCTGTATCAGCTTGCTGTACACTATGCCATTCAGCCGCTGGCCTGGAGCGTACCTGGTGTAGAATGCCAATTTTCGCCTACTTACGTTCCGTCGGTATATGCTGTGATCTTCAATAACGAAACTATAAAAGTTTGTCTAACAGACGAACCAGTTGTAGATGCACCTAGATGGAGTTTCGACAACGTTCGCAAATGCCACCGGTATCCGAGCTGCTCTGGGCGTAAGAATTGCGTATGAGCTGGATTGGCGACCGCTGCTGAGAAAGAGCCGGATCTACAAGTATTCCACTGGGTCGCAAGGCAATGTAGTGTGAGAAATGCGGTGGCCAAATTCGATGAAGTGGGGAACGGGGATGCCTTCGATATTGACGCCTCGTGCTCACTGCACAGCCTGAGGACGTATCCAGCTAGCGCAAGGCAAGCTCGAAATGCAGTAGATCGTCACGTCTTCTCTCCTTCGTTGCCTGCGTTTCGCAACCTCGCAGTCAAGTGCAGGGTCACTATCGCACGATATTGCTGTTCATGCAGCCACCGGGTGTGACGTAGCCATTGATAGGATCATGGTGGTCTCAACTCCCAGCCCACGCAGCGGAGGTCGCGTATTGACTGGCCGGGCCTAGCTGCACCTCGTATCCTCGTGCGTCGAGGCGTGAACACGCCTCGCCATGCGCTGTCCTCAGGCAGGTTTTCGTAGCATTTGTGGAAGCAGCTGACGATAGCCGCCAGCTAATGAGCTCTTTCTGTCCGCTTTCAGGAAGCATACAATTCCTCGTAGGCGTTGGATCCATGCATCGACTTCCACGTCTTATGAGCATCAAGGCTGCATTCGCGAGCGACCTTTGCTGTCCCACATACTTGAATCGCCTATGGATTGCCACTCACAACGACTGAACTTGCTGCAGGTAATCGAACGGAGCCGGATTGTGAGCAACGGATATATCATTCGAGTGGTCTGGCATCGAACCGCCCAGATAACCACTTCTTGCTCGTAGGAAGGAAGAGAAGGCCATTTGTCGTGAAAGAATTCGCTGCAGGAGGTTCGGAGAGGAAAGCCTGCAGAGCCAGAACGTCAAGAGCTCACGATGGAACCTGCGGACGATGTCCATACGGAAGCAGTCCCTACACGATCTGCGGAGCTGGAAACAGAATACCGATATGAGTGCTTGAAGCCGGGAAACATCCGCTTACTACGTCTGCAGCCGCACCATGGGAAGTCCGACAAGCGTCTGGAATGTTGCTTCGAGCAAGTTCCACTGGCAGCAGCGCCAAAGTACGAAGCATTGAGTTACTGTTGGGGTTATCCAGCCCACAACCAGGAAATTCTGCTTGACGGCCAAAAATGGGAGTCGATCGCGATCTGAGGAGCGCTTTGCATTCACTCCGCAATCCGGATGCCGTAAGAACAATATGGGTTGATGCAGCCTGCGTAAATCAAACCGACGAGACTGAAAGATCCGCTCAGGTAGCGATGATGTGCGATATATACGCTGGGGCTAGCAAGATATTGATTTGGCTGTGCCAGTCAGATCAAATAATCCCTCCGGCGTGCCCTGAGATTGGCTGCACGTGGGTGACGCAGGAGTTGCCATCAATGGACTGTCATCGGCATCGAACATGGCGGTTCGAGGCGGAGACGGATGGACGCGAATACCACACAAACCAGGGACCTCATTCGAGTGAGATATGTTTCGAGGGTCCAGGTAGCCAGAAGCTCACGGACCCTGGTCATCGCTTCATTCTCGACCTGCCTTCCAGTCGTCGCCAGATCCCAAGCACCAGTAACCCTTCACGGGCGTTCCGACGAGCTTTGCAGCGGGTCAGTTGTGCCGCCATCCAAGGCATTCGTAATGGAAAGACGCAAAGCCTTGTAGTCGTCCAAAACCCACATGATTGGTTTCTCCCGTATTCCGAGGCTTCCAGGACGAATAGCATACCGGTGGAATGGTATTTTGGCCCGCTAGAGAAGACAATATACGTCCTTTCCAATTTGGGTTTCGCCGTGGTTATCAACAATTACGCCACGGCAAAAGGGCTGCTTGGAGAAGTGCCTCCCAGTATGTGGCCATTCCTGGCCTTTACAGCATGGCATGGGACCGCCTCAGGAGAAACGCATTCGGACCATAGCTGCTCGAGCGGCTGTGAGCAGTATAGCCTCCACTGGCTCACAAGCCCACCTCCGCAAGTCCTTGTCATCGCAGCTTGGGGCCTGACTTTCCTCCTCACCAGGCTCCAGCATCTCAACAATGATAGCAGCCATCGAGTCATTGTTGTCCTTGGGAGCATAGTGCTTGCATTATCGCTGGGAGGTTTCGAAGGCATGTCTGTCCTGGCCAGTGTCCTCTATCTTGTACCTTGGGCAGCGTGTGTAAGCTCAATTGCATGTGAGCTGTGTCCGAGAAATGGTCAGGCACCAGCATCGCGTAATCGTCGGGTGGAGGCTTTGGTCGATGCAGATTAGTCAGAGCTGTGTTGAATAACGAGGCATTATATCTCAGGCGTGCTCTTCAGATTATTCAAGTCGGATGTGCTTGATTCGAGGCGGTGCGATCGGTGTCGCTGGATAATTCACCCCTTTGCCCTTAGATATATCTTTTCAAAGACTCTCCGCGTCAAAGTCCGCTCCATCTTTTTTCATGTTGTACGAAAGGATTGGTCAAGTGAGCTCTCCAAGCTCGAGCTGCAAGCGAGTGGTAGCACGAGTATTCTCCGAAGTGCACCTGACCTCGCTGATCGCTCAACGCTCTGAGGTATTGCGCCAGTTTTCGTCTCCGTCAGGAGTGCATCATTGTTCTTTGCAACTCTGGCTTCTCTCGGCACAACCGAAGTCAATACGCACTCAGACTCTGCCTTCAGTATCATCAACATGGAAGAACTTCGCCCCAAAGCTCTCCCAGGCCTCCAACATCCCGCAATCGTCGCCAGCAAACAATTCCGCCTCCTAGTCTTGCCACCATTATCGACTTCGGGTGCCAGAAAACACACCTACACCTTCGAAGTGACCACGTTGGAGTCCTGCCCACCCTACGAGGTCCTATCCTCGGTCTGGGGTAACAACACAGGAGGAAAAGCCATTGAGATTGACGGCTCCCAAGTTGAAGTGGCGGAGAAGCTGGTCGACACTCTGAACTCGATGAGGAAGGAGGGAGAAACGCGTCGGCTATTCGTTGGGTTGCTGTGTATTGATCGAAACAATGACGAGGAGCGGTGGGCGCAGGGGAAGTTGATGCCTGGGATTCAGGCGAGGGCAGAGGCTGTTGTTGTACCTGAAGAGGTGGAGAGGCAGATCTCGTGTAGTCTGTAAGGGCTGTTCCCGTGAAGAAGGCAGAAGAGTTGTCGCGTCCGGATTCACAACTTCAACCCCCACAAACAACCCCCCTCATCTCCTCAACCTTATACATCCTCCATCTCCCACCCACCACCTCCCTCCTCCACAAGCACTGCTCAATAACCTCCCTCCAAAGCACACCCTCCAAATCTCCTTTCGTTTCCAGCGTCATCCAGACAACAGCATACTGTACCTCCCTCTTTACTCCCTCCGAGTCTACTTCTTTCACCGGACGGAATATCTCAGCAACCGTGCATTCTGGCCTGAGAACATAGTACGGGTTATTGTCTGCCTCTCTCATGAAGTGTTCGGTTTGTGGAGATTTCTGTGATAGTGAAGGAGCTACGCCGCCGGGATATTGGGGGCCGTAAAAGCGGAGATGAGGAGAGAGATGGAGGATGAGGTTTGGGTTGTCGTAGTGGCCTGATTGCCAGATCCGAGTTAGAGCTTCTGTGAGGGTTGCGAGGGCTTGTTCTTCTGTGGGTTCGGTGATGGGAGCCATCACAGCGTACTGTCAGCCATGATAAGGTAACATTGAATTGCGATTGAGATGGCTGATGTATGGTAGTGAATGTTCATGTTGTGCTTACATGCAGCCGCGGAGTCCGCAACCGCTGCGACAATGTGGGCAGCGGTACACTTGTGCTATCAGAATGCACGACTGTCCGGCTGATTGTCAGTGGCTGAAACATTCACGTACGGTATGGGTCGAGAGTGAAGAACTCGTCAAGGAAAGCAGGCGTCGGGAAAGAGGTGGATTTGGGGAAAGGCGCGAGTCAATGAAATACACGTGACTCTGTATCACGTGCACTCCACAATTTCTCCAACTTCCAGAATTCGAGCTCGACGTCCACTCTCCTTCTCCCATCGCAGCTATCGCCAGCGACACCTCTGCGCCAACACTATCGCCCATCATCGTACTGACACACGCGAGCTCCACGACGGGCCTCGTACCAAGTTAAGTACGGCAAGCGCGGGGAACACGGAAACGACTCAGTACTTCCTTCCTTTCGCACCTCCGTACCACACAGCACCAAGCACCAAGCACAACCCACTTCCAGCTTCCATCCTCGTAGCTCCTCGCTGCACACGACACATCCTCCACCACCAACACCCATACCACTACACCACCACCACCACCGCAACAGCTCCATCTCTTGCTTCAAGCCCGCTCTCCCACCCATCTCCTCCCTCGATTCCTCTCGATCTCCACTCCCAGCGCTCACCACCACCACCACCACCACCACCACCACCACACTGCTTCTCCCGGCCTTCACGCTCCTTGACCGCCTCCTCGCATCACCACAGCCTCCACCAGCGCTGCAAAATTACCTGCCTTCCTATACGCACACACACTCCTGCTTTGCACCTCGCCCGCTTTCTTTCAGCACCGCCCTCTGCGTCGAGTGTACGTAGGCAACGCAATCAAGAGCAAGTCAACTTCAAGTATTCTCTGCACACAAGTCACACGCACCCTTACATCCCTTCCAACACTACACAGCTCTTCCCATAATGGCCGACTCTCAACCCGACACTCCGGTTCCCACCCAGAAGCGACCCCTCGAGGAGCCCTCATCCCCTTCCGGCCCAACTGACCAGCCGGAAGCCAAGCGACCAGCTCTGGACAAGATCATCAAGGAGGACCCCGAGGCCACCACCGAGGAGCCTTCAAGTGATGTCGCTACCACAGACACGAAGCTCGAAACACCTGCCAAGGTCGACGAGGATGCTGTGGACGCTAAAACCGAGAACGCAAAGGACGACGACGCCAAGCCAGTTGCCGATGTTACCGACAAGCAAGGCGACACCGTTGTTCCAGACGCACCCACCAATGGTGTTCCCGCAGACGCCGCTTTCCCGGGCGGCCACCAACTCCCAGCGTTGGCAAATGGCGGCTCAGTCGAGGACCGCGCGGGCTCTCAGGCTGCCATGCCATACCATCAGCAAGACGAGACACAATGGCTTCACGTCCGCGCTATCATTTCCAGTGCTGAGGCTGCCACCGTGATTGGCAAGGGAGGTGAGAACGTCACCCAGATCCGTCGCATGGCCGGTGCCAAGTGCACAGTCAGCGAGTACACCCGAGGCGCGGTCGAGCGCGTCCTCACGGTCAGTGGTCTCGTCGATGCAGTCGCTAAAGCTTTCGGTCTCATCATTCGCACGCTGAACCAAGAGCCAATTGACGCGCCATCCACCCCTCAGTCCAAGACCTACCCCCTCCGTCTCTTGATCCCGCATATCTTGATCGGCTCTATCATCGGCAAGCAAGGTGTGCGCATTCGCGAGATTCAAGAGGCCTCGGGCGCCCGTCTCAATGCTTCCGAGTCGTGTCTCCCACTCTCCACTGAGCGCTCTCTCGTTGTCTTGGGCGTTGCGGACGCCGTGCACATTGCGACATACTACGTGGGTAGCACCCTCGTTGAGCAGCTGACAGATCGCTTTGGTGGCCCCGCGGCTTCCAACTACGCCGGTCGCCATGGAGGCCCGCAGGGAGTCGTGCCAGGCGGTATGCAAGTCGTTCCATATGTACCACAGCACGCTGGAGGTCAAATGGGCCACTCCGACAACTTCCGCAAGCATCCCAGCCAGCCTCAGCGCGCACCATCCAACGCCTACGGTGGCCCACCATACATGCAGGGCCAAGCTGCCCAGCCTCCGGCACAACAGTCCATGCCCTACGGTGGTGCTGGCTCTCCGCGGCCGCAGCCCTACGGCGGGGCTGGACCACACCAACCTCAACCTTACGGTCACCCTGCTCCACAACCCCAGCATGCCGGACCACCTCAGCAGCCAATGCAAGGCATGGTTCCTGGACAGCCCATCACGCAGCAGATCTTCATCCCAAACGACATGGTCGGTGCTATCATCGGCAAAGGCGGCGCCAAAATCAACGAAATTCGACAGCTCAGCGGTAGCGTCATCAAGATCAACGAACCACAAGACAACAACAACGAGCGTCTGGTCACCATCACTGGTACTCAGGAATGCAATCAAATGGCGCTCTACATGCTCTATTCTCGGTTGGGTGAGTCTAGTAAGAACTCGAATTCTATCATGCCTCGATAGAGTTCCCATTGGATGTGACTGGTTTCCCAGACTGGAGTGTACGATACTGGAGAGCACTGTTCCCCAAACTCGGATGTGGTCGTGGCATTTCTGGCTAGGAAAGCTAACGAAAGTCTTTTAGCGGAGGTGCAGAGTATGGGAAGCAAGTACAAGAATGAGGGGCGATCGGACTATTTCTGAGCCAGTGCCGCTAGTCTGATGAAAAACGACGGCATTTCACCTGCAAGCAGTTCAGCATCGGCGTGGAGATGGGAAATGGATATGGCGTTGGGAAAGGAGCTAGAGTTCAACGGGGTTCAAGGAGGTGGAATTGGAGATCTGGGCCGGCGATGCCACGTGCGTCCAATTCAAACAGCATTCCAAAAAACTACCGCTTGCTGTTGCGACAAACAACACTGCACCTTCTTCAGACGCAGTATCCCAAGACAGGAGAAGAATAAAATAGCCTGTATTTCCGTGCTACTCACCTTGGTATGCGCGGTAAGTCACTTCCATGCTCACTTTCTGCAGGTTTCATTGTCTATTTGCGACTAGAAATGCATGTCTACGCACTGCACGTACGCATCCGGCCGGGCTGCCAACACGATGCCGCTTGCGACAAAGACATACAGATGCGAGGCGATCTGGATGCTTGCATGATCGGTCGCGATATGACTTCCTTCCTCTCCCGTACACTTCTTTGCGATATTCACTACAGTTTGCACCCGATCGTGCGACCATCCAGCTCAGAGGCGACAGGACAAAGAACGACGATACTGAATATCTTTCGTCGTCATCAACCGATCAACTGACCACCAGTGCCCATCGCGACACTGGCTTCCCAACTTCAGCAGCAGTAGCAGCAAGACGAAACGACACCGGTGTGGATTTGCCACTTGCCTCAGAAGCCATCAACACCACTAGTCTTCAGCACCGTGGCCACCACAATCCAACACCTCGAGGTCCCTGTCATGGAGATCCCCTCCCCAGCACCCTCCACCGACAGCACCTCTCTCTCCGCCGCCGAAGCCCCCTTTCCTCGCCGCTCACCACGCCCAGGCCGCTCCCCCGACCGCCCTCTCCTCCGTACCGCTTTCCGCAATTTCTCCGGCGTCTCCACCGTCGTCGTAGGTGAACCCAACCACAAGTTCCGCCCTCAAACTCAATACCTCGTGCACAAAGAACTCCTCACTGCCGCGAGTCCCTTTTTCGCCGCGGCGCTGAACGGGACTTTTGTGGAGGGGATGGATCAGGTCGTGAGGCTGCCTGAGGAGAAACCGGAGAGTTTTGAGTGGTTTTTACAGTGGCTTTATACTGGTACTCTTACGATGCAGCCTGTGGACCTCCAACCCTCCCACCACCACCGTCGTCTGCCTGCTGAACAGGCGGGAATGATGGATGTTCACCTCGACGGTGACTTACGCAATCAAGCTGGGAGTCCGAAATACTTCCTTCTCCTCGATCTCTACGCGTTGAGCGATCGTCTTCTCACGACACCGCTGAGTAATCATATTCTTACTACCATCGCCCGTCTCTCCGAGAGCTCGAACTCCGTCCCAACGCCTTCAGATACCTGGATCCTCTACGACACCATCTGCGACACCTCCCCCCTCAAAACTCTCATCCTCGACCTCTTCGCCTACAAAAAAACCGACAAACTCCTCGAGACACATAAAGACGATTGGCACCCCAAGTTCCTGCGCGAACTCGTCGTCAAACTCAAAAGACCTGGTCCCGAGGCTATCGAGCGGCACTCTCTTGTGGCTTGGAGACCGAGGTCGTGGAGTAGTAGTAAGGCTTGTGAAGGGTGTCGAGAGGTGTTGAAGCCTAACGTGCCCGGGGATAAGTGTGTGAGTTGTGAGAAGGCTTTTTGTGGGGAGTGTTTGAGACGGCATGCAAGTAGGGGGGAGGGAGTTTTTGGGAGCAGTGGGGATCTGGGGGGATGTAAGCCTTGGATGGGGAGGGGGATGTGTGGGCGGTATCATAAGCATGGGGGTGGGGAGGGGTGTGGATAGGGAGGGGGAGGGGGAGGTGAAGGGGTTTCGTTTTTGGGGAATTGCATCAGAAAAGGCATCTGGTTGTCGAAGATACGTCGATATTTATGGTAAACCTGTCTTCCAAGGCAGACTATCGGGACAGAAACCTACATGTATCTCTACGACGGGAGTGGGTCAGTGCCTGCCTTTACCCTATGCCACTTCTATTCGTTGTTGGTAACCTCCTCCACATCTGGTAGTATAGAAGGTGCAAAGTGGCAGAGAGGGAAGAAACATCGAGCACTTCGAAAGCGCTTGAGAAGAAGGTAGACTCTATAAGTCGTTGCTTTTGAGACGCTGATGACCTTGAAGTTCTCTGTCTGCATCACCGCGAGCCGAAAACCATCCAGACCAGAAGCATCAAGCGCAACTCGGAGAAAGAGAAGAGCGAATCATATTCAAATATCAAACTTTCATTTCCCGGGTACTCGAACCAAGCGAGCGGACTCGGACAAATTAAAGCGCATCTCAAAACCAACCCGGAGAGAGAAAACCAACTCGGGTTCTCATATCAAACTTTCACTTCCGGGAACTCGAACCAAGTGAACTGACTCGAACCAAAACCAAATAAGACCAAGGTAAACCCCCGGCCCACAATTGGACCAACATATACACAAACATTTTCAAGCTCCTCGTCAAGCGGTATTCGCTACCAATGAACCTCAAGGAAGTTCATCAAGTCATTAAGTTGCGCACTTGTGGCTTAAAGGTAGGGCGCACCGTTCGATACCCCAGAACTAACCCATAGGATTTCAATGTTAGCCCAATGAGGCGAAACAGAGGGCGATTTTAGTATTCAAATAACTCATACTGTCTGGGGTGTGGCGTTATTGAATACGAGGCTAATCTTGAAGATTTCCCTTCCCTCATTCGACCTGATGATTCGCGGGTGTTAAATCGGATGTGTAGAATGGGCGTTTCATATCGGTGTTTTCGGAATGAGGATGCTACGGTCGAAGATATTGATAAGAACGTCGATGGCGGTTCCATCTCCATCGTGAGTAAGGTCTCAAAATGTTGATTTTATTGTCGTATGTAAACGATTTGACATTCGTAGATCTCAAAGTCATCATTTGTAAGCTCTCGTCTCCTCCACTCACGACCGGCCCAATCTCAATGAACAACCGTGGATGATAGAAAACCTCATCGTCCTGCCACACCGTAATAGCCTTGATCTCCGCCTTCAACCCCTTTTCTAGCGGCTCATGCTGCATGCAGAGAGATATGCCACAGTAAATACATTCGACGAGCCAACAAGTAGCGCAAACGTGTCAATCTCCTCGCCCTGCTCGTTTTTCGGATGAGGCAGCTCCGGCTTGAACGTAACACGCCTCTCCCACGTAGGTGCTTTGCCTCCCGGGACTGTGGGGAATCGATGCCGTAAAGCGTAGAAGATTATGTCCTTCGTGTCTTGGTTTTGAGTCTGCCAGCGCACGACGCCGCGAACGGGAGGTGGTGGGCCGGTCGATTGGGCCTTGCATATAGCGTTTTTCGAGTTGGGCAGAGTTTTGCTGATCTTTGGTATTGCAGCTGCAAAGTAGGAAGTTTCTTTGTTGCGGAAATGGCCATCTTAGTCGCTGTTAAAAGGGTCACGAGTAAGGCATAGCAGTCGACAACTATGCGACACGATCAGCACCACGGCGCTCGAAAACCTGGCGGCACAGTATCTTGAAATTTTGAGGAGTCACTTCGTGGAGGCGTCGTGTGTTCTAAATTTGCTCGTGGTGTTATTTCATTGTCATTTTCTTTCCAATACCTCACTCCGCAGCAGTGTGTGTTTCGCGTGGGCTGTGCATGCTGTGACGTGCATGCGTGTTCATCGTTGCTGGCATCTTTTGCCTGCGTTTGATAGCTGTTAGCTACGTACTCTGTTCTTTCTCGCTCGACTATAGTAACAAGATCTGGAGTTTGAGGATGGTGCAGTGAAGCTGACGTGAAGCCGAAGTGAAGGAGTGACGTTGACAAACCCGCACCGCCATCGCTCTAATTGGCTGTCGTCCCTCGCAACTGCCCCAACAAACACCCAGATGCACTCACATCGCGCCTTCCTCCGCAGACGCGCCTTCACTTTCACAGCTCCAAACCTCACCTCCGCCGGCCCGCCGCGGCGCCCTGCATCTTGCGAGACCTCACCTGCGCCCACTCCCAAATTCGCGCGAAATCTTCCACCATGTCGCCAAAGTCATCAACGTCATTTCTTCCGACTCCGTGTCCAGTCGGGGCATCACGTCGCGTATCGCTCTCGTTTGCATCTCAAGACGACACTACTGCCAACATTGATTTCACACGAGGATTCGAACCCACCCTGCATGCTACAAAACCGCGACGACGCAGTTCAATACTGCCCGGTCAGCCTGCACGCAAGGCAGCCGCACAGCCGGTCACTATCTTTGAGGATATCGAGGAGGACCAGGAATTACTGGTGAAGGACACACAGCCTCGGATTCAAGGTAAGACTCTTCTTTGCAAACCGGCCATGAAGATCACGTATCATGCGTATCATGCGCCTGTGGGCGGCGGGGATGGCAGCGGCAGCGGCATCGGCAACGGCATCGGCATCGGACAAACGCATGCACCCAGCAAGCATATTATAGGAGCGGACAGAGGAGGTCTACAGGATGCAAGGCAGGCACCAAGTAGAGCTGCACCACCTATTGGAGGATTGAGAGAGGTCGCACAAGGACGAGCGAGGAGAGTCGGCGGGTTGAACGACTTCCCTCAACCACGCAGCCGTATGTCGATGGTACCTGATCAGCCACGAGCAAGCGTCGCTCCACGACCTGGTATGAGTCGTGGTACGGATGTCGGTCCCAGAATTGCTCGAGCGAGTACTATGAAGGGAAGCATCAAGGAGGCCGCAAAGAGGAGGATTACAATATACGCGCCAGAAAACACCACCGTCATGACCCTGCATCCTGGAGCGAACAACACGAGCAGAATCGACGATACCTTCTACCTACCGAATCTCGGAGTTCAGAGACCAACTCTGGGAGATGCGAGCGAGAGCCAGGCACAACAGCAAACGAATCTTCTCAAGCCGATTCGAAGACCCAGGAAGTCTTTGATGGCAGCTCCGAAGCGAATCCCGTTGGGTCACCTGGACAATACTGGAAACACCGAGATGTTTGACATCTGTGGTGATAATACCGGCAAAGAGAATCTCCCTCCTGGCAGCCTTCAAAAGTTCAAAGCTTCTGTCGCCAATTCTCCGGAAGCACGTGCTATACGCTCAACTACACTCAACCAACCGACCGCTGCATCGCGCGCTCGACAGTCGATCATCCCTCGTGATGCCGTACCACTACGCATCAGTCCAGGGTCTCCAAACTCAACTCCGTCCCCCAAGCACTCCAGCAAGATCGCGCCGCCAAAGCCGCGGGTGGTCGAACCCAGCCGAGTACAGGTCAAACCACAGTTGCGGGAAGTCATCGCGCAGAAGCGGTCTCAACTGGACATGGGTAAGCTCAAAAACTACCCGGTACTCACAGAGAACTTCACTCAGCTTTCGCTGTTCGAAAACGATTGGCTCACCAACCAGGAGGTTGCCATCACAGAAGTTATCAACGAGATCTTTCGATCGTGCCCTGTCAAGGCTGCTCCCGACAACGCTGGGAAGAGTATGCGCACTATACTCTTGGAGACTTACGATATACATGAAGTCGCAACCTTGCACTCTCGACTGCAAGCTTCCCTTGTTTACGGCGCTCTGAGCGCACCAGAATCACTCATTGGAAAGCTCAAGCTGAGGCAAGACATCGGTCTCCGTCGACAGTATATGACTCTGCTACTGGAAACGTATGACGAAGACGCACTTCGTGCCGCTGCTGAAGTCGTAGTTGGCAGGCAGATTCCCAATGAGACTCCCAACCGTGCAACTAGCTTGGACGGCAACGCCGGACGCCGCGAGCTCATTTGCTTCCTGGAGGCCTTCTTTGTCAATGTTGGTGACGTTGATTCTACCGACGCGCTTCGAAATCATGGGTCAGACCTTGATCTTGTTCGGTGGAGAAAGACAATGGTTCGGACGTTGATGCTCATCTGGCTACTCGATCAAGGCAGGACCACAGGGGTCATCTCACGCAATCTCTTCAAGACCAAATCCGTCCACAAGTCGTCACCAGCGGTCTTGCGAGCTGTCACGAGTATACTCCTTCCATCAGTCGGCGACATCACACGTGCACTCAAGCAGATGAACTACGAGGTAACACACATCCAGGATCCACTTGATGAAGTCCGCTACACGGTCGAGAACTTGGCAGTCGACCTTCGTGATGGCGTCTTATTGACCCGTCTGATCGAGATACTGTTACACTGCAGTGAAAAGTCCAACCATACGGTAAAGAGCTATGATGAGACCTTAATGATCATTCTTCCGGACACGACCCAACTGATCAGCAACGTCTTCGGATCCGATCTCAAGCGCAGCCAGGTCGTCCTCTCCCGACACCTGAAATTGCCGTGCATCAGTGACACGCAGAAGACCTTCAACGTCCAAATTGCTCTCAGTGCACTGAATCATCGCGGCATCCACGGTCGGAATGTGGTCGGCGATATCACCGCCAAAGATATCGTAGAGGGGCACCGAGAGAAAACCATGAGCTTTCTCTGGCAGCTCGTGAGTACGTTTGGACTACAGTACCTGGTGGACTGGGAAGTACTCGCATCAGACATCTCGCATGTGTCCGGTACGACGTATGCCGTCTCAATCCTCAGCCAGCAACAAGAGACGACACTCCGCGACTGGGCGGCAGCTCGCGCTAGCAACGTTTCAATCACCAACTTCTCAACCGACTTCGCCAACGGAAAAGCCTACGTCGCCATCCTGAACGGCTTCGCAAGCTACATGCCCACCCTTCAAGTAGTCGACATCCCCAACACAAGTAAAGCCCTCGACCACCAACTGCAAACCTTGGGCTGCAGCGAAGCCTTCAGAAAGCAACTCGTCTCTACCGTCGGTGTCACGGTACCCAGCAAAGAGACCACCATCTCAAACCTCGCCTTTCTGGCTTCTCGTCTCTTGCCTCTTACGCAACAGTACCATGCAGCTTCGACCATCCAGAAAATTTGGCGCGCTTCGAGAATCTTCCGTGTAATGAAGCAGCGCGTGGCAAAGATGAAGGTCGGACGTGAGTGTGCTGCTTTTGCGTATGCGAGGGAGCGGGAGATCGAGGCGGCGGTTGTGTTGCAGCGGGCTTGGAGGGCTGTGGTGGAGAAGAGGTTGGAGAGGTGGAGTGAGGACGTTGCCGCGTTCCAGGTCTCGGCGAAGGGATTCTTGGTGAGGAGGGGTATGAAGGGCTCCAAGGGGGAGGCGTTCAAGGGGATGACTTTGGGTGGATGGTGAAGAGAAGGCTCCTGACGAGGACGACAGCACTATCCAATGGTGCCTTTGGTGAAGAGACGGATCTCCCTTCTTTTGGAAAAGAAAGACAACAACAGGACCGCTCAACGACTTCATCCATAGGCAGTGATGAAGAGGAGGGCATCTTTTTCTGGAGGACAACAGGACTGTTCGAAAGCTAGGAGTTCCAGGATGTGACTGCCCTGGAATAAGTTGTACAGCTTTCTACTACGTTTACGTTGTGATACCCTTAGATTATGATGACACGAATCACTTGCATAAAACCCACCCCCTTCCTCCCCGATCTCCTTCACTCCAGCAGACTTGAAATCTGCTTCCTCCTACTCAAACTCCTCCTCCTCTCCCCCTTCTCCTAAAAGACAGCCCCGCCAATAATAAACACCCTCTCCTCCTCCCTCCTTACCCACTGCATGACCTTATTCGCCCCCTGCGCCAGCGCCGCCCGCGAAGCATTAGGTCCCGCAACACAATACAACTCAAAAAGCGGCGTCTCCCACGCCAGAGCAGTCGCGTCGTCGCCTATCACATGCTGCACTTTGAGGTGTGCTGTCCGAGAATGTATACTCTCGTGCAGCTGGTGGTAAAGGTTGAGGAGTTTGCGGCGTGCGAGGAGGGTTGTGAAGTTGGGGGAGAAGGAGGGCTGTACGAATTGGACGTTTGCGCGCGATTTGTAGAGGAAGTGGCGGAGGACGGTGCCGGGGATCATTTCGGCGCAGGAGGTGGGGCTTTTGGTTACGGCTGTGGAGAGGGTGGAGAGGAGGTTGGAGGATTGGAGGTGGGAGATGAGGTCGTCGCGCATTTTGCGGAGTTCGTAGAAGGCTTCTTTGTTGGGGCTGATGAGGACGATGGCGAGGTCGTTTTCGGAGGAGGAGGAGGCTGCATCGGCGGAGAAGAAGCTTACGTATATGTAGAGAAAACCGGTGTTGTTGAAGCCCGGGAGACAGAGGGGGATCCAGTTCTCGCCACCTGCAGCGCGGATGCTGCCGGCTTCGAAGAGCATGTTGAAGATGAGGTGCAGGTCGCCGGGGTGCAGAGAGTGCTTCTTAGGACGGACTACGCTGACCAAACGGCCTGCGGCTATGATGAGGCCGTAGAGGAGGTTGGGAGAGCGGATTTTGAGGAGGGTGTCGTTTATGGCTTTCCGGTGGGTCTTGCGGAGGCGGAGACACTCGAGGGCGGAGAGGAGGGTTGAGGGGGAGCCGCGGGTAAAGCCGTCTGCGAGGCCGTCGAGGAGAACGTCGGTTCCTTGTAAGGGGCGTCGGAGGTCGGTGGAAGGCCTGTTTGAGAACATCTTCTCCATGCTTGGGAGTGTGAGGGTCGAGAGAATTTGCATGTAAAGCGCTTCAAGTTGGCTGCGAAGCTGTGCATCTGATTCCGGGAGGCGGGAGATGGCTACGAGGTTGAGAGAGCCTTTTGAGAGCATGGCGAAGCGAGTTCCACCTGCTGTGAAAGATCTCAGTGGATCTGATGAGCTTTGGTAAAACGATATGAGCGTTTGTACTACGCCAACGTAGTGAGAGATCAGTTGATCGGATCCGTGGCGAGAGTAGACTGGCTTGCCGGAAGCTGACAGTATAAAGAAGTGCTTTAGCTTTGCTTTCCAGGTTACAAGCAGCTCTTCGTCCCCAGCATCATCTCGTGAGGCCAACTCATCATCGAATTCATGCTCGACTTGCTCGGCCAGAGCTTCATCTTCTGGCTGGAGGACCAAGAACGGGGCGTCTTGTTCTGCCGAGGTACCACTCGTTTTCCAGACCGAACCACTGTCGTCGCCGGCAATGTCTCCCACTATACTCTCATTCTCGAGCCGAACGTCCAGGGAGGGAATATAGCTCTTGATACTAGCAGAGTCATCGCCCTCGGAATTGCTGCTTACGAAGCGGCCAAAATGGGTGAAACTGTGCTTCCTGGACACCGACCTACTTGCTGAAGATGATTGTTGACTGGCATTTTCTCCATAGCTTTGGGTGTGGACATCGGCGAGAGAAAGTGCGGTGGTTGGTTTGGACAGCAGCTGTGGCCGGGAGGCTTTTCCTGATAGCCGGAGAGAGCCCGATTGAGAAAGGGATGGCCGTGGTGGGAGAGGTGGCGGCGTCAGTTCTTGTGATTGTAACAGATTCGACGTCTCGGTATCGTTGGCCTTGGATTCGCAGGCTCCATCGTATATGGCCTCCTGGTGAGGGTGTTCTTGGTTGCCGTCTCGGGCGGAAGGCTCTTGCTCTATATCGCCACCTGTCGGAGATATTTCGGCGCCGCATCCATCGCTCTCCGGCATTGCCTCATCAAAACATGGTCAGATGTTATCTTTCGACAGTCAGCGATGGAATTGCAGGTGGATGACAGGAGGAATGGGAGCCCGAAGTGTTGATGGCTGGCGGAAGTAGCAGACGGCATGTGATTGGCCTAGACCGGTTATAGTAGAGGTCCGTGCCTACCGCTAAGCACCTTTTCGGCGACGTGTCTTGACCTCAGTCCTTACTCCGACTGATGCCAGAAGGCAACAACGTCGTCCCTTTCCTTTGACCCCATTTCGCCGACACTTACAACTGCGACCCACAGATGAGCAGCTGAATGATACGAGGCCCAGAATGAGCCTTGATCATGCGAGCCTCGGCCGGCACACCGACTCCCCACCAAGCTCCGGCCGTTCCTCGCCTGTCCCGCGTGCCACGCGACGAACGGTTGAGGATGGTAGGGTTGGTCTTCATCGTTTCTTGCTTCAGCGGACGCTGACAAAACACCAGGACTATACAAAGCCGACAAAAGCCTGAAGCGCTATGCCGCGAACATTGAGCGAGCTTTGGCGTCTTGGGAAATTGCTCCCGAGGAATGGGCGGATTACATTGCTTTCCTGGCTCGACTCTTAAAAGCAATCCAGACTCACCCAAAAGATGCGCCCATTTTGCCACACAGCAACACTATCTCAACGAGACTGGCGCAATGTCTCAACCCAGCATTGCCATCTGGCGTCCATCAGAAAGCACTGGAGGTCTACACTTACATATTTGCCGCCTTTGGAAAGGCTCACATCGCCTCACATCTGCAGGAGTACTTGCCCGGGCTTGCTGCTGTCCTATCATTTGCCTCCCTGACTGTCAGACCCGGGCTTTACAGTCTTTTCGAAACCCATATTGTTGCACTTTCGGCTTCCGATCTCCGACCTGCTCTGAAATCCATTATTCTTGGACTACTCCCGGCATTGGAAGAAGAGAGTAGCGAGGACTTTGAGCGTGCATTCAGTATTTTGCAGGCTCTCGAGACCAGATTCGCCCTTCGGTCTACCTCTGATGAGTCTCCCAGTGAAACAGAAGGCTATTTCTGGCAGTGTCTGTTCCTGGCCATCATCACGAGCCCTTCCCGGAGGCAAGGTGCTCTGAGTTTTCTTTCCAGGAAACTTCCAAAGCTGGCGGCCCCACGCAATGAGGGCAAAGCATCCCTCGAGAAACTATCGAAAGCTGCCCAATTTGTGGTCTCACCAGAACCCGGCTTGCTCCTTCGAAGTTTCATCTGCGGCCTTTCGGACAGCCAGGTCCTTATCCAGCGAGGATTCTTGGATCTGCTTGTTACTCACCTTCCTCTGGACTCCCCGGTCCTCCAAGTAGGTGCAGGCGATGTAGATCTCGACCGACTGGTCTCTGCCGCTACCCAGGTGCTTCTACGCAGAGACATGAGTCTCAATCGCAGACTTTGGAGCTGGTTCCTGGGTCCGGAACCCACAGAAAAGGATCCGAATAGTCGGGATCCGTCACCAGCGCTGCATCGCAACACGACCCAAGACGACAGATCCAGCGTCCAGCTGCGCTACTTTTCGAGCTACGGGAAAACAAGCCTCCAAAGGTGCATATTGAAAATGCTTCGGTCTCCCTCCACTTCGGCCGCACAGAAAGCGCGGCCATTTCGAGTGTGTCTATCGCTCATGGATAGATGGGAGATCGGCGGGCTCTTAGTACCGGAGATATTCTTACCGGCCATGAGCGGACTGTTCGAGTACAGTCTGGCTGCTTCCGCAGATGACATGGCCGAGGTCATACGGAGCGCGAATCTCTTCTTTGATGGCGTAGAGGCAAGCCTCATCTGGGAAAATCTTATTGGTGTCCTTGGGACCGCTTTCGAAAAGTCTGACGCCAGTATGGCATCCTTGCAACAATTTAGCTGGATTATCCGAAACTTCAACATAAAGGACGAAGAGATGCTGACAAGTCACATACCATACGCCATGCTGTACCTCTTAACTCGCATGGACTCGACAGCAATGCCGGGGGAGTTCGTCGTGCAGGCCACCACACTCGTCCTTCAGCTCATCGAAATGGTGCCCGCACGCATATATCAGAGCAAGACCGGCGGTTCCGACAATGCTTCCAACGGAGTGCCTTCCACCAAAGACGTCAGGGACTCTATCGTTGGGTTTTACAAAGGAGACCAAAGACTGGCTTCCCAATTAAAGACCATCACCCAATCGGCAGTTCTTTTCGACCTCCTTGCGACATCGTATGTGAACCTATTAGAGAAAGCTGCGATGTCACTCGATGCAGCTCTCTTCACCAAGACGACCGCGTTGTTGGTTCTAATTTTCTCAAGAGGAGGGCGGCCGTCGCGCGAGCTTGCCGCGGAGATCCTCGACATTTTGACCACCAGGGTTCAAACAATTCGGGACGACAGCACAAAGATCCCATTTCCAATACTTGGCTCTGCCATTACACTGATCACTTGTCTTATTGGAGATAAGCAGAGTCAAATTCCTGAACTACGCCATGATGTCTTGCGAGACCTTGGATCTGCTCTCATCCCTCATATTTGGGTCAACCTGTCACCGGAGGAGCCGAAATATCACGTTGAAGCGGTGAAAGCGTTCTGGCAATTTGAAGAACTCAGTACTTCTGACGATGCCGTCGTCGCTTGCCTTTGTGGGCTGTTAAGAACCCACGGCGCCACTGCGTCAGGGCTGTCGGAGTCCCTTCGCCGCTTCAGTGTTCTCTGGGGCCATACAGTCGCTCCTGGGACCTCTAAGCTTGGATCCAGCCGCAGGGGTAGTGCCATGTCTGTCTTGGCCGACTCCCGACAGCAGGCCAGAGCTCAGCAGATACTCGAGATGCCACTCCTGTTAGTTCTCGATGCACTTGCCACGCCATCGAATCCGGTCTTCGAAGTGGTCAGAAGTTGGCTAAACGGTCTGCCTAGTCTGGAGCAGGTCTTTCAAATTCTCTTTGCACGGTTTGCCAGCGCATCGTCGGACGCTGTCGGGGAGCACAACTCCAGCAATGCTGCTAGAAGGTGTAAGAACGACGGAATCGCCAACCTCGAACACGTACTCGTTCATCTGCAGAATATTCTGCAGCACGGCAATAATTGGTCGTGGCAGTGTGTCATCCATTCTATTCCCCCAAATGCACCGAACGGGGGCGAAAGCAACGGTGTAGTATACCTGGCCGACACTTGCGTTCGTATGCTCTGTCATCCTGGACATTCCTCGGAAGCTCTCAACCGGCGTCTGATTTCAGTTATGTCTTCGCTGCTGTCAGGACCAGCCGCGGTGGAGCTGAAATCACTGGACTTGGAATCCATTCTCATCGAACGCCTGATGCAGTGTGTCTCGAGCGACGTGAGCGTGCTGCAAGGCGAACTGTTACGACTAGTACAGCTTTCACTAAGGCTACGATTCATTACTCCCGCATCAGAGCAGAACAGCAGAAACCGGAAGCGAGGAGCCTCGATCGGCAATAGAAGGGCATCTCTGGCTTTCGACTCTCGTCCGCCTACGAGTGCTTCCTCAAGCAGTCTTCCCACAACTCCACCATCGCAACTCTTCAAATGCTTACAGCTTGGCTTTTCATCACCTCGAGCCCATTACCATTTCGACCAATGGCTAGCTTTTCTTGCTGAGGTTCTGCCCACGGTATCGGAGACCATTTTCACCAACCTCCTTCCGTTGGTGGAATGCTTCTTGAATCAGCTGTCCGTGGTGCACGTCCAGATGGCTAATTTATCTCGTAAAATTGAACTGAGCGGAGTCAACAATGCCCCTGAGTCAGTCGCCATGTGCATGCTTGATGGGCTTGAGATGGTTCTCGACAGAGCATATGAATGCCTGATGAGTGATACTGCGTCAGAAACAATAATCAAAGAGCAGGACCCCAAGCCAAGCTTCCTTGGCAACGCCATGTCGGGCGTCTTCAAGGTGGAGGGAGCTCCGAGCAAGGTGTCAAGATCGAACAGTCGGCTTACCGTCATTCTGGCTCTACAAGACACGATCCGCGTCACACTACGCATGTGGCTTTGGGCGAGCAGTTCATCAAATATCAACGACTTCGATAGTACGAGCTCGGCCACCACAGCATACAACGCATTGAAGGTCCGTAACAAAACGAGGCACCTCTTGGAGCAGATCTTCTCAGTCGAACCGCTTGAGAGCCTGGAGGTCGTTATTGCGCATTGGTGTAATGCAGCTTCTGACGCGGAAGCTTCGTCTGCGCTGAGTCTGCTTCATGTGATGCAAGTCTCGAGGCCAAAAAATGTCGTTCCTGCTACTTTGGACGCGCTTTGCACTCGTACGAATCCATCCTCCATGCAAGCACTCAGGAACTCCAGTCTAACATTAGACATGAGTCCATCCGATGTCGCTACGTTCTTCTCGGCCTATTTGGATTCGACCGAAGACGACGCGATGGACGAGGTCTGGCCAGACTGTGTGGCTTTCTTGCGGGATGTACTGGCGAATCCATTACCGCATAGGCAGGTTCTGCCGCACTTACTTTCCATCATCCTGTTGCTGGCTGAGAAGCTGAATAACACAAACTTCGGAGAGCAAAGAAAGATGAGAAGAGATCTGGGCGACATTTTTCAAAGACTGCTCACGGCAACCTTCACAACATTGCCTTCCGGCTATATTGCTGAGCTAGCGAAAGACGACGGTATATCAAATGGCGATAAGCCTTCGAGATATTTGCGGATCGAAGCTACCATGACTTTGATCCCCGTCCTCAAGAGGGTTGTTGGAAAGCTTGACTCCATCCTGGAGTCATCAGACCGCATGGCCATCGCCATCAACAACATCGCAACGAACCTTCTAGGGACAACATTCAAGGCCAGATCGTTTCCGAAGAATGTTAATCAAGATCTCCTCGAGCTGGTTGTGCAAATGACTCGTAAAGCACCCACAGCGAAGCCTTGGAAGAAGGAAGTTGGCGACGCATTCAACGACCCCAAGATGTTGGCTTCTGCGGAAGACGTCATGGTTCAAGGCTGGTTTCCCGTGCTTCATCAATGGTCACTCTACGATAAAGAGCGCATGCCAGAATTGCTCTCTCGTCTCGCGCCACCTTCAACTGCTGGTATCATGTTTGGAGTCGGTGCCAGTGCTGCCAGGCTTGAAGCAGATCGCAAGACTCAGTACAATCTTCGTCGGATCTGTCTCTTACTTCTTGCTTCGCCTGAGGACACATACGTGGCCCATCTACGGCCTCTTGAAGAAAAGATCGCAGAGCTTTTCGAGGCCAATGTCTCCTCGTCACCATCTGCGGCGATCAAAGCAGAGCTGTTCATGCTGTGTCGAGCTTTAGCTTTATCTGTCAGTGCATTACATCTTTCGCCACTATGGCCCATCATCAACGACAAGATGCAAGCCACACTGATATCGCTCCTCCCCAACAACCAACTCGCCAACGACTTCAACAACCACTCCCTACTCCAAGCCTGCAAACTCCTCGACCTCCTCATCGCCCTCTCACCCGACGAATTCCAACTCCATGAATGGCTCTACATCACCGACACCGTCGACGCAGTCTATCAGCCCGCCGACTGGACACCCACAGCCCTCTCGGACCAAGTCGCTGAAATGCTGACAACGTCTGCAGCCGACGAAGAAAGCTCGCAACCGGAAATTTTGGTTTTGAATAAGCGACGGCCTCTGCTGGGCGATGAGCTTCCGGTTGATAGAGATGATATCAAGGCTTTACCCAAGGAAGAGTTTGTGAGGGCTGTGTTGAAGCCTTTCCTGGGGCAGTTGAGTATTCATGCGTATGAGGGGGTTTATAGTTTGGAGGTACCGGATGTGGGGGTTTTGAGACGGGGACTGTTGGGGGATTTGTTGGATTTGGGAAGTGTGGTTGAGTAGAGTGAGCAGTGAGTGCGAGGTAGATGAGGTCTCACTTGCTTTGGGTTGAGAGGCGCTTTCTGTAACATGCGTCGTCGCACCTGCCGTGGTCCGATCACGAGCTTTTCAGTCACTATCACGGTGTATATCTTTGCACCCTCCTTCACTCCTAGTTCGTCCTAACAACAACCCCGAAGCTCTTGACACGACATCTACCGATGAGGTATCTGAACGCCATCCTTGGAATACTGCCTGATTGCTAACTACTCCATAAATAGCAACCTGCCGCCGCCGAATAGTCTCACGACCGAGGACGGTGGACGCTGGGATCCCCTCGGCGTCAACATATCTCTGCCACTCGACGACGCGCTCAATATCGGAGCAGTATCGGACACCGAAACCCATACCTCATCACAAGACATGACGAGGACCCAGCTCGTAATCGTAAGCCTCCCCAAAACCCCGACCACCCCTCCTACTAACACCCAATACCAGGTCACACCAAACACCGCCATCTTCACAAGATTTTTACCATGGCGGCGTGTGACCACATCAGTAACACAGAAGTACCAAGATGACAACTCAGGGCCTTTGTTGCGAATCGTGATCTACCGCCTCCATCGCCATCAGATGATCCGAGATCAGAAGCCCGGTCTACATAACAACGCCATACTCCACACGCTCTTTGTCTTTTGGCTTAGATCAAAGGTGTACTGCCTTCGACTCACGGGACGTAGATCCGATCAGTCTCAACTCGCTGGCCGACGAGCACCTGTTTCAGATGAGCACGACAGCAAGAACATCGGGGCAAAAGTGTTACGCACATCAGTAAGGAGGTTGCGTGGGCAGGCCAAATCGAAGCGGCACGTCTCGAGAACATGTAGGAGTCCACATCGCTTTGCAGTGGCCGTAGGATAGGGGGGGAGCACGGAAATCACCACCGAGCTAGTAGACATGTGTAACAGCCTACATTTGGGCTTCAATTGCGTATTTGGCGTTTAAAAAGAACATGGAATAAACGCTTGCCTCCCTGCCAGACCAAAGCTCCCCTCTCCATTTCCCTCGTCCCGTCCTCCCATCTACATAACCCCACAGTTCCTCCCCACCTCCCAATAAGCCGCCAAATAACTATCCTCCGGCGCATTCACCTCCTCATTCCCCACCTGTCCCCTCTTCCTCTTGACCCCCACAACATTTAACTTCTGCTCTCCCTCACCATGCCACCACCTCAAAACCTGTCTCTCCACGCCCTCAGCCCCAACAACTCGAATCTCCCATTTTCCGCCCGAAATCTCCACGCTCGTCAGGTTGCTGAGGTTGGGGAAGTGATATTCGGGTATGAAGACCTCCGTTGGGTATTCCGTTGGGGTGGATGAAGGGGCGGTGAGAGCGAGGTTGAAAGTGCAATTTTTCAGGTCGAAGCCGTAGCTGTCGATGGTGCCGTGGATTGCGATGGGGTAAGGACGCACGTACGCTTCTGCGGCGCGGTAGCCTAGTCTTTCGTCGGAGACGGTCCGGGACATGCCGTCCACACTCATAGTTTTCTGGAGGCTGCCAGGCGTCACGGGTGCGTTGTCTTCACTTCGGCTTTCCGAGTAGCTTGGATTGCTGGGGTCGAGACTGAGTTTGCTCGCGTTGTTCAACGCGTACGAGGGCGGTGGTAGGGGCTTGTCTTCTTTCGAGTATAGCGATAGATCCTCGCCGTTCCAGTTATCGCCCCAGAAATGGCTGTTCGTTGCAGTGTAAACCCACCAGGTCATACCTTGCGCCTTGGAGCCCTCTACGGCGTAGAAATTGGCGTCGATAGCGGCAGATTGAGAGCTGTAGTCGCCGGTCTTGTACGCGTGCTTGTCGTCCATGTCGTACGGGATGCCGATCTCGGTGTATAGACATGGATGCACGCCCATGTTATCGATGCCTTCTTGCCGTACAGTCGACAATTGGTCTCTGAAGCAATTCCGGATCGCTGTTTCACCGATCTTGATGGCAAAGGCGGGCGAGCTGTACTTACCGCGGAGCACGCCAAGCACGTCGATGTTCCAAATCTTGTTCCACTTCTTGGTGATGAGCGTGATACCATCGTAGAAGTGCGAAGCAAAGATCATGTTCTTGTCATCGCCATCTTCGGTGCCTTTCACGACAGGTGGGATCTCAAAGGGAGAAGGCTGCATCAACACGAAAGCTTCTGGCCAGACGTCCCGAATCGCATGTTTGTATCTCCGGTAGAAGTCCATGAAGTTATCGTTTGTCCAAGTTTCCTGATTCTGCTCCGCGCCAGTTTTCGGGTGTTTTGCAAAGTATTTTGGCAATAGTAGTTCGTCGTTCGCCGGATCCCAAATCCCATGTTGCGCCCATATACACTCTCCGAGCTTCCATCCCGGATCTCTGTTCCAGCCATATTTGGAGTCGTCCCAAGTCGCAGGGTCCAGCCAAGCAGTCGTCCCTTTCGGGTCTACCAAATGTGTCGAGACCTTGTGAGGTCCAAACCCGCCGAAATCCCATACTTCAACTTCTACCGCCCTCCCAGATCCCGTCAGCATCGACTGAAAAGCCGTGGGCGATGTGTGTTTTCGCAATTTCTGATCCGAAGGTATACTGGCGAGGTCTGGATGTCCATAGTAGCCCTTGTTTGGCTCGTTCACGGTCTCGTATCCAATCACACATTGGCCTTCCAGATCCCCAGCGTCCTTGATCTTCTGAGCCAGGTATTTGCATGCATTAACAAAATGCTCCTGCAGGTAATCCTGTATGTTCTGCCCGTCTATTATGCACTTTGGCGCAAACTCTCGGCCAGAGAAGAAGAATGTGAAGATGGTCTGGCAAGCCAGTCGAGTGTAGTTTGTTGCCCACACCATCTTTGGGTATTCCTCTGGTTTAGGCTTCCATGTGTTCTGCACCAAGCTTGCTTCCGTCGCCAGAAACTTGGTCGGATCCAACCCACACGCGTATATCGTCCAAAGTGGTGCTCCGCTGCCTCCCGTGAACCTGCTCCAAACATCTTGATGCGGGTCCATGAAGACGTAGAATCCATAGCTCTTTGCTATCCTTAGGCACTTGACCGTAAAGTCTGCGTACTCCTCATCGTACTTCCCCGGCCCTGCGTGCTCCAGCGCTTCCCATGTGAAAATGTATCGGAGAGTGTTGTAGCCCCACCTTCGCAGGCGAGAAAAGTGCTTGTGAGAGTCCTCCAGGGAGAACGGTCTGTTCACGAAGGAGACATCGTTGGCGTCGAAGAAACGCTCAGTGACTTGCGCAGGAACATCTGGAGTGGCCGGATATTTGCTGTCGCCGGCAACGTTGATGCCGTGGATGGTGACCTGACGGTCCTGAGGATCGCGGAAGATTGCGCCGTCGATGCGCAGATGGTGGGACGGCATCGCGGGTTCAGAATATGTACAAGGCTGGAGGTGTTGAGAGGGACGAAGTCTAGAAGGTTGGCGGAAGGCTGGTCATGCGGGTGTTTGTTTCTGGTGACTGTATGGTATGCGGGATCTTATGACTTCGGGCGTTTAATTTGACAGGATGTCAAGTCTGTGGATACGGAGGAGCTTTCGTTCAGAGAAGTGTTCGCGATCAGGCTGCACTTCAACTTGCTCGTACGATCAGATGCATTCTGGTGAGCTCGGCACTTACGTAGGCCGCTAAGGCGCGCACGGGCCTTTTTAGATAGCCTGTTTCTTCGACTTCACTTCCCGCCTCCAGCATTAACAACAACAACAACAACAACAACAACAGCAACAGCAACAATCCGTATCGTACTACGCAACAAGACTATTGCAACTCCAACCGAAGAGCATCATACTGCACATACACCGACTCCGGCAGCAAAGCCGACTCATAATTCGTGGCATTGAACGGCAAGCTCAAAATGAACTCATTCGTGTCAATATCCAACAGCCCCGCATCAAAGACGAACTTGTGCGCGATATTGTAGCAAATCACTGCAGATCTGACAGCACAGGAGCTGCTCTGGTAGTATCTGTTGTCGGATCAGCGTTGAGAAAAAGAACAATCAACAGGAAAGCAGTTACGGTATGATCCAGGGATCCAAATCACGCCCATTGACCACAACGGTATATAGCAGGTTTGAGTACGGCTGGGTGGCATTAAAAAGATCCGTATTCCCAGCCGCCGTCTTCGCCCCGGCCAGTTGCACCGTGAAGGTCGCTTTCGTCTTTCCTCGAAGCTGTTCCTTGGACAGATCAAACAAAATGGTCCAATTGTTCACATTGCCGTCGCCGTAGTATGGCTCCGTCCGGATGGAGTTTGCATGACCACCAAAGACGGACCAATGGACGTAGTTCAAGTCCTCAACCGGATTGCTTTTGCCGACTTCGAACTTCACGCCTTCCGGGAATTCGTCTATGAAATCATACACAGCCCAGTATATCTGGTACTGCTCTGGGTGCAGTGGGTGTGTGAGATCTAGCTCGTAGCCATGCTTGTACTCGCCACTGCTCTTATCAGGAGTCCCGATGCGCCAGACTTCGATTCCCGCGGACTCCTCTGCCCAGTGAGATTCGGTTGCCGTGACTTTCCCGGCTGAAATCACGATTCCGTCTTCCTCGAATTGGCCGAAAATACCGTCAGCGTAGACTGTCAATCGATACGTCCCGGCCTTCACATGTGGAATCTCGGCCTGGCCAGTCTTTGGATCAATGTCAGCCCAGTACTGATACGCCTTCGTATCGAAGACATTATCCTGAAAATCCACCCCACTCTGTGCCAGCACAGCAATTGATCTCTCCGCACCTTTAGGCACCCTCACACTCCCCCGCCACCTCCCCCGCCCGCTCGAAGGCACAAATCCCGGCACGAACTTCGCAATCTCATCATAAAATTCCCTATTCCACCCCTCGTCCGCAAATCTCAACGCATCCCCCCTCAATTCCTCCAACGTCCCCCCCAATGCCCCCTTGTTGAAATAGTAGTACCCCGGCCCAAACGTCCGATCAAATCCATCCGTAATATTAGGCGTCTGATCGCCATGATGATTGGACACAATATAGTTATACACGATGCCATCGACGGTCAGATCGGAATGCAGCGGGCCTCCAAAATAGGTATCAACAGTGTTCATGACGAACCAGGCGCCAAAGGTCGAGTTGTCGGAGCTTGTTGTGCCGTCGGAGAAGAGGCCGTGGAGCCTGTGGTTCCGCCACGTATCTGAGAAGGTATACTTCGTATAAAACTGGCCCTCCTGCTGGACATATGGATCGCTGCGGTTGGGGATGTACCACGTCGCATCTTGCACCGTCACCGCATCGCCTGGATCTCCAGTCGCCGGATTGTGAGAGGGAAGCGGAGCAAATTGCCTTTCATCCGTGGACAAATGCGTCCACAGTTCCGTATTAGGCCGGAAAAGCGTCCGAAACTCCTGTAAATTCCGCAGAAAGGGTGTCGTCGAATTATAATAAGCCAGACGACTGAACGTATGCAGGCCCGTCTCGCCCTCGCGAAGGAACCAGTATTGTTCCAACAACTGACCCGTAGCCGGGTGGGTTTCACTCATCACGATCCCGCCCCAACCTGTGCCTTCCAGAAGCTGGTAAACTGGAGCAATGGATCCAGGCGTATAACTCCCATTGGGAACGCAATAGCAGTCAAGGTAAGGGCCTATACCCGAGTTCCCGGAGCCTGTGGAGCCGCCGGGCGTGGGCTTTTCGTAGGAGGCGCTGCCTAGGAGGTCTTGGGCGTCGAGGGTGAGGATGTCGATTACGCCGGTTGATTTGTTTAGGGAGGCGGTTAAGTGGGTGTTGGAGAGGGTTAAGCGGGTGGGGGTTTCGGTTGTGAGGAGGGTGGCGAGGGTGAAAGGGAGGAGGAGGGAGGTGAGGAGGTAGGGGAGGAACATCATGGCGTGGAGCGAGGCAAGGTGAATTTGCTCGCTGTCCTGATCGACTACAATCGATATATCAATTGGCCGTTCACTTGGAGCCTGAATCTTGGCTGAGGGGGGTAAATGTACACGAAATGTGTCTCGGTGCAACTCTCACCGGGTCGATGTCTGGCAACAGAGAATTGTCCTCAAGATATCATAAGCTGTGCTTCATTTTGAATGCGCCCACAATCCTTCATCCTAAATCGCAACACACCCCTTAGAACATATACCTGAAACTCTCATTCTGCCTATCCGTCAGGTCCTCAAAAGCATGCCTATGCCCCGCACAATTAGCAAACAAATCCTCTCCCTAAACCCTCTCTCAACAGAACAACTTACACAAGCTTCTCATCTCTAGCCCCCTGCACCCTCGCATCCCGCCTCTTGTTCCTCATCACAAGCGTCGTCCGCAAAACCACGAGCACAACGATCAGCAAACTATAACACCCCAGATGCGTGGCAAAAGCGATGAAGTAGCGCGGGGAGTCGTTTGAGCGGAACACCTGGGGTCCTGGAGTTTCGCACTGATTAGTAGAAGGAAAGGGTCGGTAGGGGGAAGGGAAGGGAACAAACCAGCTGCATTCCCCGCCGCCCAAGCAACGAAATTCATCGCTACAGCTACACTCTTCTTCGTCTGCCCGGCTACATTACGGGTGAGCAGGGACATCCCGAGATTTTGGGCCGCCCAGAAGGAGAGGCAGAGGTAGTAGGAGAGTAGCAGGCCGGCTTCGGTGGATGTGGAGGTGTTTCTGACGGTCATGAGGACGATTGTGCCGGCGAAAGAGCTGTGAGAAAAAGTAAGCTGGGTGTGCTTTGGGGTAAGGGGGGTGGGGAGTTTACGGAATGCAATAGAGCGCCATGACGAGAATATTCTGCTTCGTCTTCTTGACCAGCCACGCAGAAGTGAAGAGAACAACGATAATATACCCTCCGAGCACCATAGCCAGTAACTGCACCTGTAGCGTCGTAAATCCAAAGCCCTTAATGATAATATTCGCAAAAGCCCCAAGCCCTCCTGTAGGCAACGTCGTGCAAATCTGAATAAGACAATAACACCAGCACTGCGGATCGAGAAGGGCTTCTCTCATCTGCTCAGGACGAAAGCGTTTATTCTGCAGACCGGTTTGGTTGGCGCGTACGCGCTCGACCATGAGATGCTTGTCTTTCTCGGTGAAGCATTTGGCGCGCATGGGCGAGTCGGGAAGCCACCAGATAACGAAGAAACCCCAGAGGACGGAGAAACAGCCGTAGGTGACGAAGATGGCTTGCCAGCTAAGGAGACCGCCGCCGCGGGGGATGAGGGAGAAGCAGTAGGCGAGGAGACCGCCGACAATTTGTTGGGCGCCGTTCTGGAGTAATCAGCAGCAATATTGCAGTGGAAGGGAATGGTAGACGGGACATTACCATGCAATACCAAAACGACACAATTAAAACCTGCTCTTCCCGCTTATACCACATCGAACTCATGATCAAAAACGTCGGCTGGCAAACCGCCTCAAAAATCCCCAACAACGTCCTCAACGCAACCATACCCGCGAAATTTTCCGCGGCAGCGTGTAAAGCCAGGGTACCGCCCCAGACGATAATGCATATTCCAAGGAACTTCGCTACAGGGAGTCTTTGTACGAGCCAATTAATTGGGTACTCTACAGTCAGGATGGCGATGTAAATACAGGTTGTTAACCAGGAGTACTGCTGTTTGACCAGGTGTAAGTCATCGGGCAGGCCCATGATGGAGGTAAAAGAGAGGGTGCCTTTGTCAAGGGCTTGGAGGAAGTATGTAAAGACCATGACGGTGAGAACGCGGACGTCGATGAGTTTTTTAAGACGGCGGTTTTCTGAGGGAGAGATGTCGATGCGCGTTCCGTCGGTGTACCTGGCAACCTCTGCCTTCGATTGAGAGTCAGTTGATTTGTTTGGAATGTTGTGATTGGTGTTTACAGTACGTCGATACGGCCATAGTCAGGATGGTCCTTTTGCAATTCTGGAGTCAATACACGTTCGATCTCAGATGCCTCTGCACCCGTCTTCGCCTCTTCTTGATGAGTCGGCTCCATGGCGATGTTGACTTGCTCGCGGCTTCCCGGTGAGCTGCCCATCTTGCAACTGTGAGGGTAGAATTGGATCGAAAGAGCTTTGGTACAAGTGTTGCGAACTCCATCGTAGTTCTTATGCATATCTTTCCAGACACACCAGGCGTCGTCGGATAAGACGCCATCCTCGCAAACAATTGGTGGAAAAGCTCACTCTCCTAGTCACGGCAAGCCAACGTGACCTCGCTATTGCGCTGATATTGCAATGATCCCCCGAAATGGCTTGGCTCAGGATCCGACATTGCGGAGAAGTGTGGAGGGCGTATGGAAGCAACGTGGAAGAGTGGAGTCGGAAGCTGTCCGGGGTTCGGGGTAGTCTCGAGCGAGTGAAACACACTCATTGGATTAAGTAGGCAACACTGCCCGAGCGAAGTGTTCTGCCCCTAAGTCACAAGACATTACCAACAGCGGGAGAGCCGAGGTTGGACAAGATGCCGCAGCAAGCGATCTGTGTTCATGGCTTGTACGCGGCTGACATCAAGCCGAAAATTGACTTGCTCATAGACAATCTTGTCAGCATCAAGGATCACTCTGGAGAGTTTTTGCTTCGTCTTCCAGATGGCAGAGTCATCGATACCAAAGGCTGGAATGACTGGGAATGGACGCACGGTATTGGCTTGTATGGCCTTTGGCAATATCACATACTTGATGGATCGCCACGAGCTCTCCAGGTGATGGAAGACTGGTTCGAAGGTCAGCTAGCGACTGGAACGACGAAGAACATAAACACGATGGCCGTGTTCCTGACATTAGCCTTCCTCTACGAAAAGACAAGGGAGCAAACATACCTTCATTGGCTGGACTCTTGGGCAGAATGGGCAATGTACGAGCTTCCACGAACGCCGTTTGGTGGAATGCAGCATATGACCTACCTCCCCGGCAACGAGAACGAGATCTGGGATGACACTCTCATGATGACCGTCCTTCCGCTCGCCAAGATTGGAAAGTTGCTGAATCGACCTGAGTACATCGAAGAAGCCAAGCGACAAGTCCTGCTACACATCAAGTACCTCTTCGACCCAACCACTGGCCTCTTCTTCCACGGATGGAAGTTTGACAAGGAAGCAGCAGGAGGATTCGGTCACAACTTCGCCCGTGCGAGGTGGGCTCGTGGCAATTCCTGGCTCACCATCTTCATACCCGATTTCATCGAGTTACTGGATCTTCCACCAGGCGACGCACTGCGCACAAATCTCATCGATACACTGGAAGCACAATGTTCTGCTCTTAAGCGATTGCAAGATGGCAATGGCGCATGGAGGACGCTGCTCGACGTGCCGGAACATGAGGGTAGCTACGTTGAGGCTTCGGCGACGGCAGGGTTCGCGTATGGGATGCTAAAGGCGGTACGGAAGCGGTATATTAGTAAGGACTATGAAGCGTTGGCTCTGAAGGCTGTGGACGCGGTGCTGGAGAGGATTGGGGCGGATGGAGAGCTGCGAGATGTCAGTTTTGGGACGGGCATGGGGCATGATTTGCAGCATTACAAGGATATTGCGCGCACTTCGATGCCATATGGGCAGGCGATGGCTATGATAATGCTGGTTGAGGTGTTGCGGTTGTTCAGGTAGAGGGTGGAGGAAACAGTGACGCGTTGAGGGATCGGTATAGACCCACTTGCGTGGTTCGTGCTAGGGTGTTGACCTCACTTTGTGAACTTTTCGTGTCAACTCCTTCCAACAATTCTACAACCACCTTACATATTCCTCGCCACTTTCATTCGGCTGTCCCATCAGCTGGCTCAAGCTCGGCATGTCATTCCCCCTGCTGCAACTTGACTAGGGATCACGAATCCCGCCTGACATGCTGTGGAACTGCGGCTGAGCTCACGAAATTCAACAACTCTATTCGAAGATATGCGCGCTCAACCTGGCAGGCACCTTTCTCCTCTCAAAATACACGCCCCCTTCTAACTAACTGGATGAGGCAACGAGCCTCATGATCGTTTACTATGGCTTCAACCTTACCTCTCCCAAACATGTTGCGCATCACACCACGTGAACTCTGTGAAGAATGTGAAAAGATCATTTTTGATCCATGGCTCGACGGGAGAGGGACACACTAACACAAACACTGCTATCTCGACCTCCGACATTCTGCTTCCAATGGTTGCAGTCTCTGCGAAATTATCCTAGATTATTCTAGGCAGAGGATCGAAGACGAGAGGAAGAGAAGGACTGCATTGACTGGCATACCAGCCAACATCTCGTATGACTATGACGATACATATGACGATTTTGACGATTATTTCCTGCTCGCGGACTTCATCGGCTGCTTTTCCCCAGCGAGATTCGGCAGAACGATTAGATCGGTGCCGCGGCTGGGATCTTCGTCATATTCGTAATAGTCTCAGGAATGGTAGACTCCCGTAGGATTGTCTCGAACACCAAGTCTGTTCTCGTGCCAGTTACTGCAGCTTCGAATGCGAGAGTTTGGTGGGAGTAAGCTGTTCTTGTGCGCCCTTGCGAGATTGTGGCGGTATATTTGTTTTGTTCTGGCCATGTTGAGGAAAGTAGGGGAAAGAGGGAGAGGATTTCAGGCAGCAAAGCACAATATATATGTATACGGTTCTCCCCCATATTTCATCACGTGGTCCCAATCCTCTAAGAACATCTCGATCTCAAACCTACAACTTATTCGGCTCCGTCTCCACCGTCTTCTCAACAATCTTCGCATCAATCTTCTTCCTCTGCTCCTGCAATTTCCCGAAGAATCCTTCCTCGCTAGTCTTATTCCCCTTGTGATCCCACTCCTCATGATGCTCCTGAATCAAGCCATCCGAGTTCAGTTTGAACGTAAGTTTACTGTTGACCGTACTCTCTGCTCCTTGGCTTTTCAACGGAATGGCAGATTTGAAGACGTAGTGTTGGGTTAGATTGACTTCGAGTTGGGAGGAGATTGAGGAGGTGAGGAGCGCGAGTTCTAAGATCGTATCAGCTTGGGCGGCAAATATGCGGGTTTGGGATGGGAAGGATATACCTTTCGTCTCACTCCTCGCGAATATTTTAGGCATCCCATTGAACTGTGACATGATTGACTCTTTCCCTTTGGCTATACTAACGGGATCGTGGAAGATGGCGTCGGGGGCATAGTGGTTGTAGCTTTCATTGTTGGGTTCGAGTTGGTAGAGTCTGAGGATGGATTTGATGAGTTTGTCTTCTTGGGGAGAGGGTTGTTTGGTTGGGAGGGAGCCTTGGGAGGTTTTTGTTGTGGACATTTCAGTTTTTGGTTGGTTTGGAAGATTGATGGATCGGATGGAGAGGGTGTTCAAATGTTGGAGAGTGTTGGTGTGTATTGTTGTGAAGGGAGCTTTGAGGCTTGGAAACGTCATGGTTGATCATCGATATGCTGCGTCGGGCCACAACAGTCTCAGTACTCGTTTCACTTGCAACTCTTTGGTCGTTGTGCGATGATCTGTTGCTTGAACGTCAATATTCGCATTGTTCTCATTCTGTAAAGCGTAAGACAAACGGTCTGCAAATGCCGTGACGGCTTGTAGTCCATCGACTGCCAGTAGAGGTACACCAGTATCAGAAACGACGGATTCTCTTCGTTGGCGGCTCGCTCAACAACTGTCCCTGCTCCTGCTCCTCCTCCCCAGTCTCCTCAAACGGCTGCACAGCAACACGTTCAAACTCCCTCGTAAAATATTCTCCCACCAGTCCTCCCACCTTAACTTCCCGCACTCCACGAATCTCGAGCAACGGCGCGAGAATCTCATCCATGAAGACGTTACGTTCTTTCTTCACCTGCTGGAATGGCTCTGCAGTCCAATGGAAAACCCCGCCAAAGTAATTGCCCCGCAAGATCGAGTTCACTTCCTGATCAGTCTCAAAAACCGTCCGATCATTGAACTCGAGTCTAGCTGGCAAACCGGCATCCTCAGTCGTGCAAAGTCGGAGATCCTGACTGGTATATCGCCCGCCGTCTCGCCTTGCGGTGCCCAAGGTAAGGGACAGACTTCTTAGGGAGTGGTATTTCTTGCTGAAGCAAGCAGCAAAGGATTTGAGGTCATGAATGACTGGGTGGAAGGCAGGTGTGCGGGCTTTCTTCCGCTTTGATGGCTGTCTTGGAGACTGGTAGATCGGCAGGGAGGACAGGCTGATCGCGAGAGTCAGGTTTGCCACGCATCGAATGGTTGTGGACGAGAAAGGGAACAAGCTCTCGTCGTTGTTTGGAGTAGTCGTATGGTGGACCCGGCTCCAAGACTTAAGACCGTTCGGTCCACCGTTGGTGATGAGATCAGGCATCACTGTGATTGAAGTCGTGAGGGGAACGTTTGACATTTCCAAGACGAATTGATTCTGTCCGGCCGCTCCATAGAAGAGATCGTACGCAACGGACTGCATGCGTCGACAAACCAAAGCAACATGCGGAAACTCGTCGATCTTCGGCGAGTCCTCTGTAAAACAGACTTGATGAACCGACACTCTGCGTCCATCTCTCGGGTGCGCCAGAGGTGAGAAGTGAAAGGTCTTGCCCGAAGGTACGACCAGCCCCAGGACATCGATAAGGAGTTCCGCCGGCAGTTCGCTAAGGAAGTCACGTCCGGGCCTGCCAAGAGATGGATAAGGTCGTTTTGTATTTGAAGCGTTTGCGCACGATGACTGTTCGGCATCTCTGTCATGTTGTGCTGCCCAGTAACTGGGGACGGAGATGCGGTTCAAGCTCCATTGTCGTTGAGGCAAGTCTAGATAATCGACGAATTGATCGGTCTTGATACGGTAGCCAAGGCGGTTCTCGAACCAAGGTCCATTTCGTCGGGGAATGGGGTGCTTTCTCGGTGGTACGAACCTACACATGGTAGGGCCGGGACGTGGTCGAGATGAGGAGAAGATGGACTTCATTGGGACGAAGCAGAATGCAAGCTATTTGTAGGTGCCCCGGCAGTCCGCGAGTCACAAGCTCTGCGTCCCGAAACGGCTAAGATCGCCGCAAACCCACATCTCTTATCGATATCGAAGTGAAGGCAGCAATTTGCCATTGGGGCGCATCTCTTGGCGAGCGATTATGCCCAAACCAGCAATTGTTTGGGCCAGACCCTGCATCAGAACCGCGCCTCCAGTCGAAGCAACGGTGCGCACATCGGTCGCAGTCCTGCCATTTCACCTTTACCGCGAATCGCTCCCGAGATGCTTGCCGTAGGTAGTCCAGAGCGATTGAGGATACCCGTCATCGGTCCTTCATCCAGGTACAGCTTGTTGCAGAAGGCGTTCAATAATACCTATTGCAAGATCATTTGGATTTTCTTTGCGCATCTTCTTTACCATCGTCTCCGGTCCATTCTTCCGACTTGGCTTTGAGGTCGCCTTTGCCCACATTTGAAGGTATCGCTTGATGCTGGCTTCCAAAACTCGGACAATATCGTCATCAACCACAATTCTGGCGGGGTTCGGACCGGCGAGGTAAGGAAGTAAAATCTGCACAGCTTTCTCGTGGAGTGACGGCCGCTGCTTCTCTGACACTTTGTCTTGAGATCGCTTGACGTGAGCCAAAACTCTACCCAAAGCAGCGGGAAAGTCAGCAGACTGTGGATCAATGCCGAAGAACTCATGCTTGGCTCGGCAAATCACATCCTCGGCGCTGTCCGGACTGTTGTTGTGCAGATGGTCCAGGATGTGTTGTAATATCCTCGGCGTTGCGGCGACATTGTCAAAATCCATGACGAGATCGAAGAAAGCGTCAGCCACACTAACAGTGCTGACTCGGACAATGGCAGCGTCGAAAATAGCGATAGGGATGGCTCCAGTGAAAGCGGGTGCGTTCTCCAATCTTTTGAGCGCGTCATAATTGACCTCCTCGATACCCTTCCCTGCGTCAGAGTCGATATCTTCCGCAGTGATGGTCGGCAAGCTGATCATGTTCTCGTCTTCATCTGCCTTCCCTTGCTTCTCTTCGTCTAACCCAAGCAGCGTCCGTCTCGCCGCTAACTTGGCCAGATATACCATTTCCAGCTTCGCATACTCCAGATATAGCTTCAATTCATCCTTGCAGAACCTCAAACCTCGCTGCAGGTATGATCTCGCCGTGCTCATGTCGCCCTGTATCTCGGCATAGTACTTCGCAGCCAGAACCCACAAACTCCAATCTCGCGGGTGCAGTCTCAGCACAGACGTTAACACTCTTGCTAGCTTTTTGTTCGCCTTTTCCTTTTTACAGAAATCAATGTACTGCGTCCACAGTCCCATGTCGCCTGGAAATTTCTTGGTCGCGCGATCGAGGACGAAGAAGACGGTTCGTTGGCCGTTGAAAGCTTTGACGCCTTTAACCCCGAGTCGCTTGCATCGCTTCTTTCGCAGACTATCGAGATTCATTTCGTAGGTCGCATAGCGGGCGTAGTCGGCGGGAGAGGAGCCGCGGGCGTTCAGGATGTGCTCGAAATCGCTGCGCTTTGCGGTGATGGCGGAAATCTCGTCGCGGGAGAAGACGCCCTTCTGTTCGTACTCCTGGAGCTCGGGGACATACTGCTCGAGATAGAACCGCGCCTTGTCTGCCGTGGCGGCCATGTTTCGAAAGTGTGTATGAAGAGTAGAATAAGGTTGATTGAGACGAAGATGTCGTCGAAATCTTTGGACGAAATGCGGCTCGGCGGGAAAAAGCGGGCCGAGGGACGCTAGTGCGGAATAGTTCCGCATGTGAAAGTCGCGGTTCCTGTCGCTCGCTCCTCCTACATCCGCGAGCAGTTGAACATTCGTTGTATGCACACTTCCCCAGTCTCTCCTTGATCTCTTCTCCATCTCCTCTTCTTTCACAATTTTCGATATTTGATGGGACATCGACGCCTGCCATGCCTCCCAAACACCGCGACGGCGACGTCGTGGCCGTGGTAAGCTGCCCTCACACACCCCTGACGCCCATCAGGTGCAGAGTACATGTCTCACGCGACCATTTTCACACAGATCCCCGGCCATTGGATCTCCCACGCCCACACCATCACCGCCTATGCTGCGTTCCTCGGTGCCCTCGTTGTGGGCATGTGGTTGCACTACCATAAAATCGTCGAGAACGAGCACTACGGCTACCCTGTCGAATGGTTTCCCTCCGTTTCAGCGACCATTGGCGATCGCTATCCCGAACGCTCTGTCTTCCAACTCTTCATTGCAATCTGTTCCGGTCCTCGCTTTGCCCTTTGCTTCCTGTGGTATTGCCTTGCCAACCGTCCCAACAGCAGTCTACCCAAGTTTGTTGCAGGAGTTGGTATCTTCAGAACATTTACGTGTGGAGGATGGACATATATCACGAGTACCGATGATCATGACTGGCATGACATCTTCATGATCAGTTACTTGGTAGCTACGATCCCATGGACCGCAGGCTGCCTCGCCCTCAGTCCGCCAAATCCAACGGCCATCAAGTACAGGAAGTACCTTGCAGGTGCCTTCTTTGGAACGATTGTGCCTTTGGTGTATTTCTTCATCCAGCATAAGGTGAACCGCGTTCCAGGTGGTAAGTCAAGAATGAATAGAGGAACAGGTTGCCAAGGCTAACGAAAGTGCAGCTTACACCATCTACGCCTTCTTCGAATGGGCCCTCGTTCTTTTAGATGTGGGCTTCGATGCAGTCACTGCACTCGACTTCAATAGCTTCGAATTGGTCGTCAAGGACGTCAAGGGAGTCAGCTCAGGGTACGTCCAATGGCTCCCGAAGTAGCTGGTACGAGGTGCCCGCTTCCCCGTAGCCTATTCTCGTACTAACCAAGATCGTATGGCAGAGACAGAAAGCGTGTCTCAGATGCTGTATTGGAGAAGCAAAAGGACAAGGCTATTGGTCAGGTCTTTGACCAGCGCTTCTCATGGGACGAACTCATCGATGCTGCGGCTGATGTCTACCTCGGCGTGAGTTTCACTGTGTTGTTCGTGAGTGGGACTTCTCTAACTCTGGCAGTTCACTTTCTGGACTATTCTCACTTCCCTTGGCGTCGTTGTCTGGTATTTCCCTCTATGGCATATGGGAATCTCAGGCTATGAAGTTGCTGTTATGTCGACCATCTCCCCATTCTTGCTGGAAATCCCACCAGTCCGACGGATTGTCGCCAAGTCTATTCCTACGACACTGCTTACTACCAGTATTGGTCTGCTGGCATACCTCATCAAGTCTCCCGAGCATCGCCTCGCAGCTATTAGTTTCGCGGTCTGGCAAGGCTGCCTGGCTTGGACGACGTCGTGGTGGAGCAAGCGAAACAGTCCCGCCATGCTTGAGGCGAGAATTTCAGCTTGGATGATCGGTTTGATCGCGAGCAGCGTTGCCAAATTTGCATTCTGGACCAACAATCCACTTTGGCCTATCATGAACGAGGACAACGGCGGCATGAACAAGACGGGATTGATTATCTTTGCTTTGGCAATTCTGCGCTCCTACCAGAAACAATCGAAGCACATCGATAGTGCCTCAGCTCAGGAGAAGGCAAAGGGCCCCTCTGTACTTGCCGGACTTGGACTTACTGGCGCCTTTTTCGGTCTCCATTCCCTACTCTCGGATTCCAGCACCATGATAATTTGGGTGTGGGAAGGATACCCTGTCCGTGGTCCGCTAGCCGTGCCTCATGGCGCTGTCACCATCTTCGCTATGGGACTGGGACTGCTATTCGGTCTGTTCTACCCTAATGTCGCTCGCAGCTGGACGCTCTTTGGCATCGGCTCTATCGGAGCTGCGGTCTTGACTTGCTTCTCTAACTGGCTCGGCTACTATGGAGGCCTTGTTTTGACCGTCTACCTCACTGGGGTCACTCCATCCTTGATCTCAAACGCTGTGCGCTTCTCGCCAGGTCGGACATTTTTTGTTGCCTTCTTCCTGTACAACATCATGGTGCTCTTCCATGTCTGGGTCGTCGCCTATGCTTTCGTCCCCGGAGGACCTTTGGTCCGCGAGCGAACCGACTGGGTGATGGCAACCACAATGGTCATGATTGGCGCTGGCGTATTCTCATCGGTTCAGAACAACAGCCCAGCCAAGCAAAAGTCTTTCCAGCCGCCACCAAACCCAGCGGCCAAGAAACAGCGCAGCTACTACATTTACATCCTGCTTGCGTTGCAGTTGATCAGTGTCAGCGTTGCCTACCTGCGCTTCCCAAGCTACGACTACACCCCCTACCACTCCGACAGCAAGATGATCACTGCCGGTATCTGGACGATTCACTTCAGTATTGACAACGACATGTGGAGCTCTGAGCGCCGCATGGAGTCGTTGATCCGCGAGTCTGAACTCGACGTGGTCGGACTGCTTGAGAGCGATCTACAGCGTATCATCATGGGCAACCGTGACTTCACCCAGTACCTCGCCGAAGAGCTTGGGATGTATGTCGACTTCGGTCCAGGTCCGAACAAGCACACTTGGGGCAGCGCTCTACTGTCGAAGTTCCCCATTATCAACTCAACGCATCACCTGCTACCCAGCCCGGTGGGTGAGCTCGCTCCTGCTATCCACGCTACGATTGATGCCTACGGCGAGCTCGTCGACATTTTTGTCTTCCACTCTGGCCAAGAAGAGGACCCAGAGGATCGCCGCCTGCAGACCGAGTACCTGTCGAATTTGATGGGCAGCTCTCCAAGACCTAGCATTCTACTCTCCTATTTGGTGACCAAGCCAAAGGAGGGCAACTATAACACATATGTATCAGAGAAGAGCGGCATGCACGATATCGACCCAAGCGATTGGGACCGTTGGTGCGAGTACATACTGTACAAGGGCTTGAAGAGGACTGGATATGCTCGTCTGAGCAGAGGTACCATCACGGACACTGAGCTACAGGTGAGTCCAGTCCCATTCCGAATCAATGAACGAAGACTGACATGACTGCTAATAGGTCGGCAAATTCGTCGTCGGCCAGCCAGAAGACACCAGCAACCAGATGATCTCTGAGGAGCAAGTGCCGTATGACATGCGCTTCCCGACCCTGTTCAGAGGACGCGGCGTCAGAGGCCACCGTTACCACGTCTTTGACGAACCGCGTTATTTCGCATGAGCGGACGAATATTGGGATGGGATTCGGGAAAAGTTGGGACACAATGAAATGTGTAGTATGTAGAATTCTTATGTTATTTGGTTCGCTGTCAAGAGTAGAGAGGTCAATAACTAAGAGGAGGCCTGTCTTCGGCTTTGTTCTGCCGTAGCGAGGGATGTGCTAAGCGACTCCCTTGCGCGGCAATCGATTCTTATCGGTGAAACGTGAGCACTGCGCCCATATGCTCCGCCCTTCAAAGGGTTTCCGGGCTTTCGATGGACCATAATATATATTCACGAGGCACCGCTCTCCGATGTCCAAGTGCATCACTACTTAACCGCATCCATGGATAATCTGCTCTTCTTCTCCTTACTGGCACCCTTGTTTGGTTTTTCTTTTCTCAACAATTACAGTGCCCCGAACCGAGATCCGCTATCCGAGTTTCAAGCCACATCGATACCCGGGGACTCTCCTTTCACGCACTGTGACAAGTCATGCCTCTGATATTCTCCACGTGGAATGGATCATCTGCCAAACAATGCAAATGCACATTTCAGAAGATCCAACATCGGGAAAACATCGCTGATCTCCTTTTGATCAACAGTGGACCGATATTGGAACTGGACATTTGTGGACATTCCACCCATTAAATATACGGAAACACCACGCTGTTTGCGACTCTCACTGGGTACGATAACGAATTGAACTGGTCCCGAACACCCAACCACATGAATTCTGGGATCATGGTACAACAAGACGGATCCATGGGGACAGGATTTACGCAAATGTGGTGAGCCGAATTACAATGCTTTGCGAGCTGCATAGAAGACTGACTGATTTCTCAGGTTAGCGAGAAGGTCGTATTTGACCTAGAGGTGCCGTCGAATGTTCGCTTCGAATTAAGAATTAACAAGCAGAAGATTCGCTTCGAGCTGAAAACTCCGCAGAATGAGACGGTTCTCTGGTGTGCAAGCAGAGCTGAAGGTGGAGGGACATCTTACACTTTGACAAACGACCCTTGAAATGGGCGATCGATACTAGCAGCGGATGTAAGAGATATGCCGTGTAACTCCCTTGCACACACTGCGCCCATTGCTCCGCCTTCCGGGATCTCGACGGACGGTACATCTCCACGGCGCGCCGCTCGTCAATCTTGACCTGGAAGTACATTGCTCCTCAACCGCGATCATGAATGATCTTCTCTTCTTCTACTTCCTGCTACCCCTATTGCGTTTCTCCCTCACCAACATCTACAGTGCTCTGAAACAAAACCCGCTCTCCGAGCCCCCCAACTCGACACCAGGGAGCTCTACTTTTAGTTTTTGCGGCAAGTCGCACCCCTATGGTCATTTCCACCCAGCTTGAGCTCGTGCCCGATCGATGTAAGCAAGACACGACTTTGGAAAAAGACATTGCTGATCTCTTTTTCATCAAAAGTGGACCTTGTTTGCAAATTGTAATTCATGGCAGCCTTACTCAGGATATCCGCGCAAATCTCACTCGGCTATTGAGCATCTCTATTGGTCAGCAGGAACTGGAGTTCCTGAAAAGTGACAAATGAGTGACTTTTGGGCACCGCATCTTGACGGTGTACCCACTTGGGCACTGGATTAAGGAAATCTGACGCTTATGGTAAGTTCAGATGATCTGCCAGCTTGCATGGGAAGACTGAGTCTCATTTTTTCAGGTCAAGGAGTCGACGGTCACATTTGATTTATCGGTTGCGAAGATTGTGGTGGATCTTCACCTCGAGTTCAGAACTGAGCAGAACGGGAGTATTCTTTGTGTGCAGATGGGATTCAAGATCATGGGAGATCTTTCGTGCGAGAGCCAGCTCAAGGGTGATTATGTTCAGAATGGCGCAACCAGGAGCGGCGGTGGTACGGAGCCGTGTGAAACTGGCGCTTAGAGAAGAGAGCCGCAATCATATGCTGTGCCACTTCGCAGGCATCGCTGGACGTATCGGACGACTACGCCTCTAATACTGCCAGGACGAACGCGCGCGAACACAGACATCAGATCTCCTCTTCCGGTGACAATCACCACACAAAGAAATCTACCCGACAATCACCACACAGAGAAATCTACCCGACTCTCGACACGCTCAAGCTATCCAAACGATTCCTAACATCACGATGCAGCTCCTCCTGCGATAGATAGCCTCGCTTCTGGCGAGCTGCTACTCCTTCAATCATCAAGACCAACTCAGCAGCCCAGTACCAACAAGTCTAAACGAATACCCTCCCATACCAGGCCAAATCCCCGGAGGTTCTCGCTACAAACACTGCCACAAGACCTACACAAACGACAGCCTTTATATCGATTGGATCACGCTTGAGCCCAACGAACCACGACTATGCGTGACCTCTCTCCACTCTCTACATGCAGCGCCACTGATCATACAGAAACAGACCCTCTCGAGCTCCAAATCCATGGCTCCCTCTCCGCCGACCTCTCCCTGAACACCACAGTCTCAGTCAGCATGTGGTAAGTAAATGACGCTGAGCAAGGACGCAAGACATCTGCTCATCTCCTCCTGGAGTGAACGAAACAGCCGGAAAAAAAAGAAGGAACCTTCCCCCATCTCTGCGCAATTCCCTCCGAAGCTGGGGAAGTGGAATTTAAGTTAAGCGATTTGAACCGTTCGAGTCGATATGTATTGATGTCAATGATAGTTCAACGAGTGGCCTTGGTTCCTTCGACCAGGAGAATTGTTATATGTCCAACTCGAAGTCAAATCGCCCGACAACGAGACCATTACTTGTCTTGATGCATTACCGATTGCGGATCCAGAGCACTGACAGCGGGCTTTTTTTGATCTCTGGTATTGTTAGGAAAGTAGGCTGCGACCATGTCGTTTGGGCTTGCGAAGATTTGGAAGGAAGAACGTACGATGATCCGCATAAACGCTTCGCAGTTCAACCAGCATCCCTGTTGAGGTATACTCCAATCACTTGGTTCAACTGACATTGGAGCTACTATCCAACCTTTTTCTTTTCAATCCACTCTGACGGCGAGGACTCGATCCGCTCCTTACTTCTTTCTCAGCACTGCTGTTTCTCGCCTCTTCGCCCTCCTCCTCATGCTCATCTACCGGCGCCGTCTCATCCCTCTCTATGCTCTTGATGACATCGGACTCGCCCAGTGGCGAGGTTCGGTGGCTCTGTGCTTCGCCCGCTTCCTCTTCGACAAGATGCTGCTCATTTGCTGCAGCCTCGCTCTGAAGATTCGACTCGCTCATATCGCTGTTCTGGATATCCAGCTGCTGGGGCAGACTCTCAAAATCATGCGTTGGTTGCATAGACTCCTCTTGAGCTTGGTCCTGAGGGAGATTGACCTTTTTCTGAGAGCCGTGCGGACCCACCGAAATCCCGACGTCGTCCTTCGCAGATTGAAGGAACGGTTCCAATGGTACCAGTTCGCCAGTAGACCGATCGCGCTTGCGACGACGATGTTTCGGTGGGCTCCTTCTTGCCCTCATTGAAGCCTGGGTCTGAGGAGCGTCAAATTGAGATTGGCCACCGTTCTGACCAACTACAGCTTCGAGGGCGCCCGTGAACGGCCGGCCTTGCGTTTTAGGCACCAATACTCTGGGACACAGAGTTTGTCTGATTGATGGACCTTGCCAAGCGTTTGCATTAGAGCCTGGATAAGATGGTACCGAATACATTCGTGTTTGAGTATGGCCTTGAGTAAGATTGAGCTGGGGTTGACCACTCTGAGGGCTCCTCAGAGCCTCACATAGCGTCGTGAAGTCATCTGCGGGCGATTGATTTTGCGTCTGAGGTACCGATGCTTCGGGATTCATGGATTGCCCGAGACAGGGGGTATTCATCGACTCGTTATAGACAGGCTGAGCCTGACTTGGCATCGGGTACGTTGCGGGCATATGTGTAGAGCTGTCCAGTCTTCCACGCTGCGGAGTCAGGGAGGTCGGCATTGGCGTCTGACTCTGAGGGGGTAGGAGCGAGGTGGCTAGGTGTGTGTTTTGCGGATGGTTGGGAACTGCTGTATAGAACCCGAATTGTGCTGCGTGGGCTGGTGACACAACGCTCCCAGGAGAAGTCGCAAGATAGTCCTGTTGCGCGAATTGAACTAGTGGATGCACCATCGGGTTTGGTAAGAGAGGTCTTGCTCCTTGTATCGTCTGGCTCGGTTGGAATTCTTGCTCGTTCAAAGCCGTAGAAGTAACGGAAGGCTGCAGTCGAGGTTGGCTGCTCGGCGATGGTAGTCTTATCTCTGGCTGTCTGGCTCGCTGCTGAGATGGTACAGGTTGCTCGGCCGACTGTTGGGTAAGATTGTCTCCCAATGATGAAGATGTTCGCCCTCCTTGAGGAGTTTGCTCTGTAGCAGTCGTGATTATTGCTGACTCCGAATGAGACGCCATGGAGCCCTGCTCGGCCCTGACCTGTGCTCGATTCGATACCGACGGCACTTGACCAACGGCCTCAAAGCGAATACCGGAGGGCTTGACCGGATGATTTAGACACGGCTGCCGATTGCCCAGCATATCATCCGTCATTCCGGTGATCACAGCGCTCGGTTGCAGAGGGATACAAGCTAAATGCCCCCAGCCATCTAGCGCATGCACCGGCACGCTGACCACACCCTCACACCCAGCACAGTATCGGAAGACCTCATCAAATCGATCAGAGTTCGCATCCGTGGAGTTCTTCTCGCGCGAGATGCGGCTACCGCAGAGACAAGTAAGCTCCTTAACGCCGAAGACGTTGATCTCGTGGTCTTTGATGTATTTGGTTCTTCGTGCAGCCGCGGCCATGACCTCGCAATACGAACATTCTGTAAGAAAGTAGGAGGCAGCGCAGATGCAGGTATCGATGTGGCCGATTGTTTCATGCTTAGGTGAAAGTTCCTGAAACTTTTGGCAAGTACAGTTGATGCACAGAGGCATGAGTGAGCGATTTCGTAACACTGTGAAAAATGGCGATGGGGCAATCGCGCCTGGGGGTGGGAGGATATCGATGGAGAATCTGGAGTTCAGGGGATAGCTCTGCTCGCGCCATTGTCTGTGGCCGCCGCACAGATTTGTCGTCCGTTCTAGAGGTTTGTCTCTTTGGGTCAGTAAGACCCTGGCCTCTGCCTCAAACATCAATCTGTTGGTGCGCTGGTCCATTTGGCGTGGTCCTTTAGGGGTGAGATTTGTTGGAAGGACATTGACGGACATCGTGGGCCGGAGTCAGTTTGTGCAATGTCGTCGTTGTTACTTGTCTATTGACGTCAACAGAAAGCCGAGCTCCAGACGAGTGAATGAAAGAAACCCTGTAGCAGAAGGTCAGCCTCAGACTCCCAATCACATTGGAGTATCTCGCCTGTATGCAGAAGCGTTTATATGCGGTCAAACACGCTGTGTATGAATGCTCTTGTTGGAATAAAGTGGCGTGCAAATCGCGAAGCCAAGGCAGCAGGTAAACATGCTCGAAGCAACCGCGAAGAGCAGACAGCAGGAGCAGAGGATCCAGCACGAAGAGCAGACGGCACGAGCGAGACGATCCAACACAAAAGACCCAAGGCAGGAGCGAGACGATGCGGGCAGGCATGGTCATCCTGTGCACCTCATTAGCGTTCATCATTTCAAGAAACGGCAATTTCACTTACCATTCAGCGAAAGCAAATCCCACACCGCGGGCGAAGTCCAACACCCGAGAACATTGTGCAAACGCACGAAAACCAAAGAGAGATTAGTTGTCATGTCAAAAGAAAAGTTCCTTAAAACATATCGACGAAAAAGCGATCGTACATGTCATGCTTCCCATGCAAGGCGGATACCCTGAACTCCCAAGAATCAACATCAGCATCCCCATCAACTGTCAATTCCCTCCTCAAGCGCCATGTTCAACTCCCATCCCCCAAATCAAGCATCATTCCCCCACCTCCCATCTAAAACAGCGGCATATTAAACACCTGCGTCATATCCTTATTCTCCGGCACACTCTCAATCCTCGGTCCAACAGTCCCAAAGATGCGATCCCACAGCCTAGTTCCCTTGCCATAGTTCTGGCTCTTACGCCAGCCCTTGCGATGATGCAGATCGTGGTCCTCGATCATGAGGACGCAGTCGAAGTACTTGAGGATAGCGGTGACGGCGCCGGGGTTATGGCTGTAGATGCGCACGCCGGAGTGGCCGAAGGCTTCGGAAAAGATGATGTATTCGTGGCAGATCCTAATTAGAGGTCAGTATCGGGAGGGGAAGGATGGAGTGGTAGGGGAAAGGACATACCACCAGTCGTGGAAGCCGAAGGGAAGGCCGAAGACGTATTTTACTACGGCCCAGGAGAGGACGGGGATGAGCGCTAATTCGAGAAATTCTTGTTCACTGTCGGCGTAGGAGGAGAGGAGGGCGTTAGGGTGCTTGGTAAGGTGGTGGGTGCGGTGGTACTTCCACAGACCTGTGTAGAAGTGTGAGCATGTTGGATGGAGATGGGGATGTGCTATCTCACTTACCATCGAGCTCATGGCAAGAGCGGTGGTAGAGATAGAACCAACCATCGAGGACGACCTGGTATAGCCCAAGCTCGATTGGCAGCCACCAAGAAAGGGATGGGGTCATGCTGCGCTGGTATGCACAGATGACCGCAAGCATCGGCCGGACATTGGTGGTGAGTTCGAGAGAGTTGAAAGTCTTCCATACACCAACATCCGGGACACCGTCACGTTCGTGCTTGTCGCCATCGAGGTATCCATGCTTGTATCCAAGTCTACAGTTGTAGAATGTTAGCCATGCAACTCCACCATCACCGACAATGCAGCGGCAGTACTGACCTTCGAAGGATGTGCAGCTCGTGGATAGAGTTGAGCTGCATGGCAATGCTGTAGAGCAGGAAAGCGGCCATGGGGTGAAACGTTCTTCCCGTATAGTACTGAAGGCCGATCTGAAGCGCAATCGGCCAGGCAGCGTGAAGCAGAATCCAGACGTGGGTGGAAGACTCGCGCATGTAGGCCATCTTGTCGGTCTTCTGGTGGACAGGCACGGTCTTCGAAGGATCGACCTGTAAAATACCGGTGATGAAGAAGAGCCAGTGGGGAATGCCCCATTCTTTCTTGTCCCATGTCTGCCAAGTGGACTTCATAGAGTCCCTTGGGCGCTGGTCGGCCCTCGTCATCTTGCCAGATGTCGCGATAACACTCAAAGCGTAGGAAATGTGTAGTGTAGTGTAGTGATGTATTGCTGAAAAGGAATGTCCAGGGGCAAAAAAATCGGGTCGAGAAGAACCATTTAAGAATGAGCGGTCGCCACTGATGTATCTAGATGCCTTCGGCGTTCTAGAGGAGAGTTTGTTTGGGGCAGTTGCTGACTCCACATCTCCACACTCCGAGGCGACATGTGAATGGGGGAAACCGTTTCACGTGTGCCAGAATCGGCATCGCTTTCTCGTGCAGAAAGGATTCTGGCGACCAATGAGGAGCGTGAAACATGGGTGCCGAGCATGCGAAAACGACATGTAATATCGTGCACAGTATGGTGTTGTACTCTTTTGAAGTCATTTCTGTATATGATGGTGTGCGCAGCCGTGGCCTCAGGAAGTGATTCACTCGTTCCATTCTGTTTCACGTGTTTCGGTGTGACCATGAGCATGGGAACAATGCTCTAGTCTGCTGAGAGGGTGGAGCACTCGCTCGGCACCTCAGTTTGAATTTGTCTTGTGCTTGCCGCCAAAGGGGCTGTGTATTTTCCAAGTGTGCAGGCACCCAAATTTCTAGACTCATCAGTGGACTTGCAAGATGTCGAAGAAATGCTAGACGAGAGCATAAGATGGGGTCGCGATCGTTTACTATCTTTGGCCTCGGAGCATACGCGTGAAGGATAGTGATCATGAACAAGGCTGAGTTGCTGGCTTCAGGCAACGAGATTCTTGCTGGAGCAATGGAAAAAGTGTGCGTGGGTGAGTTTAGTGACGGCGATGGAAACCTACGGCTCGATGACCGTGTTTCTTGAGACCCGTTGTCGTCTGCTGCTGGAAAAGTTCAGCGTCAGTCGCGCCACCGCGCCAGCCGTCACGAGGCGACAGGGCGTGAGTTTGTCGTTGGCAGGAAGGATGAGCCCTTCTTCAGAATGCGTCACGGGCGGTTGAGTCCTTTCCGCACGCGAGATCGAGACATGTCTAAGTGGCTCGGCGCCTCGCTGGCGCTCATAACAACAGCGATGCGTCGCAGGTGGCGTGAGAGTCGCGGCATATCGAAGACCAGTTCCAGCGTTTGGGTGCGTCATCCATCCGTCCGTGCCCGTTTCTTCGCCGCGCTGTTGCGGCTGTGAAGACTCTACGAGGCGGCATCGATGGTAGGCTGGCGTGAATGGATGGGGGCAGCGCCTATACAATGGCCGTAGTGGGCGATGCTGGGCGGCGAAGGGGTGTGAGGAACGGTGTAGAGACCGTCGAATCAAGCTTTCTCGCGTGTCGCATGGACGACCAGGATGCGTAGGAGCATGACAGACGTGGTGGAACGTGTGCGATGTCTGGGACGCTGAGGGCGAGGTGTTGTCTTGATGCGCAGAGGGAGGAAATAGATGTCTTGGTGCAGCGGCTGTGTTGCGCAATACGCCTTCGCCCGCGACCAGCTTCAAATCCCCTCACTTCACCACCAAGCTCCGCCCGCCGCTCATACCAAGGTGAGCGAGGTACCAACTCCTCCTCGCACCTTTAACAATACCATTCACCGCCAACTCTTGAAGCCGGCAGACACGTGGGAAGAAGAACGAAAAGGGGGCCGCGTGGAAGAGGAGATATCAAAGCCAGAAGCAGCAAGACTGAGTACGTCAGCCCCAGTGGCCTCAGCGCTGTACGGTTCTATTGGCAGTGGAGCAACTTCATTGCTGCAATTATTCCTCGCTGCACGCTGACTATATTGCCCACCATGCCGCCGACCTCCCACTCCTACCTCAGCCTTCGTCTGCTCATTGACTGCCCTCGCTCGTCCGCGCGTGGGCGATGGCTGAGGCGGTATCATTCATCATTCCACCCAAGCGCCTGCTGACTCGTTCGACGTTAGCAGCAGCTCCCACTCCCACTCCTCCATATGCGGGCAGCCTTATATCAAATAAGCACGGCGACCTGTCGCTTCGAACAACCTCATAATATCCGATACAATGGCCTACAGCTACAACAACAACTACCCGCCCCAGCAGCAACAGCAGCAGCCGCAATACCACCCGCAACCTCCGCATCCCAGCAGGATGAATGCGACCTTCGTCCCCGGCGGCTTCGACGATGACTACTACATGCCCCAGGCCAGTCCTCCGCTGGTTGCTCCCGAACCTCAAAGGTGCGCTCGAGTCCTTCGAAACACTGCTCATACTACCGTGGCAGAAGCGTTCGCTACTTGCTCCTAGACAGCGAGCTAACTCGGCTTTGCGACAGGATCAACCCAGAGATGTCCAACCAGATAGCAGATGGCATCCACAATATGGACATCAATGGCCACGCAAAGAGCTACTCCAACGTGCCAGAAACCCGAGACATTCCCACGCCCTTCCCGAAGCTCATGAATCCTCCCCCAAATGTACCGCCCTCCGACGATGAACTGGAGACTCGACTCGAGAATGCGCGGCAGCCTGTGCTCAACTCCAACGATCCCGAGATGCAACTGGCTTGGGCGCAGGATACACTGATGTACTGTGGAGTGGCTTCCGATGAGGCGGAGCGTGTGGCCGCTCTGAAACCCCATCAGGCAAGATCGAGTACACCCAGGGTTGAGCATCAGTTACGAAGCGACGCCATGAACATTGTGACTTTCCTGGCGGATCAGCACCACCCGCGAGCAGAGTTCTTGCGGGGCATGTGGCTGGAGTGGGGTCGATATGGACAGCGGGAGGACAAGAAAGAGGCGTTTCGGTGCTATTCAAGAGCTGCAGACAGGGGATATGCGCGAGCGGAATACAGGATTGGTATGCTCTACGAATCGTACAATGATCCGATCAAGGCGCTGAGGCATTATCACCGTGGTGTGGACGCGGGGGATGCAGCGTCGTGCTACAGACTCGGTATGATGACGCTTCGAGGACAGCATGGCCAACCACAGGACTTCGCGAAAGGCGTGGAGCTCATCAAGAAGTCGGCAGAAGCATCGGACGAGAATGCCGCACAAGGCGCATATGTTTATGGCATGCTCCTGGCCCGGCAACTCCCACAGGTCGATGTTCCTGAAATGTACCTGGAATATAACGAGCAGCAGGCCAAACTGAATATCGAGAAGGCCGCTTTCATGAAGTTTGCCAAAGCTCAGGCCAAAATGGGTTCATGCTACGAACTGGGATCGCTAGGTTGCGAATTCAACCCTGCACTTTCGATCCACTACAACGCTCTGGCCTCGAAGCAAGGCGAGGCTGATGCAGACATGGCGCTTAGCAAGTGGTTCTTGGTTGGATCAGAGGGCTTATTCCCGAAGAACGAGGAACTTGCATACTCATACGCCGAGCGAGCTGCAACGACCGGTCTCCCGACCGCTGAATTCGCACTTGGCTACTTCAACGAGATCGGCATGCATGTGCCCGTCAACACCGACAAGGCTTCGGAGTGGTATCAAAAGGCGGCAAAGCATGGCAACACGGATGCTCAAGGGCGTCTCGACAGTCTTGCCAAGAAGCAATTTCTGTCCAAGAATGATCATGAGAAAATCGCGATCAACAGGATCAAGTCACAACATGGATCTATGAGAGGCCAAAGACCAGACCGATTTTCTCAGAAACAAGCGCCGAGGATGGGTACGGTCGAGGAAGCTTCTGGATATGGCAACGGAAATGCGGTACAGCCACCACCGCCACGAGGTTCATCACGAACGCCTTATCCCGAAGACAAGGCCCCGCCAGTGCCGCTGCAGCGACCGGCCTCTGCTGCGCCCTATCCGTTGGAGGATGGTCCACCCTCGAATCACTCGTCGCCGCATATAGGAGGTGGCCCCGTCGGCGGCTTCTTAAACACTCAGCCACCTCCGAGGCCTGCAACGACTACATATCCACAAGACATGCGACCCAGCTCAGCGTTCCAGCTGAATCCTGAACTACGGCCAGGTTCTGCAGCTCCAGCGCAGGGCCCATACCCAGGCCAGAGACCTTATTCTGGTGGTTTGACTCCCGGGTATGGTGGACCTGGGCCTCGGCCTCAGACATCACAACCGTACGACCAACGCCAATCTTCTGCACCATCATACGCCTACGACGGAAGGCCGCTGAACCCCAATGATCCCCGGAACAGACCTGCTATGGGTGGCCGCGTAGCATCAGGACCGCCTTCAACACAGGGCTTCCGACCACAATCTGGCCCGACACCTCCAGGTGCAGGAAATCTCTCACATCAATCTACCGCCCCTGGACCGCCTGCCATTGACCTCGGCTTCCAAGCGCCTTATGAGGAGAGAAAACCGGTCGTGGATCCAACCTGGAGAGAGAAACAACCGAGAAGGAGGAGAGGATCGGGCGAATACTCAGCGAACAGCATGCCCAATTTTGATCAAGTCCCGAACTCAAGGCCCGGCTCTACTCGACCATCGCAGGGAGAAATCAATAGGAAGCCTACGCCAAGTGGAAGCGGTGCCGTACCTACGCCTCCTCCGAAAGAGAAGCCTGCTGCTCCTGCTAAACCACCGCCGAGCAAGGGGCCAAAGACGTTTGACGAGATGGGCGTGCCGGCACAGGCGAAGAAGGAAGATTGTGTAAGTATGGAGCGAAACTCACTGTGTGCGGGAAGTATGCTAAATCCCCTATCCAGGTCGTCATGTAACCTCCGCATGTGTTCTTTCGGTGCTACCCTCGGTTGATTTCAAGCGTGGCGTTGTGTGTTGATGTTGCATAGGCATGAGCATGAGGCATTGCATTGATCGAAGCTTTGTGCGGTGTGTGTTTCATTCGTCGAGATATGTGTGATAGCTAACCTAGGAGGAACTTTGCGGAAAATGTGAATGGGAAGAACTTTTTCTCACTTTTCCTGGGTGAAGAGGCTGTATCCTCCTGGGGCTTATCGCTCTTGCATTGAAATTGGTTCCTGCAGGTTCCTGCATGTGGTGAACTCGCCTGAATAGAAAGCAGTGGAAGATGTTGAAGTGGTGCTGGATGTCGATTGGAGGAGAAATTCTCCCGGCGGCTGCTGTTGCATCATCGCGGCCAGCTTCCCGGCAGAATGGTCGATCCATAGAAAAGACTACAAGAAGGTATGGTTGAGCTGTCCTCATCTTCCACTGCATGTTCTTTCAATACTCCTTTCGAATACCAAGAAACATCATATCAATCGAAAATCGTCAAGATGGGATCCGCAACACAAGTCACCAAGTGAGCAACTCAAATCGAATGACATACCTAGTGCATGACTGATGAAGACTTTAGGCGCACGTACAAGCTCAACACTGGAGCAGAGATTCCTGCAGTTGGTCTTGGGACATGGCAATCGCCTCCCGGCCAGGTTGAGAAGGCTGTCGAAGCAGCTCTCAAGCATGGCTACAGGCACATCGACACTGCTGCAGCGTACGGCAACGAAGCTGAAGTAGGCGCTGGCTGGAAAGCATCGGGTGTTCCAAGAGAGCAATTCTTCTTGACCACAAAGCTCAACAACCCAGACCAAGGCCGTGCCGCCGAAGCAATCGACGAATCGCTGAAAAAGCTCGGAACAGACTACGTCGACCTCTACCTCATGCACTGGCCTCAACCCGTCGATCCAAGCGACGCGAGCGGGAAGAAAGCTCTGGCCGACTGGGACTTCAAGAAGACCTGGGCAGAGCTGCAAAAAATCCACGCGAGCGGAAAGGCAAAGGCAATCGGCGTTTCGAATTTCAGCAAGCACCACCTGGAACAGCTCTTCGCCGACTCATCTTTCAAAGTCACACCTGCGGTCAACCAGGTCGAGATCCACCCTTGCTACCCATCTTTCAAGCTGTACGATTACAACACTTCGAAGGGCATCCACACGACTGCCTACTCATGCTTGGGCTCGACGGATTCCCCACTATACAAGAACGAGACACTGGCGAAGCTGGCGGAGAGCAAGGGCAAGACTGTGCAGCAGGTTTTGTTGCAGTGGGGGCTGAGTCGGGGATACTCGGTGATTCCTAAGTCGACGAGTCCGGCTAGGATCGAGGCGAACTTTGATCTTGACGGGTGGGAGTTGAGCAAGGAGGAGATTGAGACTATCAGCTCGATTAAGGAGAGGTTTAAGGTGTGCGATGGGACTTTCTTGCCGAATGATGGGAAGGACGCGAAGTTGTTCGTTGAGGACGAGTGATTGATCGCGCCTGCATAGAATACAATATGAAGAGCAAGCTTCTTTGACGAGCTCAAGCACATGATCATAACCTCGTGATCGTCAGGTAGGTAAAAGGGTGGCTGACGACGATCATCAAGGTACAGCGGCCCGCACGCATGTGGACCCTCGAGCATGTGGCTTGGGCTTGGCGGGACATTTCGTTGTCCTCCCTTACAAGGCCTGCCTCTCTTTCTATCTCTCTCTCCCCCGCCGACACCACCGCGACCGGCTGCGCTCTCAGCTGACACGTCTCGTCAACGCCCTCCCTGAGTGGATTTTACTATCTAACTCAGCCATACAAGACTGCAGCTGCCTGGATCCCCAGTCAACACTCAAAGCGCAACATGGCTCAGCCAACCCAGCTCGCATGTAAGCACCCGCCCTCCACCACCACCCACCACCACCACCACCACGTGCTGTACCTAACATGTCTCCCAGACCGCACGTCCAAGCACATTGGCGTGTTCGACGCGGCGCCCGTCTACTCACCGCTGCCTGAGTTCCAGCGCCCCGAAGGCAATCTTCGCTGCTGCGTCTACTCTCCCGACGGCCGCTTCTTCGCCTGGGCCTCGCCCGAACATGTCACCGTGGTTGATCCCTCTACCGGCCACGTCGTCACCACGCTTCCCGCCGAGAATGTCTACGAGCTAGGCTTCTCGCCCGCGGGCACCTTCATCATAACGTGGCAGCGCCCGTCCAAGGACGGGGAGGGAAACGCGACAAAGAACCTCAAGGTGTGGCGCACAATCGATGACAATGCCGGCGAGGGCGGAGAGCGAGCGGTCGTTGGCAAGTTTGTGCAGAAGAGCCAGACTGGCTGGAATCTGCAGTATACCTCCGACGAGCAGTTCTGCGCTCGCGTTGTCACCAACGAGGTCCAGATCTACGAGAGCAAGGATCTTGGCACCGTGTGGAACAAGCTCCGCGTTGAGGGTGTGACAGACTTTGCCCTGTCTCCCGGCCAGACACATTCGGTTGCTGTCTTCATCCCGGAGCGCAAAGGGCAGCCCGCCGCCGTCAAGGTCTTCAATGTGCCCCAATTCACCACGCCCGTATCGCAGAAGACATTCTTCAAGGGTGATAAGGTCCAGCTCAAGTGGAATCAGGAAGGCACGAGCTTGATCGTGCTCGCGCAGACCGAAGTCGACAAGAGCAACAAGAGTTACTACGGTGAGACGAATCTGTACATTCTCAGCGCCGGCGGCGGCTTCGATTCCCGCATCACGCTTGACAAGGAGGGTCCCATCCATGATGTGTCGTGGTCGCCCAATTCGAAAGAGTTCGGTGTCGTCTACGGCTACATGCCCGCCAAGACTACCATCTTCAATCAGCGTGCGGTTCCGCAACACAGCTTCAGCCTCGGACCCAGAAATACCATCATCTTCGCTCCTCACGGCCGTTTTGTTATCGTTGCAGGCTTCGGAAACTTGGCTGGCCAGATGGACATTTACGACTTGGAGAAGAACTACGAGAAGGTCTGCACGATTGAGGGAAGCAACACGTCGATCTGCGAGTGGAGTCCTGACGGCAAACACATTTTTACCGCTACCACCAGCCCACGCCTGCGCGTTGACAACGGTATTCGTATTTATCACGTCAGCGGAGGTTTGATGTACAACGAGGACATGCATGAGCTCTACCATGTGGTCTGGCGTCCACAATCTGCCGACCAGCAACCGCTCGACAACCCACTGCACCCAGCCCCGACGCCGCATCCCTCGGCTCTGGAATATTTGGGCAAGATGAAGACGCCGTCGAAGCCTGCTGGCGCTTACCGTCCTCCAGGCGCGCGCGGAAGCGCAACGCCATTAGCCTTCAAGCGCGAAGATCAGGGAGGTGCCGCCTTTGTGAGGGATATGATGTCTGGCAAGGAGCCCGAAGCTAACGGCTTTGGTCCTCGGCAGCCCAGACGTCGCGAGGTCCCTGGTGCGGAAACCGTCGATTCCAAGCTCCCTCCCGGTGCAGCCCCCGGCGGCGGTGTTAGTCTCACTGGCGCGGAAGGCGATGAGAATCTGAGCAAAGCAGCCCTCAAGAATAAAAAAAAGAGAGAAGCCAAGAAGGCCAAGGACGCAGAAGCCAAAGCCGCCGGCCTTGCAGCTCCCGGGCAGAATGGCGAAAGCCGGTCTCCCGAGAAGAGCCCAGAGCGTCGCAGCCGATCGAACACGAACAAGGGTGGAGACCAGTACGGCGCACGCCCACAGTCTAAAAGACGCGGTGGAAGTCGCCAGCGCGGACCGCCTGTCAACACCACCGATCTCCCCAAGCAAGCCCCTAACGGACACACCGCCGGCGGCCCAACTGCACAGGCGGCACCGGATCTCACCGTCACGTCTCCGCTCGCGCAATCACCTCACGAGAAGAAGATTAGGTCCCTGCTGAAGAAGCTGAGGGCGATTGATGATTTGAAGATGCGCCAGGCTGGAGGCGAGAAGTTGGAGGGCACGCAGGTACTTAAGATTGGAACTGAGGAGCAGGTGCGAAAGGAATTGGGTGGGCTTGGATACACGGGGGATTAGAGAAAAGTTTTTGCTGGCTCCTTGATGGGGTCGATGGATGGGAAGTGTGGGATCTGACGCATGTGTGGAACAGTCTCTCGCTGCGTAGTAACAAGTCTTGTGATACCGGTACGCTACGTAGACAGCGCTCCATGTGAAGTGAGTGAAGTCAGTCTTAATCCTCCACCTTTGGCCGAAGACTTCCGAGTCTTCCCTTCCTTCTCCTTCCCATCGTTACTCCCTCAATCCTCCCTACGCGCATCGATGCAGACCTTGACATGCTCGCACTGTCTCATTATGGCGAAGATGTTGCGAGCGACGGGTTCCGCTACTCCTTATGGTCGCCTGTGGCTTACGGGTAAAGCGGCCGTGATGGTGGGGGACGGGAAGAGTTACGACCTTCCTAAACCTTCGTCGGTGATTCTATATGTAAGTATCTTTCTGTCTCTCTTTGTCAGATCAGCTTTCTTTAGGATTTTTCAAGTTGTGTATCGAGGTGGGAAGAGTCAAAGGGAACAGGAAGGATAACGACACACATCCGACGCTATGGACTCTCACAGGAAGCCTCCATTCGACAAGGTAAATATGACCATCACCGAAGGTGTATTGTAGCCTACTGATACTCCCAATAGATCCTCATCGTCGGCGCCGGCCCCTCAGGCCTCCTCCTCGCCATCCTTCTTGCCCAACACAACATCCCCTCCCTCGTCCTTGAGGCCTGGCCTACCCTCGACACCCGCCTGCGAGCAACGCAGTACGGCGTCCCCGCGACACGGATCTTCCGCCGCGCTGGCTTGCTCCCCGATTTTCGAGCCGCCTCCATTCCCAAATTCCCTACAATTTGCTGGAGAAGAGTCGCAGACGGGGAGAAACTCATCGAGATCGACATGAGCGTCGTCGAAGAAGAGGAGGATCGCATGACGGTGTTGCAGTTGGGGGTTATAATACAGATCATGTACAAGCATTGCGTGGAGAAGTATAGAGGGCTTATTGACGTAAAATTCAACCACAAGGTGCTCAGCACCGGGCAAGACGAATCACTTCAAAAAGCCTGGGTCGACGTCGAAATCGGCGAAGACAAAACACAAGACCGAATCGAAGCCTCCTACATCATCGGCTGCGACGGCGCCAGCAGCGCGGTCCGCCGCAGCCTCTTCGGCAAAGACTGGCCAGGCCAAACCTGGGACTGCCGCTTCATCGTGCAAAACGTCTTCTACTCCGGCTTCGAAAAGCACGGCTGGGACGGCGGAAACTACATGATCGACAAAGACCACTGGGGTCTCATTGCTCGTCGGGGCCACGGCGGGTTGTGGAGAGTCACGTATGGTGATTCTGCGGTGGGTCTCACGGATGAAGAATACCTTGCGCGGCGGCCCTGGCATTTCAAGGCTATGTTGCCTGGACAGCCGGATCCGGGGGAGTATCGGATTGAGCAGACGAATCTGTATAGTATCCATAATCGGTGTGTGCCTGAGTTTAAGGTTGGACGGATTTTGCTTGCGGCGGATGCGGCGCATGTTTGTAATCCGATGGGCGGGTATGGTTGTATGGTGAGTATACTCACAAGAATCTACCTTGTGAGACTTTTTGAGACAGTGGGCTGATTCTTGTCATCGGTCCATGTAGACCGCCTGTCTGGACGTCGGAGGCCTCGCAGATTGCCTCATCGGCTACCACCAAGGCTTCGCCGGCGAGGAGATTCTTCAAACTTACGCCGACGTGCGGAGAGATATCTTTCTGAAGTATGTGGATGCGAGGAGTGTTAAGAATTTGGAAAGAGTTAAGAGTACAGATCCGTGGACGGTGCTGGAGACGGACAAGTTTTTTGGGATCATCAGGGAACTGAACAAGGATCGACAATCGCTGAAGGACTTCCTGTTGAAGTGGTCGAGTATTGAGTGAGTTGTGGACGGTTGGGGCGGGTGGAGAGATCTCTGACGTGGAAATAGGTATGATTTTACGAAGCATTACGACCAGAGTCCGAATGGTGAGGCGAATGAGGCGAATGGACACGACGTGCAGGCTCGCTCCAGATAAAACTTGCGACACGGTTCCAACAAAACTTCATCTGAGAAAACTGAGATGGAATTTTGCTCGGTCTCAGCAGCATGGCTTTGCTCAATGCTGTTGAACAGTTGGAATCTCCACTGGGGCGACATCCGATTCTGCCATGCAGCCGACAGATGTTCTAGCATGCGGGTCAACATCTGTGAGATGCTGCTGCTTTGATATGGATCCGGCCTGATAATGCGAGTTCTGGGATTGTCCTTGACCGCTCCGTGCAGAGCGGGATCACAAAACAAACTTGAGAGGCTTCACAGGTCAAGTGATGCCCAGGCCAAATCGACATGTTCTTGCTCTCAAGCGAAATTCGAATCTTATCGCCGAGCACTGATACAGTGGTGGTCTTCAGGGACTGTTAATGTGACTCACTAAGTTTCATCCTCCGGCATGATCCTCGTTTCAGGAACCGCAGGTACCGGACCTTGCATTCTTGTACATACTTCGTACATCGCTCAAAGCAAAAGTCAACCATCATCTTCACAAGGCCCGCATTCCAAACCACAGTACAGAATGGGCAACACGCCTTCCACCACCCAGCACAATCACCATCGCTCCAGCCTGATCGATCGGGCGTACGGACATCTTCAAGAACACCCGCATTCACAAGAAAAGGAAACGCCAAAACAACTGCAAGAGCCGGCTTTTGCTGGTTACGTTGCGGGCTGGCGACAAGCCGATTTCGATTCCGACGCGCAGGAAATGGAATTTCACTTCGCTCAATTTCAGCACGATGGGTATGAAGGCGACGATGAGGATTCGGAGTATACGGATTGCGGTGTGCCTTCTTCGCCGACGAAGAGAAAGGAAGTCCCGAAGGAGAGAATGTGCAAGGAGAGCAAGATTGCGAGTCCGGAAAGGACGGGACGGAGTGTGGTGAGGGAGGGGGGAAAGCCGCATTGGAGGCGAACGAAGGAAGTTTCGTGTCCGAGGAGGTTTGCGGTTGGGGAGAAGGTATTGAATTCGAGTCATAAGGCTATGCTTGGGGGCAGTGCTTCGAATGCGAGTGTTAGTATGAGTTTGAAGGAGGGGGAAGGGATGGCGTAGCTTATTGGTCTCGCTCGGGGATATCTGTCCATGGCGAACGTGAATTTGAAGTCTGGATGGGGTACAGCGATGGCTTAGCTTTTGATACCACTGAGAATAGTCGTTTATAGCAGTAGGGTGGAATACCAATGTATCGTCTAAGAAGAGTGTCGTAAAAGAAACCAAGCTGACAAGGGGTATCATGTGGGGGCTGAAATCATGCTAGCGTCCCAAACTTCGACTCGTCCCTTCTCTTCATTCCACTTCCATCCATGTCCCATTCACCTCATCATCATGATTATTTTTCACCCAACACCTCGGCCAGCTTCGGACTCCAGGCCTCCACATGAGGCGATGTCATCATTGAGAAATGGTTGCCGGGCACCTGGAAGACGCGTACGACTCCGTCCAACAACAAATCCCATCCAAGAGGCCCATCAGCGCGATCATTCAGAAACCAATCCGCCACTGCCTGATCATTCGCACGCATCTTTGGACGCGGTACAGCGCTCTGCTTGTCGGCGCCGCACTTGGCGGAGAAGAGGATGATCTCCGGCATTTTCTGGCCCGGTAGTTTGCTCCAGCGATATGAAGCCAGCTGTCGGCGGGCCAGGTTGAAGTGGTGGCTGTTGATCAATTGACCCTGGCCGACTTTGCGAGCCGCATCTGGGCTGATCAGATCCAGAAAGTCGACAAGTTCAGTTGGGAGAGACGTGACCGACACAGGAGAGGCGACGTCCATAAACACGAGCTTATCCACTTCTTCGCAGTCTTCCATCAGCAGTCTCGCGGCCTCATAGGCTACGATACCACCAAAAGAATAGCCGCCCAGGAGGTACGGCCCACGCGGCTGTTTGCGTCTGATCTCTGCAACGTGAATGCTAGCGAGCTCTTCTGTGGAGGGTGGATTGCTCTCGTCGTATTTCTTGTTGAGATACGGGCTGGTGAAGGCGTGCACGGAGACGTTCTTTACGTTTTTCAAAGCTGGCGCCAATCCGCGGAAGACTGCTCCGCTTCCGAATCCGTCAGGTAACAGGAAGACGTTGCGGTGCGCAGGCGATTGTTCACCCCGGTGGATAAGTATCGAGTGCGCCTTTACGGCAACGCCCTTCTCTGCCTCTTCTGGAAATGCAACGACAACGTGCTCTTCTCTGGGGCTGCTCTCGGGCCAGTCGACGTAGGCATGGCCAGACGACCGTACCGCCTTGTCTCGAGGACTGCTGGGCGCGGTGTCGGGTGTCGCAACGCCGCTGGTTCTTCTGGTCGCGTTTGAACTGCTGCTTGCCACATCGGAGCTTGGACTTGATGAAGAGCTCTCGCCTCCAAAAAGTTTGCAGAGGTTGTCCACGCTCTCGGCGGAAGCAAAATCGTCTAGGGAGACGTTGGTCCTGAAGGAATCACACAACGCAGAGGCGATTTCAACTGAAACGAGAGAGTCAAGGCCTAGGTCTTCGAGCTTCGAGGCGCCTGAAATTTCTTCAGCAGGGAGGTGAAGAGAGCTGCTGAGAACGTCAACAACTCTGCGCATGGTGTCTTGGCTGGCATGGCTGTCAATGATAGTGGTTGCGTTTTCGTCTCCAACATCTGTCTCGACGACGATCCTGCCCAATTGAGCAGAGATGGCTTCGGCAAGACCTTTGACGTCTTCGATGGCCGAGAAAGCCCCTATCGAGAGTTCTGTCTGAAATTGGTCTGTAATACGGGAAATAATTTCAGAGGACACCAAACTGTCGACTCCAAGACCATCAAGATGCGCATCTGGAGTGATAGCGTCTACCGGAATGTCTAGGGACCCTGAGAGGACTTCCTTGACGCCATGGAGCACATCGAGATTGCCAGAATGCTTATGTTTGGGCACAATGATTGCCTCACTTGCTTCACGGAGCAGTTCCACAGCAGCAGGTCGGCACGCTTCGCATCGAGAAGAGACCATATCGCAGAGAGAAGCAACGGTTGTCACTTTCGCGAGGTCGCCGACTGTGAGATCGATCTGGAACTTGTCGGAGATTGCAGAAAGCACTTCGGCTGAGATGAGTGAATCCATACCAAGATTATCCAACGAAGCGGCTCTAGTCACGGTCTCCACTGGAACATCTAGTGATCTGCTAAGCAGCGTCTGGACGTTGCCAAAGAAATCCATGGTCTTCTTGAGCACCGGTGCTTCGAACGCGGACTTGACGGCTGCGGGATCAGCCAATCGGACTACCGGCTTCTCTTGTAATTGAATGACAGGTGCAGCGGCAGCTACGAGACCCATGTCTGGGTTCGCAGCAGCGAGGGCTCTTGCCAACGTGCTGCGAGCGATCTTGGTGAAAGTGGCGTCCCTGACCGACCAGATGATCTTCCTGGTATCTTCGTTGAAGGCGAAGACGTCAAGTTGGACACTCTTACTGTTCTCATTGACAACCTGAGTGTATGTCCGGTATCTGCTGCAGGCTTGGAACCCATTGAGTGGCCGGACAGCCCCAATCGCGGTGCAGACGTATGCGGTCGCACCATCTTCACCCGTATTTACTCCAGGACGCAAAGAGTGAACGAAAGCACCTGGAACCTGCATGAAGTTGTCTACAGTCAGGGCATCGATGATCTCTGAGTTTGGCGCAGCAGCGACCGAAGCCATGGAAGTGGACGACATGAGAATGTCTCCGGCTCCCTCGCCATCCTTACCGACGATGAACTTCAAGCTCTTATAAGGATCCGAGTAATTGCACATGGTCGCAAAGATTTTGTAGACCATCGATCCGCGCAGAGCTTCTGCATCGGGGTCGTCTTTCAGACGCAGCATGCGGTTCCACTTGTCTTGGTCGCCGAGATCAACCCGGTCATTCTTAGTCAACACAAAGATGTTACCCAGGGAATGGGTGAGAGTGGTACTGTTCTTGATAGAGCGGAACTCGAATTCCCATGAACCAGGATTCCTCCTTGTTAGGACCAGGCGTATGGAACGCAGCTTGTCCAGGCCAAGAGGCGCCTTGATGGCCATCTGATCGGCACCAATCTCTGGGACGGCATACATCCTTTGCACTTCGGGTAGCATGGTGACGGCATGCGTGGCCAACTCCAAATACATGCCAGCAGGGCAGATGGGAGAGCCAACGACTAAATGACCACTGATGAGATCCTGGAAGCGTTGGCTTCGAGGATCGATCCGGAAGATGTGCTGATCTGCCCTCTTGCTCGAGTGATTCTCCATCACGATATACGGAATAGGAGTGCCGGCAGGGAGCTCTGGAGCCGATTCAGTAGCACTTTTCGGGCCTTGCTCACCGAAGGGTGTGTATTCGAGCCAGTGTTCGACACGCTCGAACTGGTATTGCGGAACCTCGACTACCTTATAGCTGGCACGCTGGCTGCGGTGGAAATGCCAGAACTGGATGTCTGTTTTACCGCTCTTCCACAAGTTTGTGGTAGCGTCTGCAAGAGATCGGACAGGGTCCTTGTTCGACACAGCAATGAACTCGCTTGGAGTGCCGTGATGCGAGAGGGCGTTTCTCGCCATGGCAATGATTGGACCACCGATGCCCGCCTCCAGAAAGATGGCAGGACCCAAGCGATCAACGATACGATCCAAGGCTTGCGAGAAGTACACGGGATCTCGGGTGTTTCGAGCCACAACGTTCTCGCCGGGTCCGGCCCATGGGTCTTTGTGGCATGATTCGAAGGCAAATGTCGGTTCCTGGAAAGAGATAGAAGCGGACAGTATGCCACTCTCCTCAACAATCGGGTCGGCCATGGCGGAGTGGTATGCATGCATGCCTCTCAGAACCTTGAAGCGCAATGCAGAGTCGCTCGCTTTCTTCTTCTTCAACCACACCTCAAGCAAATTAACATCGGCTGTGCTCCCAGCTAAAACGTAGTTGTTACGTCCATTGTAACAAGCCACATCGAGCTCGGCATCTGGATGCTGCGCGCGGAAAGGTTCGAGGTACTGCTCTGGAGTGATCTTGTTCTCGAAGAACTGATCTTCGATCGCGCACATGGAGCCAGTATCGTCGCCCCAGAGCTTCTTAATAATCGAAGCACGACCAGTGATAAGTTTCACACCAGCCTCAAGCGTTAAAGCTCCAGAGGCCGTCAGTGCCGCCCACTCGCCGAAGGAGTGACCACAGAGGGCTTGAGGCTTCACGCCGGATTCGATCCATGCCATACCGCTGGAATATTGGACGGAAAACATTACTGCATGGCGGATGACAAGATCAATATCTCCCAATACACCTTTCAGCACGTATGGAATGATGCTTGGGATACCAAGAGCCTGAATCGCATCATCACAGAGGTGGATATACTTCCGGAACAGGGCTGAGCCGTCGTAGAGGGCTTTTGCTGGCTCGACAGTGTTTCCGTTCTGCCCGCTGAAAAGCAGAACAATAGGCTTCGGCTGCTTAGGGGCAGCAAAGGTGTACCTGCTCGAGTCGGCAAGCTGGGATTTCAAATCGTCGATCGATGAGACTGTTGAAGCGAAGATATGCTGCAGTCGACGGTTCTGCTTCGTTGCCAATGCGAAGCCAAGATGAGGAGCAAGATCCGCAGAGGAAATATTGATCTGGGCTTTCAGCTTCTCCACGTAGCGCTCGAGACTAGCTATGGAGCTTGCAGATATGAATATCGGCCAAGTTTTGGGGAGTACAAAGCTGGCGACGGTACTTGATGTCTGAGGAGCAGGCGCCGGAGCAACAACAGCCGCAGCGTTGTTGCCTGAAGCACCGTAGTTGTTCACCAGAGCGATACGGAGAGGATCCCGCCATTCCTTCAGCGAGGTCGAAATTGCCATGTTGTCAGCCTCGAGAGGCGCAATGTTGGGATTGAGCGTCCGGAAGTTAGCCTGTGGAGTAATCCTGCCGTGCTTCATCATGAGCAGGACTTTGATGAGGGAGACGAGCCCAGATGCTGCTTCCGCATGGCCGACATTGGGCTTGACAGCTCCGATGTGCAGCGTTGATGGTCGGTCTGTACCGCCAAGGACGCTTCGAATGCTCCTCATTTCGATGGGGTCGCCTATACGGGTGCCTGTTCCGTGCGCCTGCATGGCGGTCAGCGAGCGTCTTGGACCACATATGCAAAGCTTCTTACCTCGACATAAGAGACGATGCGAGGGTCGATACCAGCTCGACACAAGACATCTCGGTATAGAGCCGACTGACTTGCGAAGACGGGATTGGTGATGCTGGTGTTGTTGATGTTCTGATTGTTACCCGTAGCCAACAGAACACCCATGATGTTGTCGCCATCTCGAAGAGCGTCGTTGAGGGACTTCAAGAGCACGGCTCCGACGGATTCGCCACGACAGTAACCTCCCGCTGCTGCGTCGAAGGTCATACAGGGGCCGTTCGGATTGAGAAAGCCGCCAGTGCGTAGAGCGTGGTAGAGGGCGGTGTTGGTGATCAGATTGACACCAGCGGCTACGGCACGCGTACACTCGCCGACTTGGATTGCTCTGCACGCTTGATGGACCGCAACCATTGCAGATGAACAGGCGGTGTCAAGGGTGTGCGAGGGACCAGTCCAGCCGAAATGGTGGCTCAAACGTCCGGAGACGAATGATCGCAGCATACCAAAGCATGAGTATGGCCCCACTGGATGAGAAGACAGATTGAGGGCGTAATCGGGAGCGTTCATTCCCACAAAACAACCAGTGACCTGGCCCCCTTTCTCGTGGTCTTCTGGGACCTGGCTTTGGCCACCACCGAACTCGCCTGCTGATTCGAGAGCATGGTAGACGGCTTCCAACAGGACACGCTGATGGGGATCCAGCGCTGCAGCTTCACGCTTCGACTTCTTAAAGAACTGGTGATCAAACGAATCGACATTATCCATGAAGTTGCCATACATCTTGCCTTTGTAGCTCTTGATGTCTGGGAAGCGCTTTTCATTCACCTCACGGGCTAGACACTCTCCTGACGAGATGGTTTGCCAAAGGTCGTCTGCCGTTTCTCCAGCTGCGGTTCGTACAGACATGCCGATAATTGCAATGGCGTTCGCTGGATACTTGGGAAGAAACGCTGTGGTGAACACTTGTTTCCGCGGCGTGATATGCTTGAGCATTGGGTGTCTCAAAGGTTCATCAGCATCGAGTTCCAATGCTCGTATGACTGCGATATCGCTACTATCGACGCTGGAGATGATGGTTCCGAGAGCCTGGAGCAGGTCTTCTTTGCTCTCGTCGAGGAAACCTCGAGCCACCATTCCTCTCTGGATCATCCGGGTAACAGATGCGCTGTGCGCCAGCATACCGACGTCTCGCCAGGAAGTCCATTGAACGGAAATTGTGTTGTCGCCTTGGGCTCTGCGATAGGCTGCAAACCGATCGAGAAACGAGTTGGCAGGGCCGTATGTCAATTGGCCGGGAAAGCCAACAAGCTGCCCGATTGACGAGGTTAGGATGAAGAAATCCAATGTCCCTGGAGGGAAGACTTTCTCCAGAGCGAGAGTTCCAATGATTTTCGGCGCTAGCACGGTCGTCATGTCTTCCCGCGGACAATTGTTCAAAACATTGTAAGAGGCGACTCCGGCAGCGTGGATGACTCCCTTGACCGGAGGAGTACTGAGAGCCTTGATGCTCGCGGCCAATTTATCTGCCGAACTCTCTTTGCTCATATCAGACTCGACGACATGAACTTTTGATCCGCAGGCCTCCATCATAGCGATGCGAGTTGTAAGCTCGCTCTGATGTTTCTCTTTGGATCGGCCACTGCGACTAGCAAGTACGATATGTCCGGCGCCCTGTTCGCTCAAGAAGGTGGCAATCTCAAGGCCCATACCTCTTGTGCCGCCGGTGACGAGGTACGATGCATCGGAACGGACTCTCTTCTGAGCTGGTCTGATGCATTTGCTTGGAAATGGTCGTAAGGACGCTGATTGCGGTACGCCTCCGACTACTTTGACATAATCGAAACCTTGTGCGGACTGCAGGGCCGCTGTGGGAAATGCTCCCGTATCATCTTCGAAGAGGCCTTGAAAAATCTGGGGAATTTCTAGTAGAAGTACCCGGGCGAGACCATGAAGAGCAGAATTTGAGAGACCCTCAACTCCAGCATCGTAGGGAATGACAGAGAAGAGCCGATATGAAGCACTCTTTCCGCTCTTGCTGAACTTAGAGAGGACTTGTGCAATTGCAATCAGGTTGTTGCAAGCAGTCGTTGCTGCTGAGAAAATAGTTTCAACGGTCTTTGCTGCCGAAGGCAAGTGAACCTGGAAAATATCAGTGCCATTCATGCGGATATGGATATCTTCGGTCATTGCTCACCACTACGGTATCTTCGCCGATGAATGGACCTATCTGGTTTGCATTGTTTATCACTGCGGATGCATAGCCTTCGGTCTCCAACTGATTTTGGTAGAGAGACAATTCAGTATTGTCGCCTTCGGCCACAAACAGGACCTTTTTGAATCCGAATGGCGTTTGGGACAACTGCACCGGTTCCCAGCTGATTTGGTGCAAGAGGCCGCCCTCAATTGCCATGGTTCCGTGTGTTCCGCTGGGGAGGAACCTCCCCAGATTGTTCCCGTTCCCTAGCTTGTCGAAATAGAGTCTGGTGGTCCCATCAAGCGATCGAACGTTGGCTCTGGTGTACTGGGGGATCCTTCGACATAAAAGATGGAGGTAATGGCATCCGCTCTTGCGACTATCGCCGAGAATTGTCCTTAAGTGCTGTCAATGGCCTGGACGCATTGACAACACTAATCTAACTCAACGACATATCACAATCCGCGAATCAAGAAACGCTTCAGGGCATTTAAACCCTTGGAATCATCAACTACGCTCAAGCAACTACACTCTAGCCTATCGATCGACACGTGAGATTCTTGCAACAGGATCGATGCGCACGGAAAGGAATGACCCTCGGGACGGAAATCGCGCTCTCCCGCTCTTGGGGCTTGGAAAATCAATCATTTGAACACTATGACAAGGCTGGCGTTGAACAACGCATGAATGATGTCTCGGTCCAGGTGCTTTTTGTCCCAAGCGTCACGCACATGTGGATCAAGTTGAGCAAAGGATTCGTTGCGGACAAGCCTCGAACGGTGCACATGTGCAATCCTGCACTGTTGCAGTACGGTTCTGCACTCTTGCAGCTTATGCCTGATAAGGAAACTCTCGAGATCCACAAGGAATGGAGGACGGTAAGTGATTTCACAGTAGCCATGGTTCACTTACAGATTTAGTAATCGCGATTCTTTAATGCAGCGAAATCCGTTTGCAGCGCCGTGCTGCAGTCAGATGCGGATACAAATGCACAGCGCTTCATGGAGCCCGTCTACCTGGTCGTCGGTGCAGAGTTGTGAAGCTTGGCGCTAGAGTCGGCAGCATTGTGGAAGGGTTCTACTGCAAGACACGTATTGCTTGCTGATTCGCGGGACATCAGGTGCTGCATATGAAGCCTAGCTGCTCTGTACCGCGGTTGGATCTGCGGCATCACGAGCTATCGATGTTACCCATCGTCTGGGAGTATCGACGAGTGGCGGAAGCGCGGAAATCTTCCCAGCTGCTGCACGAATGCCTACATCCACTGACCAACGATGAAGGTGTAATTCGATCTCACCGGTCTCATAGAGGTAATCAGGTAAGAACAGCAAAACGATCGCCCCTGCACGCACGTTGCGGTGTGCAGTGTGTTTTGGTTGAGAAGACCGTCTCTGCAAGATGGATTCTGCAATTTGCACATCACTCGACCTTGACCAGCTCCCCCGGCACCGAGGTCGACACTTGATCGAGTTCGAAAAGTCCAGTAATGCCTGCTGGACTGAATAGGACAATCTTTGCGTATTGTGGCAAACTCATCGTTGCTATCGGAGGACGAAGCACGGCGTTGTTACCGCTTCTTTTTCGTACACTCAGCATCATCACGGCAACTGCAGGGCTTTATCGTCGGCTCCTTCATCATTCTAACTTCCAGCAAACTGCCGCCAATCAATCATCACGAGTATGCATGCATATTTGCATGCTTGATCCGCCTCCCCGGCAGCGCCAGCCGCGCACCAGCGACCGGCGACATGCTGCCAACCAAGCTCTCCACTGACGAACTCTATATTGACGTCTACCGCATAGGACTACTGCTCGATTGAGCTTCCCTATTTGAAACATCTCTACACGATCGTCCTTTGGTTGCCTTCATTGGCTAGCAACGTGGCACCGTCTCTATCGTGAACACCCGCAATTTACGCAAGGCTAAAAGCTCCCGCTCGATGCCGACTTCATGTCGTTTCGCAAGGTTACGAGCGCTCCTTTAGACGGACGAGCCTTTCTATTCCGATGAGTTTGGCCTGAAACCCTCCCTTCAACGAAGACTACACAACGAAACCATGCTCAGCGGATATGAGGAGAATTTTGGCGGTTTGCGAGCTCTTGAACTGGTCGCAGCGCTCGCGATCACTGGTCTTGTTGTTCAGCTGATACGAACATGGTACTCGCTCAAAGACATTCCCGGGCCCTTGTTTTCCAAGTTCACCAACCTTCAGAGGGTGTGGTGGGTCTCCACTGGAAAAGCCCAGGAATACTACCAGGCCGCTCATCAGAAATATGGCGATATTGTCCGATTTGGCCCCGATATGGTTTCGATATGCAGTCCCGAGGCGTTACCTACGATATATCCGATTCGACCTGGCTTTCCAAAGGTTAGTGGTCGACAGATTGACTGTTATTCAGACGAAAAGCCAACAAGCATGTTCATCAGGGAGACTTCTACTCCGCCTTACGACCATACAACCGACAAGGCGGGCAGTTGTTTCTTGTGTTTAACACACAAAATGAGAACATGCACAAGTTGATGAAGACGCCAATAGCGCCTCTCTTCTCACTTACAAACGTCGTTGCTTTCGAGCCGTTGATCGACAAGGTCTTGTCACAGTTTTCCGAACAGCTTGATAATCGTTTTTCGGGCAGAAACGAGTCATTTGACCTAGGACAATATTTACAGTTCTTCGCCTTTGAGTGCATGGGCAGTATGAGCTTCTCAAACTCGTACGGGTTTCTGGAGAAAGGCTACGACATCGATGGCATGCTCGATGCGATTCACAAGTTCTTTGTGAGCGCGGCACCGGTTCGTATTTCATGAACTCTTCCGGGTACAGGCTTTTGATATCAGTGGTTTTTAGATGACACAAATTACATGGCTAGACCCGTGGCTCTATAAGAATCAATGGGTCGCTAAGCTAAGAAACACGCCGGGCATGGCTATTTTCGGCAAGGTGCGCAAGGAAATCGAGAAGCGACGGAAAGCAATGGAGGAGAACAAGGACGCTGGCCATCAGGATGGCAAAAAAGACTTCTTGGCTCGCTTTCTTGAGATTCACGCCAGCAATATTAGCCTTCCCCCTTGGGTCTCAACGGCCTGGACATTCAGGTATGAATTCTTCTCGAGATACAATGTGAAAAACACTCACTGACCTTCCGCCTTTCGCTTGTTGCAGTAACGTAATAGCCGGAAGCGACACGGTGGGTACTGTAATGCAGACTTGCATGTGGTAAGGGCTAAGCATCTTGCCTTGGACAATCAGAGTGCTAACTTTCTACTAGTAAGCCAACTCTATCCACGCTTGCAATGCAAAGAGATGGATTTCCTCCTAGCAGTCTAAGCAATGAAAAAACTGACTCGTATTTCTCAGACAACCTCCTTTGCCATCCCGAAACTCTCTCTAAACTCCGACAAGAAGTGGAAGCCTCAAACATTTCCGAACATCCTCAATGGAACGAGGTCAATCAGTTGCCGTATCTAAACGCATGCGTTCAAGAAGCTGTTCGCATTCACCCGCCCTTTGCAATACCGTTCGAGCGGATCGTCCCTGCTGGTGGTATCACTGTGCTTGGAACTTTCCTCCCAGAGGGTACCAAAGTAGCTGGAAATCCATGGGTGATGAATAGATACCAGCCGGTTTTTGGACCAGATGCGGAGAATTGGAGGCCTGATAGATGGCTTGAAGGCGACGAAAATCACTATAAGAAGCTTGAATCAAGTATACTGACGGTTAGTCTGCTCAATTTGGACGGGATTAATGGCTGACGGTGCGGTATAGTGGGGATACGGAAGGCGGGTCTGCCTGGGCAAACATATCGCTATCTTCGAGGTCAAGAAGCTGATTACATTTTTGGTCTTGAAGTACGATGTGAGTGATCCATCCCCCTCCATCACAATCGTGTCTTGGACTAATTATTTTTGCAGATCCAAATCGATGATCCCAAGGCTTTGACGACCGAGAATTTCTTTTTCTTCAAGAGAAAGGGGTTCAATTGCAAGATCAGCAAGCGTGGCTCACCATATTCAGGGTGATGTACATGTATGCCGATATTCTAGGCTGAGGAAAGTACGAGAGGACCACTGCAGTACTTTCCCTGCTGCAAACTTCAAATTCATCTCTTCCTCTGTATCATCGACCAACTACTACCACAACTATCCCATCGGCTGAGGATGGTCGGTGAGACCCATCACATCAACATCATCATACGAGGTGGTCCCGATTTTAAGCGAGACTGCGATTTCCACTTCGGTCTCGGCAGCGTTCAACACCAAACCACAGCGGCCTGCATGCAAACCCCTCGAGCGTCCTCATGCTCGCAGCGCATAGGCAGACCCTCGTAAACGGTGGATAACCCTGTACAACGCGTGCGCAATCCGATTGTGTATAGTGCGGTCCAGGCTCTATTTGGTCTCGCTTATGCTGGTCAACCAATCTACATGGCACGGACTAGCGGCTCTGGATATATTGAAACGAACTACCGTACTTTACAATCAGGACAATCACCCGGCCACGACAACACGATCCTCAGGGGAAAACGAATGCTGTCAAGACTCGTTCAAGGATATTCGCAACGTTTCAACGTGGGAGATACAATTCTTGAATAACACTGATCCGCTCAATAGATTCGCCATTCGACTCATCTGAATCTACATCTCTTGTTCTCGCGACCTATCCATCATGTCGATAAGACTGTGTGACCACAGGTTACCCGCCTTCGGAATCAATGCCATAATGAGCGACAGCTGCTGTCACGCTGGAACCTGGTCGAATGTCTAGCATTTTATAAGTGTTCTTTCGGTCTCCTCGCCTGGTGGCGCTCTTTCGACCTTTTCCATTTTACCACTCCTATTTCTTGACCGCAGGCGGCTCAACTATATTCTCATTACGACCTCTTTGACTGCCCCATCTATTCGTTCTTTGCCCGGCATGTGAGTCGTGAACATGGAAGTCTTCAGCAGAAACCCCGATCTCGACTACGTCAATCCGAGTCAACAACTCTACGCGGGCATATGGACGCTCTACACCGCAGCAACGATTTTTCTCATCGCACGATTATGGGTCAAGCTCGCTCGCCATCATTGGCTTTGGTACGACGACTACATACTTCTAGTTGCTTGGGTAAGCCTCGAAAATCGTTCCATCCCATTCATACACCCTCAATGACAATCGAATTAGATTATCCTCACCGTCAACGACATTATTATAACAGTAGAATGGGCCACAGGATACGTGGCACCGGAATGGGACGTTCGAATGCACATCCTCATCATCATCAGCTCGTGTGGGACGCTGCTGGGCCAGACCTTGACGAAACTGGCGTTTGCCGTGACCTTGCTCAAATTGACGAGAGGTTTCGCTCATTGGAAGACTTGCCATGTGATATTGTGGTCCTGTGTCTTCATCATGGCTTCGTATAACCTCACCAAGGTCCGTCTTTTGACTGCGAGATGTCAGTTGGACACCGGAACTGACATGTAGTCCTCCAGGTTGTGCTTGAATGGTCGAAGGTGTGCGACTCTGCGAGTTACGATGTTTCATACCGGCTTGACTTTTGCCTTCACGACAATATCCGGAACAGGTTCAAAGCAGGCGGCAACTGTAAGTCCTAAGACCACACCTCCTCTCCACCTCCCTCACACTGACACCCTCCGCAGACGTCAACGTAGTAATGGACTTCATCTTCGCCGCCTTTCCCTGGATCATAACCTGGAACCTCGACATGAAGCGCCGCGAGAAAATCGGCCTCTGTCTAACCCTCTCTCTCGGCATGGCCGTGGCCATCGAAACCGCCATCCGCAATGAATGGAAATACAACGGGAATGGGAAAGACAAGTGGTATTTCTGGAGATTGGCGATGTCGAATATTTGGTATTCGAGCGAGGTTACGGGCACGATTATTGTGCAGTGTATTCCAGTTTTGAGGCCGCTGGTGAAGGAGATTACGAATCGGGTGAGGAGTAAGAGGTTGGGGAGTACGACTGAGGAGGGCTTGGAGATGGATTTGATGGAGAGGCAGTGGTTGAGTGCGACGAGGGGGAGGGGGACTATTGAGTGAAAAGTTTTTATTTCTTGGTAGATTTACACATTCTTTATGTGACTTGCATAATGATCATCGATGCTTCGATGTATTCTGCTGTCTCATCGACACGACCGTACTAGTAATGTTACACTCCATCTCGACTTCAGAGTCTGTTCCTCGGTGTACGATATAGAATCACCTTTCACATGTCCATATAAGTTGTACCACGAAATGGCACACTCTTCATCTCCAATCACTTCCAAAGCTTACAACCACATTACAGCCTCAGCTCTTCCCTTCCGGAAGCCTCTCCTTAACCCACCTCTTCCCACTCTTCCCCACATCCACCACCAATGACTCCCGCTCCACCTTCTCATCCGAAGGCGCAGCATACCTCTTCAACGTCTTCAAATCCACAACCTCTAAAGCCCTCTCGTGCGTCGCATTCAGATGGACTTTGGGCGCGCAATCGGGTCCAAGCTCTTTGATAGCGCTCAGGAAATCGTGGGCGGACAAGCACATTCGCTTGCCTGCTGAGTGACCTTTGTAGGGTGGATCGTCGCCGTATTCGGATTGCAAGAAGCCGTGGGTGAGGGTTGCGGCGATTGAGTAGTTGCCTCGAGGGCCTTTATCGTCGGGACCGCTGCGACAGTAGCCGTCTTTGTAGAAGCCTTCGTGGGGGGTGAAAAAGGCCAGGGGGGTGCCGGTGACTGGGGATGTTGTCAGGATGGTCATCTACGTTGAGGATATTACGGGCATTACATGCTTACCACTCTTGGCCGTCTTGTCCTCCTGCTTTTCTGCCATTGCTGCTGTCTATATGTGTATGGAGACTTGTTGAGGTTTGATCAAGGAGGATGAAGTATGATGCACAGATGGAAAGGTATACGTCTTGCGTATCCAGCCATCTCTTCTTACTGCAGCGTTTGGTTGCAGACGCGTCCCGGACCTGACCTTGATTCAGGATGACAGTGACGTTGACGGCGCATTAGCCTGGTTCGCACGTGGCATTGGGGACGGAGTGAGGTCCGTTCTGTCGGTATCGGATCCAACATTCACCAACCTCTCCTTCTCTTCTTCCACCACATCAACAACAATACACCGACAGGATGGAGCGTGCACCATATTACCCACACCTTCACCCATCAGCTGACGCTCGGTTGGATGTACCCGACGTGACTACTCCTCCTGCAGTCTCATCACGGTTACACTGCGGTAGTCCTCAGCCCTTCAGCAGCTCCACCCGAGATTCCACTTCTTCGCTTCTAACATGAACTTCTCCCTTTCCACTAGGAATATCTAAAATGCTACGCAGTGCAATCGATAAGTGGACAGTCACGATTCACGACTACCAGTACTTCGACATCCGAAGCCACACCTACATCCGACCCCTGACGCTGCTCCCGGGCATGCACCACGATTCCCCGAGGACAACGCTGTCGAGTGTTGGCATGGAACAGATGCAGACGTCCTCTTTCTTCCTCTTTGAGTGCCTATCCTATGCTTGGGGCGATGTCAACAATCGCGCGAATATGTACGTTGACGGCAAGCTCATCTCCGTCACCCGCAACCTCGCCGATGCACTGCTTCACGTCCGACATTACGAGATCCCTCGCGTGCTATGGGTGGATGCAATTTGTATCAACCAGGGAAATATGGCGGAGCAGAGTTTACAGGTTGGTTTGATATCGCAGATCTACTCACGAGCGCAGAGGGTCCTTGTGTGGCTCTGTCCTGAGTCGTCAGACAGTACTTTGGCGATGAAAACGCTTGCTCGGCTCTCTGAAGCTGTGGGCCTGGACCTTGAGACTCAGACCTTCAGTTCGCTTGTGGATTCTGGACGAGACTGGGTGAAACGACATACGCAATTGCCGCTCTTAGCAAAGGAAGCAGAGGCGATGTGAAGTTTGCTGAAAAGACCATCGTTCCAAAGACTGTGGGTATGGTGAGTAACAAGTAAACGATTTCGGACTGCTTGCGCTGTTGAGTTGATTGTGTGGACAGGCAAGAGGTCCGGCTCGGCAGCCCAAACTCGGCCATCATTGTAGGTCACGACAACATGCTGTGGTCGCGCTTCTACATCGTTGATTTCTTCTCCCGGTGGAAACGGGAATACGGCCTTGACCCGCGATTCTTCGAAGTCGAAAAGGAGATCGAAGCCATCAACGGAATGATGAACAACATTACACAGTCCCCTATGCCAAGCTTGGCTCTGCGCACCTCATGAAGTCAATGTTCGGAGTGTCGAGACCGCGTGTATGCCTTAATGGGCATTACGACAGAGGAAGTCAAGTTGCGTCCTGACTACTCTTTGTCTCTTCCGGATGTCTACAAACATGTAGTGCTGGAACATCCTGCCCAAACGAACAATCTGGAACTTCTCAACTCATGCTAATGGCGTGATGACTTTGGCGAGATTCCAAACTGGGTGGCAGACTGGTGAGTTTCCAATACTCGCAAGCGATTCTTCGATTTGACTGGAGCGGGCGAGCCAGCGGCGTCAGCAACTCATGTAGCGCCTGGCACTTTGAAAATGTCTGATATACACGTTGATACGGTGGTCTCTGTGGTGACGTCGCCAGCTTCAGGCCCAGATGAAGATATCCTTCAGACTCTTCGCAGCATACATGCTTCGGAAGGAGGCAGCGATGGAAGTATAGAAGGCTTCTGCCGCGCTCTGTTCGCGGATGAGTTCACAGAACGGTACTGGCCCGCAGGCGAACTCCTTCTATTTCAAAGCTTTGACGACGCTCTGTACCTACCACGTCCAAATCACCCTGGGAAGCAAAGCACGTTGCCTATTTCGTTCGAGACTTCAAAATCCAGACCGCTGGGCGCCGTCTGGTGAGATGCCGAAAGGGCAACTGTGCATTGGTTCCCGATCGAACAGAACTTGAAGACGACGTTGTGCATGTGCTCGGATGCAGATGGCCGCTCATCCTGCGTCGGGGCAAAAGTAGTTTCCAAGTTACAGGCCACGGACGTAACTCCATTCATCTCCCCGCATTCGAGATCCTTGCTGACTTGATAGCACACGTCGACGGCGCCAACGACCACGAAGCACTTCTCGGGCCTCTCTCTGCAGGTTTCCAAGGCGTTGCTTCGTCCGATGTCCCTACAGCAAAATGGCGGCCGATGTTCACGAACGAGCATGAAGAAAACCAAGTGCATATTGCCGACCCAAGACTTGGTGAGTTGCCGCAGGGCTGGTCCATTCGGTCGCAAAGAGAGGACAAGTTGTGGAACTGATATGTGAGGGATGAGGAGGGGGGAAGATGCGAGCGTGCCGCAGGAAGAGGTGGAGGTCGGATCCTAGATTGTCGGTGGATGGTCTGGGGGCGAGAGGCGTGAGGGTTGAGGAATGGAGCTCGGTGCAGCTGCACATTGCTACAGAACAATACTCATTCAGCTGTATCGAAGGCTGTCACGCAACCCGTTTGTCAACTGCCTCTCGGATCGATTCAGCGCTCCAACCTCCAGCAGACTGTTGACGTCGATGGTTGGTTCGAACTTCGCCGTTCCCTGGTCTGCAGATGTTTCCGCGAGAATCATCTCCTCTACCACCTGCGAGAACAGTCCCTTTCTGGCGCCTGAAGGAATTCCAAGACTTCGTACGGCAGTCTAACTCTCAACGCTGTCAAGGTCAGCAACTTGGATGGTGGTCTGGGTTGACATTTTGAAAGCTGTTGAAACAAAAAACCGAGAAGCTGGCCATGAACTCATCATATAGGCGAGCGCTGAATCTCCACGCTCGTTTTCAGCATAATAACATCATCCGCGACGTCAACTGGCCGTCTGATCTCCTCCCGCGAAAAGGCACGGATCATACTCATTCTCTTTGTCGGGGCAGGCTGATCTGCCCATGCTCTGGCGTATGAAGCCTGGCGACTTCCATTGGTGCTTGGATCCGTGATCGAGAGGGTGCGCTTCGTGCTATTCAACGTCTCGTCGGGTTGGAAGAAAAGACCTCCAGTACTTGTCCGGGCAAAGAACGTCGGCAGGTTTGGAGCCATTACGGTCAGAATCACCATGCTCAGGTCGATCTGGAAAAGTATGAGGTTCGTCACTGCGTGGAATGTCCAGTCGCCGGCGAAGGGATGATGGGGTGTGTATGCGAGTCTGCAAGCGATGGCTGTTACGCATAGCCTAAGAGCACTTGTCAGTTCAACCGTACCATAGGAGATTGAGCATTACACTCACGGCACGAAGGCGCCTATCGAGAGAGTCCAGCTCATCTTCGACTCTCGCGCCGCTTTTGTCTTCCAGATGATCCAGAGGAAAGCTAAAAGCTGGCCCACGACAATTAGGATGGAAATTATTCCCGACGTGATGAAGAAAGGATACTGGGCTACACGTCAACTCTGTAAACCACCGCTGCATGAGTCCGGACTCACATGCGGCGCTCTCCCTGAACCTAATGCGACCGCGGTCACCACCACATTAGATATCGTCCAGAAGATGATAATCACAGAGAAGGCGTCTATGACTTTATCATAAGACTTGCTGCGTGCGGTTCGGCGGGCCAGCAGATTGTACGAAATCTTCACAACGCCCTCGGCGAGGAAGAAGAGGATCAGGCTTCCTGTGAAGAGCTGCGTCTTCATGTTAGAGCTCACGTCTTCGGCGAGAGGGTCGTACTCACTCGCTTGATCTCCAGCTGGCGCTCATCCGACAGAGAGTCCACATGTCTGCCAAAGCCTTGGTCGACCAGAACAACGCACAGGGCGAAGAAGACGACGTACAATATCTGCAAGACGTCAGAAAGAGCGCTGTCGGGTATGTCGTGTTTTTGCTTACTGCGCCGAAGAGAAGTATTGGAGTGTCAGGCCGCAGAAGAGTCTTTGCGTACCAGCGGTTGTAAACTGCGATGCTGACCATCAGGGCGACTGAGGCCAGCATCACAGCGCCCACCACTTTAACCTTTGGGCCATGATCGTTCGGGTTGATGCTAGGGACGAACGCAGTGCCGCTCGCCGTCGCCGTCGCCATGTGCCAAGATGTGCAGTCCTCATTCCAGTCCAGTCCTCTCCGTGCGCCGATGCATCGATCGAAACCCTTTCGAGTGCCGAAATACGGACGATGAAAGTCGCGACTGGGAGGTCCCGAATATTATGAAGTCGGTGAGGCGCGAATCTCACCTTGTAGGAGGTTCGAAACCATGGAAACCTTCCAGCGACGATAGCTGATCTTTCCAGAATCCAATTGCACGCCAGAGGCACAGTAAACTCGATATTTGACAGCCCTCGAATCAGAAGCGGTTGGAGGCGGAAATAAACTCTACGACAGGTCCTCGGCTGAGTAGATCCGGCATCTTGCGCGCAAGAGGCTGGCGAAATGAAGCATTGTGTTTGGTGATCTCTTTTTCGCCCCGCGGGCTCGGGCGTGAGGTGGTGAGGTGTTCGCATCGACTTCTCTTTACAGTACATGAGGGTTTCACTTCGGTCTGTCATCCTTCGAGAGTCTCTAGTCGTTCACGTCTACGAGAAAGGTCACGACTGGCCCTTGTTAACGATAATTCTTTAGCGAGTGCCAAGTTCGCAAGATGGATTCCTCCAAGGATACTGGCGTACGGGCCTGGGAGCTCGGTGGCGACCTTCCTCAAAAGCCATATTTACACAGCGAGAAGGACAAGAAAGACATGCGGCGGATGGGGAAAGAGCAGAAGTTCAGAGTGATATTCTCTCTCTCTCTTCGTTGTATTGATTCTGTGCTGATACATTGAGGCATCTAGCGAAACTTCAAAGTCGTCTCGATCAGCTCCTTTTGCCTGGCTACGATGATGGGATTCGTATACATACCGATGTAAGAAAGCACTGACTTACAACCTGACTACTCTAACACGACTGCTCTTGAAGCAACACTCCTGGCTTGATTCAATTGGCCGGCACGGGAGGCACGATCGTCATCTACATTGCCAATTTCTTCGGGTTTCTGGCTATCGTTCTCTGCCAAGCAGAGATGGCATCTCTGGCGCCCACAGCAGGTGTATGTAAGGCAGCCTCTTCTCTTGGACATATGCTGACATCAGGCTTAGGGCCAGTATCATTGGGTCAGTGAATTTGCGCCGCGATCGAAGCAGAAGATCTTGAGCTATCTCGCCGGTATGACAGGACCCATTACGCGGAATTTCTGGTACACTCGACTGACACTGAAGTCATAGGTTGGTTAGCATCTTTATCGTAAGGCCAAGAGGCTGCCTTTATGTCTCTCGGACCATCTGCTAACTTTCGCTTTTCAGGTGGATGGTCGGTGTCGCAAGCGGTTTATTTCTCGCTGGCAACCTCATTCCTGCAATGATCACATTGACAAGTCCCGGCTTTGAACCGCACACTTGGCAGGGATATCTCTTCGTGTGCGCTATCATCACAGTGTGTTTCCTGATCAACGGATACTTTGCCAAGCATCTCCCTCTCCTGGAAGGGTTTGTTCTGTGCTTTACGGTTTTGGTAGGTGTCCGGAATCTTGATTATCGAGGTGAATGAGGTTTCTTACTGATTTATTACTGAGGCATTCATATCCATCGTCTGCGTCCTCCTCATCCTCTCCCCCAAATTGCCCTCCTCCGCAGTCTTCCAAACCTTCGGTTCCAACCTCGGCAGCACAGGCGCTCTCGAAATCGTCGCAGGCCAGGCCTCCATCCTCTATACCCTCCTCGGGTTCGACGCAACAGCACATATGGCCGAAGAGACTCAACAAGCCGCCATCGTTATCCCACGCGCGACGGTCGCATGCTACACCATCATCGGCATCGCAAACTTTGTGATCTTGGTCGCTTTCTCGTACTGCTTCGTGGATCCCACCACGGCTTTTGGTAACAGCCATGGGACCGGCTACCCTTTCCTGGAAGTGTACATTACGGCTACCGGATCGACGCAGGGTGCTGTGACGCTTACTAGTATTCAAGTAATCCTCATCGTGCTGAGCGGGATCAACGTAATGGCCTCGACGTCAAGACAGGTCTTCGCTTTTGCTCGCGATGGGGGTTTGCCGTTCAGCAGCTTCATTGCGAAAGTCGATCGCAAGAATGGAGTGCCGTTGTACTCGCTGATCGTATTATTGCTTTTCGTCAGTCTTGCAAATCACCTCTTCCTGAGATCGTGTACTGACATCGATGGCTAGACCGTCCTCATATCCCTTATCGAATTAGGCTCCACCGTCGCCTTCAACGCCATCGTCTCCCTGCAACTAATGGCTATAGCAGCGACCTACGAAGTTTCAATGCTCTGCATGGCCTGGCGAAGATTAAATGGAAAGCCCCTCCCACACGCGTCGTGGTCGTTGGGAAGATACGGGCTGGCCATGAATCTCTCCGCTGCTGTCTATGGGCTTTATTTGCTGGCATATGCTGCTATGTAAGGCCAGGCGCTATGCCAATATCTAGGATATTTGCTGACTTTTTATTTCAGGCCAGGAGCGTACCCGGTGACCGCGGCGAACTTCAACTGGGCGCCTGTGATGTTCGCGGGTGTTTTGATGCTCTCGCTAGGCTACTATCTAATCTGGGCGAGGAGGATCTACCAGGGGCCGGTTGTACTTGTCTTGCAAGATCAGTAGTATTCGTACGCCACTCACCTTTCACAAGCAATCTCCCGAGGATATGCAGGAAGGGTCTTTCGTCTTACGGCTCAGGAGTCTTGGGAAAGACAAACACAAGTACAAGCACCCAAAAGAGCAGAAATCGGGGCTGAATTTGCAGCATCTTCCCTCGTTCTCCCACCTTGACTAGCTTCGCATTAATGCAGTTAAGGACCGTCGTAGTGAAGGTTGAGTAAGAGACGATGGGAAGGGGACGGGGACTTGGATGGAGGAACTCGAATGTTCTCGGCTCCGGGTCGGAGAACTGGACTGTGTCCAAGATTTCAGTTCCCTCTTTCACTCACTTTAACTCTAACACATGAGCGTCGCATTTACATCGGCATCTCCTTCGCAGAAGCTCTCAGTTACTGTACCCTGCCGTATGCGTCCGGTTCTACCATGGCGGCAACGAGGAGAGAAAGAGGCGACGATAGCCTGAGCAGGACGAGGGAAGGCTGTGACAAGGCTGCGACAAGGCTGCGAGACGGCACGGCTGTGGATAAGCTATGAGGCTGCATGAAGATCAATCTCGACTGAGGCGTCTGTGCCCGAGAATGTTCCTGGCCTGTGGAAGATGAATGGCTACATTCTTGATTGTGGTGCAAGGTGGTCTCTGTCCGCCACTGGCTCCCACTTGCCCTTCTCAGAGTGGATTTTCCAAGCACATGAGAAGCGTTTGCCCGTTTCGCATTCACGATTATCTACTGTCTTCGTCACAGCTCCTACTCCCGTACATAATGGTTCTTACTAGGTTTCTACCAGATTTACCCCCTCTTCGCTACGCTCACTTTCTCGACCAGACGATACTTCCAAACCATGGCTCGGCTCCAGCACTCGCTTTTAGTTCTATCACCGCTGCCCTTCTGTTTCTCACAAGTTTCACAATGCTATTATCCCGATGGCACTCTGGCTCCCGGCACTCCATACAACGCCACCAAAGATTCTCCTCCGGATGTCGTATTGCCATGTCGCAATCCTACTGCTACCTGTCTCGACAACGAACTTTGCTTGCGCAACGCGTCCATTTGTAGAGGGAGCTGTACATCGAAAGATTTGGGCCCTCCGTGTGCGCAGTACTGCAAATACTACTACCGGTCAAACAGTTGCATACTGGGCTACTGCGGATATGGCGGTCTCCATACATCCGACGGTCGTTGCGGTGACGATACCTTCACCATTGTCGGAGGCTCTGGTGTCATCTTACGACACTTCCAAGTACTATCTGGCGAAGCATTCAGTCTTCAACGACTACTAAACTAGACTTCTCGAACTCAAGTTCTATGGACTCAACAATGACGACAGAAATCCCAAGCTCAACCTCTCCCGTATCGTTAAGCTCAACTTCAACATCGACTTCGCCAACTCAGATAGAAGTTCACAACTGATACAGTGCAGGCGCCTTGGCCGGTACGGTCGTGGGCGCAGGCTTCTCACTCGCTCTGGCGCTAGCTTGTGCTGTGGTCATGATCATGAAGCAACGAAAGCAACTAAGGAGTATGCGACCTCTTGGAGAACCCATAGGAGTCAATGGATTCGTGGACAAGAAATCACCGGCGCGAGAGCGCCAAACGAAATGGTATCTGCTCTTGTGGACCGCGGGACTGTGACGAACTGGAAAGACGATTGGCAGCTGGATATTTGATTTATTGGCTTGGAATGAAGAACTTAGGTCCCTCGCTCTGGCTTAGTGGTACATATGCGTAATGTCTAGAAAAGCAGCGAGCCATGCCAGTCAGAGGACGAACGGAAAAGTCATCAGATCTTCGGGAGGGCTGCAAGCCTGTCTCTTCGGAAGATATAGAAATTGCTGGTGCAGCAAGGCAAGGCTGTCACAATGCTACCAAGAGAAAATGAGGCTGTAGATGAAGTTACGAGGCCACATTCAATACTTCTGCAAGCCAACAAAATTTACCTACCAGCCGTGCCCTCAGCCGCAACCAGACAGCTTCTGTTCATCCTTACAATCGTTGTAGTTGGCTGGTAACACAAAGAGCTTGGGGCGCATGCAAAGTATTTCTCATGTGTTGTACCAGCTCTCATCTTGAGTCTTGACCGGCTGGATGATTCCTGCATATCCAAGCTTATAGTCCCGATCCCACTTTTCACTTTTCTACTCCTCAGTTAGACTTACGACCGCGCGATTCGCTCCTGAACTATGTCTCGACTCTGGACGATTCTATTTTGGATCCTCCCATTGGCCTCATCTCGACTGCAATGCTACTATCTGGATGGAGCCCTAGCCCCAAACGACACTCCTTGCAACGCCACATCAACCTCGCCATCGAATTCCGTCTCGCCATGCTAAGGCTCTAACGGACTGTGTCTCGACTACGGCCTCTGTCTGGTCAACGGCCTAGTCTATCGCGGCAGCTGTACATGCGAAGCATGGGGTCCACCCTGTTTTCAGCACTGCACTACCGACAACCCATCAGGAGCGCTTCCTCTCTCACCGCGTGGAAACGAAGGAGTGACTTTTCAGCGTATTATTCCACAGCCTGGAGAACCGTGGTGTTATGGATCTTCGACGTTTGAGGTATCGGGAATTTGGGCTGTTATATTGCGACCTTATCAAGTCAACGCTTCGGAGGGACTCGAAGTGAGTTCAACAAGTGTTCTGGGCATTGGGGATCCACAATCTGCAGCTGCGAACACATCGTCAACCAGATCTGTGTCCTCGCCGACCGCGGCTTCAACCTTCTCCACAAGCTCAGCACTGAGTCAAGATCGAAGCAGCGGATACAATGCTGGAACATTAGCTGGACCTGTTGTCGGCGTGAGCGTACCGCTTCTTCTGGTGCTCGCAGGTGCGATAGTCATCTTATGAAGCAGCAAAAAGAGCTTTGATGATCGAAGCAGCTGAGACAAGTGTCGAGGGATCCCCCCAAATGCAAAGCAACACTCGACTGTAAAAGCGTCTGGGCAAAGCGGGCGGCTTCCGGAGAGGCACGAGAAATGTCGGAAGTTACTCGTCATGCGATGATCAAGCTCCAGATGACATGGAGCCGGCCGGGTCCAGATGCTGGTGACGGAGGGTATGGCAGAGGAACGACAGATGATCTTGAAGGTAATAGCGAAGGTCGGCTGTGGGAGAATAGTGCAGTCCGTCTGAGCAAGGCGAAATGGTCTATAATCCAGAGGGTATCCCATCTTCCAATACATGTACAGCGCCTCTTACTGTTCTTACATTTTCAATCACCTTTCCTCTCATATGATATTTGCCCCTCACCAAACCTTCCACCAAGGCCTCCCCCCCCCCTCAGCCTTTTCCCTCAAGCCCTTCAAAACCTCATCCTGCTCCCTATCCTTCGCCGCCCTCCTCTCCTCCCTAATCTTCTCTTGCCTCTGCGCCCTAGCCTTCTTCTCCATCTCCTTCCGATTCAAAATCTCCACAGCCCTAATCATACCCTTCTTCTCCTCGTCCCTCCTCCACAAACAGTACGAATGCATAAAAACCGTGCCGCCGACGAAAGCGCCAACAGCCCAATTACATGATTTCCAGACTGAACCTATGTCCATCGGATCAGCATACCCTCCATCTCCTACCCTCGTGAGTGTAACATACTCCCGAAAATCGCCCTCCCACCACCCATCGCAAACCCCGCCCCAATACCCGTCATCAGCGCCTCCCGCGCACAAGGCCTCTTATGCAGCTCCGTAATCGGATGTCCCTCCGCCTCCCACGCATTCCACAAATTCACCTCCGGAATTTTCCCTCCGGCGGTATTCTGCGTGCCGCCAGGCAGCATATTCGCGTTCCCAGGTGGCTTGTAGGGCTGGGCTTTGTTGTCCTGCCATTGGGTGCCGGAGAAGGGTTTCGCGGTGGGGTCGATGGTGAGGGCTTCGCGGGAGAGGTCCTCGTGGGTTTGGGTTTGCCTGGTGTCGTCGGCCATTTTGGGCATGGTCTGGGAGGAAGAAGAGATGGAGGATCGGGAAGGTGATGGCTGTCGATGATGCTCGCATGTGAAGGTGTCTGAGAGGCTAACCCGTTATGGACTTGGTGTGAAATTAAGCTCGTTGGAAGAGGTTCAACAGAGATTTTCGAAAACGATCATTGTTTGAGCACGGAAGCGACAATCATCAGTGAACCCTTCTCAGACTGCTACTCGAGCAGCGAAAGGAAACCCGAATGTCCGCGATAAAGCCATCCTCGTCCACTCCCAACCACCAAAACGCCTGCACTCAAAATCAAACCCAGTCAATGATCTCTCCTCTTCGTCCTGTCGTACCAGTCCGTTTCTCAATTTGCAATGATTAATCTCTTGGCTGTTCTTTTACCAGTCTGTGTTTCGTTTTTCAAATTTCAATCTCTTGGTTGTGCCTTTGGTGCTGCTGGCATTATCTCATTCCTTCATACTCGTTCAATTCTCTCCCTTCCCTCGCCTTCTGTTTCATTCATCTAATCGAGGTGTTTCCATTCGGTGCGGTTGAAGAGCCGCTCGTCTCCGAACCAGCGTCGTAGTTCCGAATTGCGTCTAATGTGGCCTCCTGTCGTGAAGTAGTCTTTGAACAGCTCAGGATGCGTTCCAAGCGCTTTGCGCGAAGGCAGTCCGTCCTTCTTGGTGAGACCTTGAACTAAATTCTTGACGTGTTTTAATGCCTCGGGAATGGGGTTATTGCCGGCCGATGGTCCGCGGAACTCAGCATCCCACACGCTTGGCTTCTTGGTGGCAGCATTCAACATCCCTGGAGATGCGTATTGTTGAGACTGGTATCCGATGTTGCGATTGGCAGTGGGCGTGGTATTATTTCCAGGCGTGAATGTACCGCTGATGTGTCCAGAGTTGGGGAAAGTCTGGCACTCGCTGTTGAAAGCACGGGCGGGCTGCGGTTGAGGTGGCATGCTGTTTGTGCAAAGGCCAGCATCCTGTGATGGGCTGAAGTTGCTATTTCCATTCGAGTTCAGACGCGGGTTGTTCAAGATACCATTCCCGTGTGAGTTCGTGAGCGGGTTGCCGAAGGCTTGAGAGGGCTGCAATTCAGGCTGCGTGACATTCGCCCCGAACCAAGCACTCATTGGTGAGTCGAAGACGCCGTTTCCGGACTTGTTCGTCATCTGCTGGTGCATGTAGCTCGGAGGCATGTCAATTTGAGTGGGATGCTGCTGTCGGGGAGCCATCAACTGTAGCTTATTGAAGGTAGTGCGTGGCGTGAAGATCGCGGAGTCATGGCAGACTTTTCCACGCTGCGACGGCGACCCCTGGATCAACTGATCTTTCAGCTGCTGTCGAGCTAGATCCTGGCGTTCTTCAGGGGAACGTGACGCCAAGGTTGGGGAGCTATGCTGCTGTTGGGCCTTCATCGCATTCATCTGGTTCACTAAATGCTGTGCATTGTTGGTGTTGCCCATCTCGAGCTCATTCAGTACTTGGCTGATTTGCATCTGCTGCCTCGGGAATGCCGCGCTGTTCATGAATTGGCACAGCTGTTCTTTGAGCGACTGCTTGTGAATGGTAAAGGGATCACTGTTTGAGCCGCTCGAAGAGTCTCTGCTGTGGAGCCCGGAAGTTTGCTGATGCGGCGTCTGCATCTTTCTGCCCTGGAGGCGAGCGGTCCCGTCAGGGTGGGTTGGGGTCGACACCGCAGGTAGCTGACCAGTTGGCATATGGGACGATGCCGAAGGAGTGCGGCGGTGAGAGGACTTGCGATGGCTTCCCGCATGTCCAGAGCTGCCGCTCGATTCCGAGGATGGCGTACGACTACTTTCAGCTGCTCTTTCAGAGATTCTCTTCTGGCTGTCTTGGATCTGCAACAGGAGCTCTTGCTTCTTCAAGTTCTGCAAATGGGCCTGTAGTTGCTCCACACTCATTGAAGCGAAATCGGGCTCCTTTTCGATGCTTTTGGCAGGAAGTTGTTCAGGTGTAAGAAGAGGCTGTTTGCTGACACATGGAGTCTGCTTTCTCTGATTTGGTGTCGCTCGAACATCTGCTTGATGTGGTGGCATCTGGCGTTGAGAAATCTGACCGCGATGCATCTGGTGTGAACCGGCGGCCTGAGGCGAGCCAGGGCCTACCGAAGTGCGTGGCAGCGATGGCTGAGACTGCTGAGAGCCTCTCGGGGTTGTTTGGGCATCTGCTTGCTGCTGTGCCATGATACGTTGAAGAAGGTGTTGCTCGGTCGGTGTCTGGGGTGTCCCGATAGAGAATTGTGGTGTGGAGGGCCCGAAAAGGGGCGGCTGAAGTCGCTGAGAGCCTCCCGGGGCCAGTTGAGCAGTCGCACGCTGCTGCGTCACCATACGCTGTTGCTGATAGCCTGGCGTATGAGGCGATCCAGTCGGAAAGCTTGGTGTCGAGGCGCTGGGCAGCTGAGGTTGCTGAGAGCCATTCGACGACGCTTGAAGATCTGCCCGTTGCTGCCCCAGTACGTGTTGGTAAAGATCCTGCTCGTCAGGTACCTCATACGGATGGGCCAATTGAGGGTTGGTTTGATTGCCGGCGGCAGGTGTTGGCACACGCAGCAGGGACGGTTGAGGCTGCTGAGCAACTTGGGTCTGAAGCTGCGAAGCGCGCGGCATCTCACGAGGGAGGTTGCCAGTCTGAGCAGGGGGATTTGGTGTCGTCACGCGTGTTATCTGGTTGACCAGCTCCTCGTCGTGGTCGTGGAACAGGCTGTTGGAGCTGTACACACTTGAGTGGCGTGAGATCGCAGCGCCGATGTGAGTGAGGTTTTGCGGTGTCGGTGCACGCGGGAGAGCGGGCATGCTGATCTGAGGAGTGGCGATGTGGGTAGAGGTTTGCGGTGTCGCCGAACGTGAGAGAGGGGGCATGCTGCTTCGAGGAGTGGCGATGCGAGTAGATTTTTGTGGTGTCGGCGCACGTGAGAGAGCGGGCATGTTGATCTGAGAAGTGCCGGTGAACGGAGGATACTGTGGTGCAGGCGGAAGTGAAAGAGCAGATATTTCGCAAGCAGCTGTCGCAGTGGCGCCGTGAGAAGTCTTTGCGACCTTTGATGGCGGCTCGTCGGAGTTAGGAGAGTACACCTCTTTCCACATGGCATCGGTCTCCTGCGAGCCGGGCTGGTCATATTGGGAGAGTGATATTGCGAGTGCCTCCTCCAGAAAATCCTCCTTCTTCTTCGGCGGTGGATCTTTGGAGCGCCTGTTTTCGTTCTGCAATGACTCCCACAAGCGAGCCTCGACGTCTTTGATTTCGGCGTCGGATGCCTGCATCTTCTTCCGCAGCTCAGCCATGGTGGTGGCGGCTGAATTGTAATAGGAGGAAAAGGCTTTGTTCGCCTCCGGCACCCACTGCTCCCATTCGCCCATGGCAACGATTGATGTGGATATAGACGAGTGTAGGTGTAGTTGGGCAAGGGTGACTGCCAGCAGTCAGGGTGTTATACCAGGAGAGTACTGCGCGATCCAACATATGGAGGTGTCGGTGATTGTCGGAGGGTGAGGTGTCGAAAGCTCGAGTGAGGTGAGGTCGAGGCTTAGGGGCAAAACCAGAGGTGCGGTCGAAGAGAGGACATTCGAGGACACTAGTGCCATTGGCGAATCGGCTGATCCCGCAGATAGCGGCACTCAATGTGAATGCTTTCCCGCTACGCTTCTTGCAACATCGCACAGGCAGCATTTCAAGATCACCGATGCAGAGATGGGCATGTCGTCGGGATCAACATGGTGATCTGCCCAAGCAAGACTAGGATATCAGTATGCCACTGCCGCAAGAGCGGTGCGCGGACAGCTGGGCAAGAGTCATCAGCCGACGATCGAGAACAGCATACATGAGCTGCCGTGAGGTCTATATATACCACATACCTGTATAATCGCTTGATCGACATGTCAGGCTATGCGGTCGACAAAGGCGTCACCAAACCGACGAGTTTCTCCAGCGACTGCCATTTTATTCTGGAAGCTGCCTGCCTTGCGCATCCTCCTGCACCTTCTTCCAAAGCACCCGTTCCTGCCCGATTTCCACTCGAATCCCACCTGTATTCATCCCGTGCAGCACACGTTGATCAATCCGATACTAGTTTGCGGTTTTTGCTTGCATGTGGAAGTCGAATACTAGCGGCCTGAGGCAGGAAACTTGGCGTCGAATTTCCCATCCGATGCAACCAATGGCAGGCATTCTATATCGATATGACATTCTCACCACGGCAGTTCGAGAGGTGTGGGCAAATCTTTCTTCGGTCCCAGTACGTGTTCCGCCGTTCCAATGTCGCTATCACACAAGTCAGTTGCGTTCGAAATAGCATTATGTGGACACCATCTCAGCTCACCCAGGTCCTCTCGGAGCCCAGAATTGGCCGGTCTTGCTCATTTCAAACGTCTCAATCCAGTCTATGAGCGATTTGGCACTTTCCTCCGGAGTCACGGCGCCACCAGCATCCCAGAACCTGTAATGACGGACACCGTCAGCTTTTCATTAGCACCGTCTTGGATATTGCACGCACTTGTCGAATCCAACGCTTTTAGTCATCTCGCTTCGCATGAATGCCTAAGTCGAAAGCTCAGTAAGTGTCTCGCAGGGAAAGGGATTACTTGTCATTACATACCGGATGCGCCATTCCGACTGCGACTCCAGCATCTTTCAGGTCAAAGGACAGTAATTTGCCCACCATGTTCGACGCTGCCTTGGACCCGTGGTGGCCAAAATTTCCCCCTCCCTCGGTGGCATGGCGAAGGGTGACGGACCCCGCCTCCGAACTTACTATGATCACCTTGCTGCCCTTCTTCAGCAGGCCCGCCTTGTGCAGTGCGTGCACAATGAAGACCGGCCCAATAGCGGAGGTCGCGTACATTAGCACCTCCGCGTCCCAGTCCGGCTCGTCAAAGCTCTCCTTGCCAAAGAAGCCCGCAGAGATGATCACCACATCTTGCGGGCCGTGGCTTTTGAGATCGTCTGCGATGGTCCGACCAGCCGTTTGTTTTGATACGTCGACCCCAGTCACCCAGTGGATTGCCTGAGGAAAGCCTGTGGGACGATCTGACCTCGCTGTTCCGGTGACCGAGTTTTCCCCCCGCGATGCGTACTGCTTGACCAACTCTGACCCCAGACCGCGGGTCGCTCCGACAACGAGAACGCTGGGCATGGCTCTGATGGCTCTTGATCGACAATGTCACTGCGCGGAGGGTGAATTTAAATGCCCAATCGTGAGGATGGGACAGAAATGGCAAAGGGGAAGGGACACGGAAATCGATGCGATGGATGTTGGCGGCACAGCCAGCGTAGTTTCCTTGAGGTGAGGTGAGGTGAGGCGGGAGTTCTCGCCGGATTTGCCCGTATCCTTTCAGCCTCCTTGCTCCTTGCCTCGCTTGGGACGACAATAAGAATACCTTTTTGATAGGCCAACACATTGGGTCAGACCGCCAGCCACGCGAGACAGAGGCGTTTAGGTTGGGAGCCGCAGTGACAATGCAAGCCCTGTCGCGTGCAATGCCAGCAGGAACACAGCCGCGCAAGGAAGGCATCTGCTATTAGAGTCTAGACGACCTAGACGACCTACCTCCCCCGGCCGCGCTCCATTCCCACGCCGCCACGGCCAACGAGTGTCTAGCACGCCAGCCATCCACAAGAGGCGACCCTGTTGCTGTGCCGTTGGCTTCTGCTACGGCGACGCCCTCTCTTGTATTCACTCACGGTTGACACTCCAATTCGTCCGAGGAAGGATTCGACGCGCACCATCCCGATGATCACGTCAAGACCCCGTATCCTCACCTGACCGCCTCCGAATCCGACGCAGCATGCTACAAGAGGCCCTCTAGGACCTGCAGGCTGGGTGCGACAAGATGGGGAAGGCGTCGACCCTCACTCATAACAACACGGCTTGCTGGACCATATCATGGAGGAGCTCAGGAGAGTCGTCAGGACTCTGCCCGTAATCGACAACCGTAAGGGCGGAGGGAAGAAGGCATGCAGGTTCTTAGACACTCGCTGACCTTCTGCGCTTCACAGACGCCCATAATTTGCTACGGCCTCCGCAGCTGAGGTCTGGAGACCTACTGAGCGCCACATCCGAAGCTGAAGGAGAAGCTCTCCAGGATGGCGCTAAGGCATTCCCACACCTTCGTGCGGCACGCCAGCTACGCCAGCTGTACGGTCTGCCTGAGGATGCAGATTGGGATGCAACCTTAAAGAAGAGGAGGGAGCTCTTAAATACCGACCCGCATGCCTTGATCCAACGATGCCTGGCAGGAACACACACCATCCTCATTGACGACGGTCTGGAAGGCTCTTTCGAAAGGTACAATTGGCATGATCAGTTCACAACATCGCCATGCAAGCGCATTGTGCGGATAGAGGCTGTCGCTGCAGACATTCTGTCCTCGTTGCATCAACAGGGGAAACTTCCAGCGGGGATTGCAATCTCAGACGAAGAAGCATGTTCTCGTGCTTGGGTGACGTTCGTTACAGCGTTCGAGAAGACTCTGGCAGCAGCTTCGATGGATAGAGATGTTGTTGGCTTCAAGAGTGTCGTATGCTACCGCACTGGCTTGGACGTTACAGTGGGACGAGACGTCGATGTCACCGATGCCGGCCTTGCGAGCTTTCGATATCATTTCCTCCCACACTGCACACAGTCCAAATTCCGAGTCCAGAGCAAAGGCATGAACGACGCCTTGGTCATCATTGCGTGCAAGCTTATCGACGCGAACTTCCGGACCCAGGGTGTTGCCAAGCCTTTACAGTTCCATACAGGCCTGGGCGATAATGACATTTCGCTTCTCACTTCCAATCCGGCACATCTCCAACCTCTCATCAAGGCTTTCCCCAACGTACCAATGGTATTGCTGCACTCGGCTTGGCCATATACACGAGAAGCGAGTTATTTAGCGACCACGTACAAGCACGTATATCTCGATCTCGGAGAGGTCTTCCCGATGGTCAGCCGAGACGGACAAGAGCAAATAATTCGACAAGCTCTGGAGATCACCCCAACAACAAAATTACTTTGGTCGACGGACGGACACCACCATCCGGAGACATATTGGCTTGCAAACCTGCAGATGCGAGAGGTCCTGGAGACTGTTTTCTGCAAATTTGTCGAAATGGACGACTTGACCTCGGTGCAGGCCATCGACGCTGTAAAGGACATTCTCTTTCAGAACTCTAATACTTTGTACAATCTTGGTCTGGATATGCCGGTAGTACACTCAGCACCTGGCCCAGCAGGAAAAGTGAGTCCCAGTAACCTTGCTTCCCGTCGCATGTTGTTCTTGATTTCTGAGCGGTATGCACTGAAGCTCTTTGACAACTGACCGCATGCCGACGCAGATTTTATCGATCAATGTCTGACATCAACTACAGAGCTCATCAGATGACTTCCCAATCCCACAAGCCACGCTCTTTTCGCCACGAGAGCCCGCACTTCAGCAACCACAAGCCGTTCTTGGCGTACACGCAATGCAAGGCGCCCAAGCGTATCGACTAGAGACACTGGAACGAGCTGTAGCGAAGCTGGAAAATCTTGCTTCACGACCTCGCGAGCGGGTCCCGATACCCGCTCGTCGTGGGGTGCAATTCGTATTCGTACAGTGGCTGGACTACATGGCGCAACTAAGATCAAGGTGGCTTCCAATTTCTGAGTTCGAGCGATTGATGCGAACCGGCTCAGGACGAATATCAATATCGAAAGGTAATCTCGGGACAACACAAAACGACCACATGTCCTCAATATGCAACCCAGTCGGCTCGATCTACGTCGAGCCAGACTTAAGAAGCTTCCGACATATCCAGGACACCGGTCCAGTCAAGAATGCGGCCTCTGTCATGGCCACCTTCACCGACGATGACGGATCAGGATTGGCAACGTGTCCCAGGTACACTCTCCAGCGCACGGTCGAAGCCGTGGAACATGAATACGGCATAAACTTCCTCGTCGGATTCGAAATTGAGGTCACCTTCTGTCGGCGGAATGAGAGGGAGTCCGACGATCCGTTCTCACCTCTCGACACCACACATGCCTGGGGAACCTTTACCGATGAGCAATACATGCACTCCGTCTCGTTGATGACCTCAATAGCGACCAGTCTACGGGACATTGGCATCAAAGTGGAGCAATTACATTCAGAAGCCGGCGCTGGACAGTACGAGTTTGTACTTCCACCTCAGCCTCCTCTCCAGGCCGTGGACACGTTGATCCAAGCCCGACAATGCATCCAGCAAATAGCTGCCTTGAAAGGCCTTCGAGCGACTTGTCATCCTATGCCATTCCCTGGCATTGGCACTGCATCTCACGCGCATATCTCGCTCAACAGCGCACGGCTTTCGGCGATGGAGAGGGAGAAGTCAGAACAATCATTCATGGCCTCCGTACTGGAACACCTCCCTGCGATTTGTGCCATCACTATGCCGCAAGCTGTCAGCTACAATAGAGTGGTGGATGATAGCTGGACAGGCGGTACGTGGGTGGCTTGGTAAGCAATAAAGTTACTTGACGTCAAAGACCTCTACTGATATTCGAGCAGGGGTACCGACAATCGAGAGGTCCCACTCCGTAAAGTTAGCGGCGGCCGCTGGGAGATACGATGCCTCGACGGCACAGCCAACATGTACCTCGCACTCGCCGCAGTCCTCGGCGCGGGTCTCGGCGGCCTACAACAGAACATGCAGCTACAAATGCAAGACTGCAGGCAGAATCCCACCAAACTGTCCGATGAGGAGAAGCAAGCCTTGGCTATCACGAGACGCATGCCGAGATCACTGGACGAAGCGCTGAGCGCGATCGAGAACGATTCTGCCTTTGCTGAGATGGCCAACGCAGAGCTGATTCATGATTGGATACAAGTGAAGAAAGCAGAGCAAGAAATGCTGGGCGAAATGACGGAAAGCAAGAGAAGGCTATGGTTGATGGAACGATACTGAAGGGAATGGAACGGATCGATACCCATATGCGGAGGATCGGTAATGTTCTTGGTAATTCCTTAAATTGAGACGGCTTTATCATGAGCTTGGAGAATTGAAAATATATCCACGGCATTTGTGTCATGCGTCTTTTCATCGACTTCTGACTGTCGCCGGCGACATCTGACAATACTCAGTTGGTTTGCGATCTCGGTCCCACCTCCTCGCACCTCGATACTTTGTGGTCCGGATTGATGTCCAGATCTCCGATTAAATTAACCCATTCCGACGTCTCAGGAATATTGGCCCTGATCGTCACTGAAGAAGTCAGCATTTGGCTGGGCTTTCAATAACAAGTGGAATATCCTTACCATATCGCCGTCCATCCCCCGGCCTTTCCACTGCATGCACAACCCCATCTTTCTCCGTGATCTGCTGGCCATCAAGACTCCATATCTCGAGCCTCATCGTCTTCCCCGTCTGCGGCGCACTCGGAAACACCACCGTTCGTCGAGGCACACTCTCCTCCTTTACCTCGATCGACTGCCTCGCCCCTGCCTCATCAAGCGCCCACTTCGCCTGCTCCTTCAACTTCTCTCGTACCTTCCTCACCTCCTTCCCCACCTCCCCCGCCCTCGGAACCCGCACCTCGCCGTCCCGAAACACCATCCCATTGAAATGCACCTGCAGCACGCGCACGTACTTCCCGGACTCCCTGTCTTCTGTGATCACGTCGCGCAATGTCGCGACGCCTTTGGTGCTTTCGCGTTGCTCGATTTGGATTCTGGGGTCGTGTTGCCGGCGGACTTGGTACTCCCATTCTTCCTGCATGGGGGCTGTGACTTTGGCGGCGGGAATGGGGATTGCGCCAGTGTAGGGGAGTTGCGGGCCAAAGGAGACGGTGTAGATGAAGTGAGTTGGGGTGCGGCCGATTATGGAGCTAAGCCAGCAGGTGTGGGTGCGTGTTTGGATGTGGATGTGGTCGGCATACTTTATTGGTGCCATGCTGGTTGGAAATTATGGTGGAGCATGGAAGAGGTGGAGATGTGGAGACAAGACATGGGTTTGGATCTTGAATGTGCTGAATGAGCATGGAGCTCGTGCTTTGGAGTTCATTCACTTCCAGAGACTTTCGGCCGGGACGAGCCGGGCACGTGCTGGAGCCTAGCGGAACGGTTAGACTCAGACTTCTACACGTTGGACGACCACAAAGAAAGGGCTCACAAATTTGGAAGAAAACATGCGCATTGATGAAAATTGTGTTATTGATTGTCCCAGCAAGACTCAAGGAGAAGCGAGGATAATGGAAGGAAGAGTGGGAACCTCATTTCTCAAAAAAAGTAACGAGACTCACCTGACTTACCACGACTCAACTTACTCATCGTCTCCAGCCTCTTCATCTACATCCGTGCCTCGAAGCTGTCGACCCAACTTAGCAAATCGAGCTCTGATCCCATCGCGTGCGCTGCCCGCAACTTCAGGCGCCGCAGCCACATCAATCCTCTCTTGTATCCCAGGCTCAAATGAAAGCGGAGGCGCCATACGACCAGGACTAGCCTGCACATCCCCCACGATATACTGATCCAACTCCAAGTCCTTCCAATCGACACTATCCCAATCAACATCCATCCCTTCAACCTTCGGTCTTCGCCGTTCCAACTCCACCAGAACCAGCTCTCTTCTTAATTCAGTCTGTTTCTCCTCCTGCACTCTCGTATGCCTTCTCAGCTGATTTCCCTTCATTTCTCTCTGTCCTACAAACCATGCTTCGAGCACGGAGGGGTCGTCGGAGAAAGCGGAAACGGGCTGACAGGTTTGCGAGTTGTTGGAATAGTGGACGAGATAGAGACGGGCGTCGTCTACTTGTTCTCGTTCGGCGAGGATACGGTGCGGAGAAGCGGTTTCAAAGGAGTCCTGGCAATCTGTGAGCAGGAGCTCCCATGGGATAGAGGACATGGTTCATTCCTTACCTGGAGGATTACTGTCTTTACTGGAAGAAATTGGTGTTGGTGGGAAAATATTGGTGAATGGCTGATACAATGGACTGAAAGCGCCTAGCAATCAGTCCAATGCTCGAAAGTTGAAGGGAATGCTTCTGAACGGAAGCATTCACTAGCAGATGATGTCAAATAATCCCCAAGTCGCCTTTGGATAACAATGTCCATGTCTTGAGACAAAGAAGCGATTTTATAATCCTTTCTCCATCAAGCAATGACCGCAGATTCCGATCAGATCAGTCTAGCCTGCACGGTATCAAAATCCGTTATAGGAAGGAAGACAAAGAAAAGAAAACTTCACCAAGGAAATTCGAGCATGTCCGTTGTCTCAATGAAATCACTCAACAACTGCATGTTTCCCTTTTCCTTTCCGTCTCTTCGACCCAGGTTCCCTCGTGCTAACTTTTCTCCAGAGCTTTCGAATCGACCCTACGCACGAGCCTCAATATACATTTCACTCGCCATCGACTGTCTCTTCATGTGCATTGCTCGTACCGCTTCTGGTAAAAGTGCGAGTCGTTGTCCTTGTACTCCCTCCAGCACTGTGTCCATGCGCGGAAGAATGAGACTGCAAGTAGGTAGACCTGCTCTCTTCCCAGCGCTCCATTTCGCGGCATTTTTCTTCGTATCTGTGTGAGGTCCGTCTTAGCTTATGTATCTTGTGGGCTGGGGAAAAGGGAGGTACGTACTTAGCGAGGGCTTCATCCCTCTCACGGTCGGCAGTCGCACGGGCAGTAATAGCACTTTCTTTCTGCTCTCGTGCTTCGCGAAGCATGGTGCGGAGGGATTCAATTTCGAATTCGAGCTCACCGCTGTTGTCGTCAAAGGAGGTGACGGTTTCGGTGACTTCTTCGTACCTGATTCACATAAGTTAGCATACCGCCGATCTGTGGATCTCAATTGGGAGGTTTCTTACTTGCGCTTGTACTCGTGCAGCTCCTTGCGAGCGCGATCGCGGGCGTCAGTGATGTTTGTGATCTCAACCTGGAGCAATACAAGTTGCTCCTTGAGCTGAGTGATCTCTCCATGTAAATGTCCATGCTTGTCCCTTTCCCCGGCACGATCCTGCTCGATGAGTCGGATACGCTCAGACACCGACGAGTGCTCTGAGCGGGCCTCGGTCAAAGAAGTCTCGGTGTGACGGAGAGAAGTTTCCAGGTCAGCAACACGGCGGTGGCTGTCGTGGAGCTTCCTGCGCTCGTCCTCAAGATCGTCCTTGAATGAATCACGCTCCACAACGATCAATCGATGTTCTTCTTGCTTCTTCTCAAGGCTGGAGCGGATCTCGGAGATCTCAAGCTCGAATTCCCGAATGCGGTCCAGATGAACGGTCGTCTCACGCTTACTCTTCTCGAACTTAAGCGAGATATCAGAGTAGCGGCCCTCAATATCTTCAGCAGCCGTCGACTTGGTCTTGAGCTCATGGCGGAGGTGTTCAATGGTAATCGAGTGCTCGTCCCGCTCCGACTCGATGATACGAGAGCTCTCCTTGATTCTTGTGACTTCACGTTGGAGTCTCTCGTATCTCTCAGTCAGCTCAGACAGCTCTCTCGCGGAATCCTCGGCTCTGTGATTGGCCTTCCTGAGCTCGGCCTCAAGACGATCCTTCTCGTAGAGATACTCCTCTTTCTCCCTCTCCAGGGCTCTGACACGATCAAGGAGAATGGTGACTTCCTTCTGAGAGGCTTCGAGCCTGAAGGTGATCTCGCTAAACTTACTCTTGAGATCAGTGTGCTCTCGGGTCAGTAGCCTGAGCTCATTGCGGTATTTCTCGGCATCCTCACCTGGACACAGACCTTGTCAGTGTGCGTCTAAGAAAGAATTAGGATGTCGTGATACTCACGAGCATGGTCCCGCTCGCCCTCGCAAGACCTGAGTCTAGCAAAAGCCGACTCCAGCTCAGTCTTGACCTTGTCGTAATCCACCTGCGAGCGGGAAGATGAGATTCTGATTTCTTGCACCTCGCCACGAACACGATCAATCTCTTGATCGCGGTCAGCGACCCTCTTCTTTTGCTCCGCAATACCAGCAAGAGCAGCAGCAAGCTCGGCAAGAAGCTTCTCAACCTCCTTCTTCCTCTCAGCAATCTCGCGGCCGTGATTACTATGCTGGGTCTCTTTGAATTCCAGTGTCTCAGTGACCTCGTCAATTCGAGAGAGGAGCTCTTCCTTCTCGCGAGACCAAGCTTCGCGGTCTGCCATGAGCTTCGACCAGTACTCTTTGAGCGACGAGGCTTCTCTGGAGGCACTGGACATGAAGTCCATGAGAGCTAAGAACTTGCCCTCGGCCTGAGAGGAGATATCGAGGGACATCTTCTCTCGGTGAGCTGCGATGAAGGAGCCGGTGCTAGATTCAGATTAGTCACAGGTCCTCAATACTGTACAGGCTCGGGCGAGCTGGACATACCTGCGGCGAGAAGAGCTGCGAACATGCTTGCTCGACCTGGTCATCGATCGCATTCCATTCATTCGCGAAGAAGAGAAGTCGGCATCTCTGGAGTCGAAGTCATCGCCAGCATCCGAGAAGACGCTTCGATCGATGTCAGCTGCGTTGAGCTTCATCATTGCGAGCTTCTCAGGAGTCATCTCCGGAATGTCGAGCAGAGTGGAATCCACAGAAGTAGACATCTTGAAAATCCTCAAAGATACACAAAAGTTCGAAAAATTCGGCGTCTTTGAGACCAGAAAAGAGCTCCAGGAGCTCCCACCTTCGATAATGTACCCACACCAGTGGCGATGTGAGAAGCCCACACACATACGTACCTCTTGCCTAAGGTTGCAGCTCAACCGAAGTGCATCGTGCAATACGATCCAATGCCGCGGTGGCCGCAAGTGAGCCTTTCCAATCGTAGACAATGGCAGACGAGATCGAGCATTCTGGATGGCTGGGCGACATCCACCATGCGTTCATGCACGGGTTACACGGCGTTGATTTCCCAGAAGGTAAAATGCCTAAGGACGTAGGTTGGTGGAGGTTTGATGCAGCTGTGCGAGCTTGGATCGATAATTTTGTCAGACAATCTTTCAGCCAGTCGGCATCACCGGATGTGTTGGCAGCAGAGAACATTGCAGTCTCTGATGTGGCCTGAGCGAGCGGATATACGTTCCAGACGACTTGTCTGCTTAACGAAGCACGATCATCAATCATTCCAGACACTCACATTCCTCTGGTTCCCAATGCCATCGAAGTCTACCACTCCAACAAGGCCCAAATAACTCGATTCCTGGATCGATGACAGCTCAAGGTGGAGTCCCAAAACCGATGGCATGCACAAGACAGTAGCTCTTGTGGCTATAGGCGCATAAACTTTCCACAAGGTGTGTTTGCTCGAAGAGGCGAAGGATCGTCAGCTGCGTGCATCGTGGCTTGACCTCACACGAGTACATTCCCCTCACTGCGCTATGAACGCAGCGTGGCAGCATCGTGGAGTCTACACTTTTGGTATCGTGGCGTGGGGGAAGAGCTGCAGGATGGATGGACTGTCGTTTTGTTGGCGAGGCCGAGGAGCTGGGCTTGTGCGAGCTGAGGTAGGCTTCGCTTGGTGCGTGCTGTGGTGATGCCAATCTGTCAAATGTCAGATCGAAAGGGTGGTGTGAGCGAAGTTTTGGTATCTAAATGCAGAAAAGTACGATGTCGGTGTTTTGGGAGGAGGTGCAGAGGTGAAGAGATGGAAAGGACTGATGATGATGGCGGAAGGATTCGATGCGTTCTTAGCATATGGTAGAACAATTATCCGGCCGATGCTCAAGATGGCTGCCAAGAAATATCAATCCATCCTTCCCTCCACCGCCGTTTCTCTTCCAAGCCCAAACCCCTGTAAGTCCTACCCCTTCCTCCCCCACCAGGCACCTCCATAACCCCCAGCACTATACGACGAATAGCTCAACGGCCCACCATACGAAGTCTGAGGGCAACTCGGCGGAAGACCATACGAAGGCGTACTGGAAGTCAAGAAGCCCGAAGAGGCTGTAACCGGGGAGCCCAAAGAACTGCTCGTCCCCGTCCAGTAAGATGTGATCGTGGTGACGTAGATGGTGGTGTAGCCGGGAGTGGCGGAGGTGCCGAGAGATGTCGGATAAAGCGGCGATGTCGAGTTCGACGCAGTGATGGGCGATTCGAGCGATGAGAGAGATTGAGCTGTCAAGTTTGAGGAGGTAACTGGCGAGCCAATCGAGGACGAGCTCGGCGTCTCAGTGATCGTAACGTAAGTAGTCAGCTCGATGACTGTCGTCGAAGTCGAAGTCGAATGGAGCGGAGAAGCGGTTCCATAACCCGTCGAAGTGATAGCACCAGCGACTGAAGTGCTTTTCGAGCTTGGAGAACTGGTTCCATAACCTGTCGGAAAAACCGCACCCGCAATCGAAGTACTACTACTCGAGCTGCTCGAAACAGTGACAGTAACAACCGTAGTCACCCGAACAACCGTCGTCGAAGTTAAAGTCGAAGTCGAAGTCGAATTGCCGTAGCTGGAAGGTGTAGTCGCCCCAGCAATGGAAGAGCTCGTGGAAGAAGAAGTCAAAGTAACAGTACTAGTAACATACACCGTCATCGTCGAGTTCGGGTAGATGGGCGAGATCGTCCCATAGCTCGGCAAGCTGGCCGTCCCATACGAAGTTGAGAAAGAAGGCGTGATCGCTCCCGCAAGAGAACTGCTCGAAGAAGTCGAATTGTACGGGGGAGGCGGCGAGTAGGTCGACAGAGATAGGCATGTTGTTGATGTGGTTGAAACATCGTAGCCTGGTGATGGGAGACCGATCGATGGAGGTGGAGGGCCGTAACCATGTCCTCCCTGCTTCTTCACGAGGCCAACGCCTTCACTCCGTCAGTTGACAAATCGCCAGATAGATAAAGAGCCTACTCACCCGCCACGGGATTCCCACTGGCAACCACCACCAGCAACGCTCCGAAGAGAAGAGCCCCAAACGTCATTGTCCTCGTCATGAGCTTGAATTGAGAGAGCAACGAAAGAATCGAAGAGACAATTTCAGGCCAACGAGTGATGAGCGTGCAGAAATCCTGCTCAATTACGGCAACCTCAGCCTGATATAAGAAGAGCTCAGTCAAGCCGAAGCTTTCCAGCATGACATTTCCTCCCGAACACACACACCGCACATCAAAACGCACCTGGCCAGACGGGAGAGGGCGGAGAGTGTCTCAGGTCTGGATGGGACGGCATAGACAAACGACGCATTGGATAGCACACGTTTGACAAAACTGACATTCCAGACCCACGCACCGACGGAGAGGTTGACACCGCCACGGCTACAACACAACTCGCAGGCAGCCGTGGTCTCATTGTTTACTCGTCATATGTGGGATCTCAGAGGCGGGCTGTAAATGCTTCTATCTGTTCACAACGTCTAACTCAAGCTTCATGAGCGCGTCCGCCTCCTGATGCTGATGGGCGCATCCGAAGTCGTGGAACTTGGAGACAGATGAAACCGGCTGCAGGCACTCAAAAGTAGGTCGCCAACGCTGCTATCCGTTCCAAGCGTCGGATTGAAGCTTCGTCGGTTTGTCGAAGAGCCTGATCTCGATAGACGCATCCGACGCCGTGGAACTTCGAGGATGTTTGTATCCTCAACGCCGATGTGATTTGAATGCCAGCACAAGTATTGCCGTAGCGCAAACGCCTCTTAGAGCTGTCAATTTCAAGGCGCGTGTTGTGGCGTTAGTGTCGTCGTTCGCATTTCTCCAAAAGCGCCGTCGATTAATAGAAGACGGTCAACTCTTCTGCGCTCCTGTCGATCTGGCCTCCTGCATTTCGCTTTGTGCCTTATGCACAAGGCACTCGAGCGTACCCGGTTGATGCTGCAGGTACAGTATAACCGAGCTGTCGTGCGACGCGACACCATTGGGAGGAGATCCTCAACCGTAACGATGTGATGTTCTCTGGAGCACAAGACCCGAGCGTCGAGCAGGTCCGTTTGTTGGCAGCCGTTGCAGGTCTAGAGGCTTCCTGGTCCCAGAGGACCCGAGCCTAAGCAGGTCCGTTCGTCGACCGCCGTTGCAATCCCAGAATTCCATCGTCCCAAGCATGTGATCTTTCACGTCTCCGCATTCTCATCCGCAAAAGGACTCGGGGTGCCGTCCGGCGACACATCACCAACCCCCGAAACCGTAGTCGTAATCGTAGGCGGAGGTTTCAGCATCTCATTCCCATGGGTCTTGCCATTCACATTCGGCCGCGAACCTTTTCTCGCTCTCCTCGGGGCCGGTACGCTAGGCTTCTGCTTCGTGACTTTCGCAGAGACGTCCGGCACACTCAAGCTACTAACGGCAGCCTCCTCCATCGACATGCCCAGCAGCTTCTTTGCAACCGCAGACTCTGAAGGGGCGACTTCGGCGAGTTTCTCTTCAATGGCACGATCCTGCTCATCACCTTCTTCGCGCAGCCAGTCGATCTGCTTGCATCGGATGACGAGTCTTATGACAGTCTCGTCGACTGGAGCGAAGTGCGCTGAGGATCTGTTGACTAGCAGATAAAGCAACTTCCGCAAGTCCTCTCGCTTGTAGTTGTTCCCTTCACGCCCCAGCTGCGTGTTCTTCAGAAGCGGGCAGAGCACACGCAAATACGTATGTCGCAGTGCCTTCTGGCCAGCTCTCTCCGAGCCATCAGGAGCAACGTCCTGCGCTCCGTTTCCAGGATCCAGATCCAGCAGATTTCGAATGATCACGTCGACTAGGACATGTAAATCATTAGTGTAAAAGTACTCATAGGTCGGAGGAGTCGTGAAAAGGAGGTAGAGCAATTTGAGGATGAGAAGCTGAGGACCAAGCTCACTTTCTCGGTTGAGCAAAAGAATCAAGTTCTCTCCGAAAGTCCGATACTCTGGCCCTTGTTTGGACAGGAGCTTGAGAATACGATTGGTGACTGCTGTGCTCTCCTCTGTCGGCGAAGAGGTATCGTTCGCGAAGCACATGTATTGTTCGTTCAGGACGAGTAGGACTCTGATGATGGGGTAGTGATATGGGTCGTCGGCATCATCCGAAAGCTCCTCTATGAGCCGGAAGAGGTATAGCACGAAAGAGTCGTCGACGGTGGTCAAGTCTTCTCGTGACAACTTCTGGATCCTGCCCATTTCGAACAGAAGCTGTAAAAGGAGGCGATGTAATCGCGGATCTTCATCTCTGGTTCGTACGAGCTCCACGAGGCGCGGAAAGGCGCTTTCGGCCGACATCAGCTCGAAGCAGATCTCATTGATCCGACCGTCGAACAGCAGCACAGCCGCTGTGAGATGTAGGGTGTCCGTATCGTCTTCCTACTCGTATCTTCAGCACTGCACACTCTCCCGACTCAACGCAGCGCAGACGCACCTGTAGCAGACAGTAGAGGATCTGGCGGCGCACATAGTCCTGGTTCTTCTGGAAGACGGGCGAGTCCAGCAGCTTGTAGCAGCAGCGCGCAACGTCATACTCAGAATGCAAGTAATCCTCTTCACACGCTTGTCAGCCATTATGCCTTCTCGTTGCTTCGCGCTCCCGGCTCTTGTTCGGACGTACGCTTGAAATGGGTGGTGAAGGCCAAGAAGCTGCGCAGAGCGTTGTCGATGGCCTCATGGGTGTTGCAAGGACTGGCTACCACGTCTTCGAGCTCTATCAGCCGTCTCAATTAGCTAAAATCCGTCGGAGGCAAATCTCTTGCGAACGGGAGGAAACCTACCAGCCCAGAATTGCGACTCGTCCTCGACAGCATACTCAATCTCCTCGTCGTCCATTCTTCAGCTTCCGCCGGTCCAGTGAACGACCCGGCAGCATCTAGTCAAATCTCGGCTCCCGCATATGCACGCTGCCGTTGGCGAAAGGCGCACAAAGGTAGCACGAAGTCAGTAGAACAGAGAGTGAGTATTTGTTGACGTAAGTAAGCAGGTCGGTGGTGAAGCGCAGCTCGGCAATGTGGGGCTGACGTGGAGGTGGGACCGTCCTCTGAATTAAGTTTAGGGTAATGAGCATTTCGGGCCCGCTTTTGGGATGCCGGGCAAAGACAGTAAAAGCTCATACTTTGCACTTCCTCCCGCCTCAACACCACACATCATCTACGCCTTCAGACCCTCATCCGAGCAACTATCTATCCGCTGACGCTTTGTAGGACTGCCATCGCATCCATTGCTAGATCCTCCAAGTCGGCGTTCCGATGGAGATGGGGTGGATTTGGACCCGCCCGCGTCGTTTGAGAGGAACCGACCGCGGCGAAGGTCGAGCTTGATGCCCGAACGCTGCGCTCTTCTGCTCTGCCAACATCCGGATTAGCAGGTTGTCTCTACCAGTTACTGCTACGAGGAATCGAGCGTAGCTGATCCCAATCTCCGTTCGTCTCTTGGACTTTCTCGGAAGGATTCGCAGAGGTAGTAGAGATCAGGGGAGGGATATCATCTGACCCGTCATTCATCTGGTCATCATTCCAATTCACCTGGGGTATCTCACTGTGGAGTGTCAGCTGGTCAGATTAATGACGGGGGTGAGGAAGGATCTGTCTCGCATCCCACTGCCGATTACTTACCTTGGTTCAGGGGTCGGCACCTTCTCCGGGTGGCGACAAACTGGCTGAATGATCTCAGACTTCTTCTCGTCTTGCACATAGACGGCGTACGTCGGCGTGCCTTGACTCCAGCCCTCAGCTTCGAGGATCTCGTTGGTTTTGTTGAATTGCTCCACTCTCTCATCGTTGTACACCCGCCAAATGTCATTGTCAAAGTCGTGGATATAGATCCAGTAATGTCCGTGCCCGTACGTACCGCGGTGGAAGAAGACAGCTGCAAGGCGATACTTCAGCCGCTTCATGTTACTAAACTGATCCTTGAGACGCCCCTCAAGCTCGGCGATCTTTGAGTCGAGAGAAGCCAGACGCTGGTTTTGGGCGACAGCATCGGCGTTCAGGGCGTCAGAGAGAGAAGGATCAACCTGAATGCCCTCCATCCCGATAGATTTGAGCTCGCCTTCGAGGTCTGAAAGGCTCTTCACGTAGTTGGCAGTCTCGGTGACCGCGGTGGGGCCGTCAAGATCCATGGCAGTCTTGGAAAGAGTCGTATGCTCTTTGCGCAGGGCATGAAGCTCTTTCCGCCATCCCCAGCAGCTGCGGCGGGTCGGGAGTACACGTGGATCGCTGGTATCCACGTATCTGTCCAGGTAAAGCTCATCTTCAAGCTTGATGGTGGCTTCGGTCTTGAATGTTCCGCGGCCGTCCTTGTCGTAGCCAATACGGGGGATGTTGATTTGCAAGAGCGGCGGGAGGGTGCGGATGCTCTTGTATTCCTCGGAGCCTTCAGTGATGCCCGTTTGCAAGTCGAAGTATGCATCGAGGGCAGAGTAGATGTCCGTCTTTTCGTACGGTACGTTGAGCTGCAAGCTGGAGTCGGGAAGCTCCTTTTGTTTGCCAACGATATCATCCTTCACCGAAGTCTCGACCAAGTCAATCTTGAATAGTCTTCTCAGAACGTCCTCTTGCTCTCCCCACGCATCCTTGCCCAGGGGAGTCATGCCGGATCGCAGACGAAACTGAATGGCATCGTGGACTTCAGTCACATCTTGCTGCGATCGGGCGTTCGCTTGAGCTTTTTCGAGTGCTTCTTCCTTGGTCGTGGAGAATCGGCGCGGTGGAAGCGGAGGTGCTAAGGTAGGCTTCTCCTGCTCGTCCGTTTCCTGCTCTCCCCGAGCCGGGTTGTCTGAGGATGGGTCCTGCATTTGGACGTCCTCGTCTCCGTTCACAGATCCTTGAAGTGTGACGCTGCTCGCATCCGACTCCTGCCTCGACTCTTTATTCAACATCGAGTCTTCAGTGATTTTCTCCTCGATGGCATCCTCCAAGCTGATGATCTCGGGTTGACCCTCTCGAGCAAGCTTGTCCTCCTTTATGGCAGACGCCAGAAGTGCGTAATCCTTGGGCTCCAGAAAAGCACGACACACGAGATCCTCTTCAGGTTTGACATCCTTCCCAGGCTCCTTGATCATGCGCTCAAACAAATGCTTGAGGTCATCGGCGAATCTCTGCCCTCCTTTGATTTCCACCTGAGATATCTGCCGCTGACCCACACGCACTTCCTTTTCAGCATGAGTGTTGGTGTCGAGCTTGTATTGGTCGTAATGGAGAATGATGTCTCGCAAAGGTCCGATCGAGAAATAGTATTGGAGCAGACTGTTGAGGTAGCACGTGTTGCCATGGCTTGTGAGGCCAACGGGCCATGATTCGGGCGAGTGTGAGGTGGTCGTGCTGGCGAGCGCTTGTTCAATCGTGGCAATGGCCTTATTCGTCTGCTCGCCTGGCCTGTCTATTCGTGCATTTTCAAAGACAGAGGGCAGCACGGAGGGGTCGAGAGCATCTGTGATGTATCAGTATGCGCACAACTCGACCGCCACTGCATGACACTCGTCGGGAGCTTGACTTACCCAGACTCTGGTCGATAGCCAGATGCCGCAGTGCCTCGTCCACACTCATCTGATATCCTCCGTCATCACTGCGACCAGTGAGCACCCAATTGTTGAGAAAGTTGCTCTTGCGCTCCTTTGCAATGGTCGAAATCGCCTTTTGTGCCAGCTCTTCGCTACCTTCTGCTACCTTCGCGCCCGCGATGGCTATCAATGTATCGTCCGGTGTGTCTTTCGTGACTCCGTTGCCCAGCCATGTGAGAGCGTCTTGGTAAGTTTCGATCATCTGGTGAGACGCGTTGATCAGTCGCTGACTGCCTCTGAACAGACCCAGCTTCTCCAAAGCTTGCCGCGACTCTTCTTGCGACCGTGGGCCCTGGTCTGGCAGCTGCGCGTAAAAGACATCCAGGAGACGATCCTCAGAGGCATTGTTGGCTTCGTCAGTTGCCAAGCCAAGCTGTCTGCAGGCTGCGCTCAGCTCGCGGCGACTGACCATACCTTCGGACGCCAGCGTGGCCACTTTCATTTGCAGCTGTTCGGTCCCACGGGTTTCGGCAATGGCTTGTAGGCACTCAAAATAGTACGCTCGTCGCTCAATATGGCAAAAAGATTGGCGGTCATATGCAAATTCCACCAAAGAGTCGGAAAAGTCCGCAAGAATGCCAAGGGAGTCAAAGTATCTGTTTGGGGGTCAGTGTTGAGCGCCAGTCGCGGGAGAATCCATGTTCCTCTGGAGACGAACTCACGGCAATTGCTCGCTGGATGTTGCTGCCCGCCTCCCAGCATGACGTTGGTCTGCACAAGGAAATATTTAGCGCGCGTGCGCAAACAGAATGAAGCCGCAACAAACACCGTCAGACTTACAACCCTGCGCAGCAAGCGTCCGCTCGATGTCCCTTTCCGCAGCGTGCCATCCCTCGCCCGACGCAGGGTTAACTGCGCCAGTCTCAGTCGAGATTTGATACATGTGTGCCAACAGTTCCATCTCAATATCCTCCAGCCTCTCGCGGTGACTCGTCCCATCCGCGTGAAGTCGATTAGCTGCAGGTATAACGGGAGGATTTGGGAGCGACCACTGCCCGTTACCGTCTTCATCGAGCTATGATATGTCAGCTCTCATCGCCTCCACATGTAACTATGCGACGGTCTCACACTTGGTTGGAACCCCAAGCTCTGCAGCAAGTGCGCACAGTCCTGGCCATGGTAGCCGAAAGCCTCCATAAACCTCTTGTTGTTTGCAGGGAATGTCCGCCTCGCGTGCTCTGGGTTGAGTGCATCCTTGATGTATTTCCGCAATCTTGACAGGGCATCGATGGGTGTAGCCTGCCTGATGCCCTCTCTAGCTGGATCGTCCCTCTGGACTGTCTCAAACCTCCTCCTCAGCAGGTCGGTGTGTGTGAGCAGACGTCTTTGCTCTGGCTCCAAACGCGGTCTCCTGAAGGCGATGGCAAGGCGCGCACAGCATTCTGGCGCACTGCATTGCCATGCGTATACTATGCGCGGGTGGGAAAGCGTGTCTTGGACGGGTGTTCGCAGAAAGTGATGGAGAGGGTAGTCGGATTTGGGACAAGGGTTCGTGGCCCTGGCGAAATTGATGTGGATGTCGGCGTGTAGGCGGCACTTCTTGCACACGACTGCAGTCTTGTACTCTGTGGTGCCATCTGATCGGTAGTCCAGCGGCGGGAGGACGCTCTGGGAGTGTTTTGTGGTATATTCATGGCTGCAACTGCCTATGCCGGGTGCGACAGGGACACCTTCATCTATGGGAGGACTCACATCGGTGAGGTAGTTGGTCTTGCTGGATGCCTTCAGCGGGTCGAAGAGAAGGAAGTCGTGAAAGAGCCTTGGAGCAGTCTTGCCGGGACCGCCACCAGAGAAGGACATGCTCCAGGGTGGTGTTGCTCGATAGCAGACTTCGCCCTGTGGGGGAGAGCTAGGTCGAGGTGAGGGAGATGGTTGGGGAGAGGGCGGACATGCAACTGTTCATCGTTCCTTCGTCAACAACTGCTCAAGGCGACAGGCATACGACACTGAAGCTGTGCCGGTAAGCTCGTGCCCGTAAGGCACCTCTGCATACGAGCGTCATCACAACCAGATTAGATACGAATAGAAGCGACGTTCGCGTCTCCCTCGCTCGCGTCTCCCTCGCTCGCGTCTCTTCTCTTCCATCAGCAATATCAACATTGACTATCGTGCATAGTGAGTGCATCGTGCATCGTCCACGGACCCATCAAACCAAAAGCACCAGTTTGCCTGTACAGCGCGAACGGTGCCTGCGTCCGCGACCATACATGACCGCCACTCGCCCGCCCGCCTGCAGCCGCGCGTTGCCTTCTCCACATACCCCTACATCCGCATGGAACGTGAAGTGAAGTGAGGTGAGGTGAAGAAAGAGCATTCAACCACTAGTATCAGAGCAAACCACGTGGCGCGCGCATCTTCACGTCCCATCCCGCAACTACGCGATCTTGGGAGCAACATTTGGCACGGCGCCACTCACACACCTGAACCCCTCCTCGCAGCCAGCTTCCTCTTGCTCTGGCTGCCTGCGCTACCGTGACTCTACATTCTTCGTATCACTCCACCTCGACCTCTGCCGCACCTGATAAATCCTCAGCGGTCAGGTAAGACTCTCGCAACTTCCCTCATTACTGCTCTTCACACCCACCTCAACTTCATCATGACCGCCGCTCCGACCAAGACGATGGCTTCCATGCTGGAACTGCCACGCGAGCTCTATCTGATCGTTTGCGGACACTTGACCCCTATCGAGCTCACCAAACTTGCTGGCGTGAGCCGCGACAACTATCTGGCAGTTCAAGATCCGCTCTACTCCAGCATCAGAATCACCGCCTTCGAAAAACTGGTCAAACTCGTCGGCAGTCTCACAAAGCCTCCCGTCGTGTCCAACATCAGCCCAAAGTAAGTCAGCCCTCGGTATCCTTCATGTCTCTGGCGGCTAATGCTCTTCTAGGCAACGTCTGAGATGGCAGAGCCTGACCGATGCTCAACTTCGCGAGCGCAACATCAAACATCTCGACATCATTCTCGACAGCCGAAAGCCCACTACAAGCAAGCAGAAGGTTAACGGGATGCTCCTCTCTCGTTGTATCGGAGCCATTTCGAGGAGCAGCGACGCCGTCAAGATCCGACTCACACTTCTTGGTTCTTGGGATGCACTTCTCTCGCAACTTCAATCCCAAGCGCTACCCGACGTCGAGAAGCTTGTCACGTATCTCAGTTCGGATGCCTCATATCACACTCAGTGGGAGCAGAAGGCTTTATGGGATCTGTGCTTCGCAGGCTCAGCCTTCCCCGACCTGAAAGAAGCGGAACTCGACACTATCTTCGCTTCCCCTGAAGATCGACCCGATACCTTGAACAAAGCCGCAAAGTTAGCTGTTTCAGGACGCCGCGGATACAGCAGCGGTAGCAAATTCACACCGTTTTACGGACTCAAAAAAATGACCACCATCAAGCTGGAATTCAACGATCGCATCGATGCGCACGTTCTGTCATCGCTCTTCGGCTCCAGCATCATCCCACAAAAGCTCACACGCCTCGACATCTATTATTGCCCATCGCTCCATTTCGTCAAAGATTTGAGTGAGCTGAGCATGCTGCTACAGCGCAGTTTTCAAGTTCTACAGCACCTCAAGCTCCATCTGAACAAACTCTCGACCAACTGGGACTGGAATGAATACGAACACCAGTACGGCGCGGACATCACCGACCACCCTGAATGGCACCTTTGTAACGTCGTGCGCGAGGCTGGTCAGAACATCAAGACACTGGACCTTGCACTGCCATATGCGTGTCCCCGAATGTTCATCCCGAAGCCAAAGCAACCGACCGTAAGCCAGGACCTGGACTATCCGAACATCCCTCGAGAGCCATATGAGACACTTCCCGAGCGACTTGTCGCTGCAGGCTACAAGTATCGGCGTCTCATTTGCTGGCATGGCACTTGCAGACAGACGGATGAGTGGGAAGACCTCGTGGGCCTAGTAAGCGACCAGGGGAGCTTGACGAGCTGGGAGATTGTGAACGCCGACAACAAGAGCGCAAGCTGGCATGTCAGCGACTGCCTGCCTTTGACGTACAAGTCGAGAGATGTGGTGAAGCGAGCCCAGTCGTAATCCAGTCTGTCACTCACGGAACGCGAGACAGGCCGTCAACTGAGCTGGACAAGAAGAGGTCCCAACGACATCGAATGGCAGCTTCGAGATCACCATCTTCGATTTGTGCCTACTCTGACGCACGGGCTAGCAGTACAGGTAGTCTCTGGATATAGTTCTTCGGCCCAGCCGTGTGCCCATCACTGTACGACAAAATATCATCATCACCAATATTCGCGGACTCATCAATCTTCATATCAAACCTCCGGAACAGAGTGCCCAGGATCATCTTCAGTTCCATCCACGCCAGCTCGATACCCGCACAAACCCTCGTTCCTCGGCTGAAAGTCGCAAGATGCTTGTCAAGCTCTTTGATCAGCACGTCTTCGCCAGTACTCTCACTTGTTCGCAGCCACCTTTCCGGACGGAATACATCAACATCCTCTCCCCAGATCGCCTTGTCGAGGTTGATGTCTGGTAGAGACATGCTAATTTTCGTCCCAGGTGGTAGAATCCATCCTTTATACTCCTCCACAGCAGTAGGGTTGATCCTCGTGAGGCGGGAGAGAGCGCCATGCTGCAATCTCAAACTCTCCTTCACAACAGCGGTCAAATACGGCAGATCCTCCACAATATCCATACTCGCATCCTCCTCCGCATCTGGCCACGCTTCCCGCAACTCTCCCCTCAATCTCCCTTCCACATCCGGATTCAAAAGAACAAAGTACGATGCCAATGTCAACCCAAAAGCCGTCGTATCCCACCCTCCACTCCAAGCCGCCATCGTAGCCTGCGTTAACGCTGCACCCGTCTTATCCGACATGGGAAGACTGCTGTGGAGATAAACGCTCCCCGCAGTCTTATACTCTTTGCCCTCCACCGGCCCGTCCTGCACGCCCTCGTCCATGATCATCTGCTTCAACATTTTCTCCGCGAAACCCATGAAACTCAGCACGCTCAATGAACTCTCTGGACGCCCGAAGAACGCTTTCACTTTTCCTCGCAACAGGATTGCGATCAGAGGGATCCAAAACGGGATAAACCGGCCCAAATGCGTCAATCCAAACAACATATCGAAGTGTCGGTCATAGAGCCCTCGAGTGAGCTTCTCGTCTTCGAAGAAACCGTATTGTTGGCCGTACATGTACTGGGTTATTATTTCTGCTGTGATTGCGCGGTAGAGGAAGGCTAGATCCACTGTCGTACAGGACCGGGATTAGTGCTCGTCGATCTGAGGTATAAGGAAGACTTCTAGTCACTCATGGACTTACTGCATCCTGTCTGCTCCATCTTCTCACACCCTTTACGGATCTTCTCATTCACCAAAGGCTGCAATTTCAGCGACCGGCTTTTCGAGAAGGCATCTCCAAACGCCGCGCGGCGCTGCGTATACAGCTTATACTCTTCGGTTCCGAACATCGCGTACGTCAAACCGAATTGCCTGCCCGAGATCGCCCATTTATCCAGCGGTTTGAATGCAAAGAGATACCGAAAGTACTCGGAATCGCGAATGTGGATCTCATCGGGGGCGATCCGGACTATGGGACCGTATTTGTCGTGGAGGAGGGGGATACGGGTCCAGAAGCGGCCGTGGTGGATGCTGTCCCAGTAGAATTCATAGAGACGGGTTGTGGCACAGAGGGCGGGGCCGGGGAATTTGGCGAGGGGGTGCAGGTAGAGGTGATGGAGGGTTAGGAGGAGGAAGTAGGAGAGGAGGATGATGGGGGAGTAGAGGAGGAGGAGTGTTGTGGAGGAGGTGGTGGTTTCGGCCATGTTTGGTGAAGAGTTGGGATTGGCTTGAAACTTTTGAAAGGGAGGTAAGATCTCGTCTTCTGGAGCTTTGGAGTGAGAGCTGAGGCAAGGATGTCGTTGTTGAAGAGGCATAGCAGTGCTCATGTTCTCAGCTAATCAGCTTACGGCGGCGACGAAGTCACAAAGGTGTGTGCTCGGGAAGGAACCGAAGGATTCAGCTGCCTGGCAAGCTTGGATGCGTCCCTCTCTTCTCAGCCTTGTACAACAACAACGAAACTGGAAGTCGATGCGAGCTTTCGAGGACGGATTGTGACTCGGGGGCCAAGTTCCAGTGAGAAAGCCAGGAGTCAGGCTCTCGAGTAGCCTTGACTCCTGTGAGTGACAGCACTTCAGAGAGATGGCCGCTTATCAGTGCTCAGCATCCCAGGAGCGACAGATCAGGCTGCTGAAAGTCCATGATCCGGACGAGCCCGGACGAGCCCGGACGAGCCCGGACGACTCGAGTACAAATCGCAGGCCTCGATGATGCGCCAAAGTATTAGCTATATCATATGTCTTGGGCCGGCACTCTTCGTGAACATTTTGTTTTCCTTGCTGGAGGTCGATAGGCCCTGGTCACTGTTAGCCTGTTCACCGCACTCTCTTACATACTTCGACACACGACAGAGGACTATATCTGGTGTGATCAGATTTGTCTGCATCAAGATGATGATCTTGAGTAGAGCATTAAGTCCCGATGACGGGAGATATCTTTCGCAAATCTGCCCGGGTCTTCAAGTGGCTGGGCGAGGGGATGCAGCAGTCTTCGGACTGCGGAGAATTCTCGAATTTATCTGTCCTGATCTTGAAGAGTTTCATGGTCTCGCTCGCATCATGATTCTAAACTACAGGCTCAAGGACTAGCCGGCAAAAGAACGCCAAAATGGATCAGGGCAGAAGCCGCCTAGCATGAGTTTGTCCAACTCCCGAACCCAAATTAGGAACCGTCGAAGATGGCACTGTAAGTGGTATGGCAAAGTCTCAAGCATTCGCTATGCTCAATCTTCAACGCCGCCTGCTTCACAAGGATATGGACTCTCCAGGAAGCTCTTCTCCTGAGCGAAGTTTGTTTCTATTTGGGGGATATCTCTGTGTCGCCGAAACAGCTGATCACTTTCGCCGGTACAGTGATGTGGCGTAAGTATGACAAGTTTCAATTTGAGCGTGACTGGAGCCTTCATTGCGATACTGTTGGATACCGGACCTTCGAATTCTACGTCTTTTTCTGTGAGTTTCGTTTCATCACGACACTGTACGCAAACCTTTTCAGTCTGCGAACCTTTCTAGGCGGTCGGCTGCACGTAGCGAATCACCACGACATGGTGTATGGGCTACTAGGGTCCTTAGACGACGAGGCAACACTTCACGCTATCCGGAGCTCTTACGATTTACTCTCTTGGATGGACCGGCAAACTCTTGATGTCGCTGTATCGGTCTTGACCAAGAATGGCACACAAAATAGAAGCACAATTGGTAGTCCATCGTTCACTCTGTACGATTTCATATCCCGTGAAGATGTACCCATTTCGGCACACCATAATACAACGCATGTCAAGACCAGAAATGCTCCCACGGACACCGGGTCTTCGCCGGGTGCCGCTGCCCATTAGGATCCGAATACGAAATGGAGCAAGCCCGACTGCTTTTCAAGGGAATGAAAGCGTTCGACGAATGCTTGTTTAAAACTCTGTCCCTGACTACTGAGAAGAAAACTTTCTTCAGCCACGACAACACACAGAAGGGCGATGTCATTGCCATTCTAAATGGTCTGAGAAAGCCAGCAATACTGCGATCGAAACGGCATGGCGTATATCAGTATTTTAGTGCCTCTTATCGCGAAGACTGGAGCAGTAATGAGACTTTACGAACGTTCGAACACGATGCGAATATCACTGTGCTTGAAAAGCTTTGCGAAACTCTTTAAGATGACCTGGAAGTCCTGGGCAGGAAGGCTGACTCAAGGATCAATTACAGCGAAAATAATGCCTTGGCATACGAGAGAAGAAGCTGGAATACGCGGCTGGTTGTTTAGGTGCTGCGAGCCTTGACCCGGATGTCATCAGGGTCTTCTTTGCCTTCCGGCGTACGGGCATGAATAAGGCAACGCTGGACTCCTCATAGCTTCACTCTCAGAACTCTATTCGATACACCTGGCATCATCACCACCACCACCTTCTCCAGCTTTTGGCATGAGAGCACTGCCGTCGCCAATATGGTTGGCGGCCTAGTAGCCCCCTATATGCCTACGCTTGACGCCCAACTAAGCCCTTCGCAGGCACCCCTGTTCACGACGTGGCAGTGCATATTTCCACATGGCCAACCTTTATGGTCGACTTCAGCAGTACCTATACGGCTTGATTCCACAGCATCAAGCTGTACTACTACCCCACAAGATGTCGCTCGGGGAGATCTTTCGTTCTTGGCTACGTTGCCTGATCCTTGGTACCTCGTGGAACTTGACATAGCTTCAACCATGGAGGCACTTTTCGCCGTCACGGGTATCATCGCTGTCCTCCAGGCCTTTAAAGCTCTCGGGAAAGGTTTGAGGTTGCTCGCAGGGTTTGGAAGGCTGCCGGCAGTCCCAAAACTATCGAAGTCATCACTTCGGTAGCCAGAAAGGCTTTTCCTGGACTCTGTCCCTGTCGTTACCATCTTTCGACGCACTACAAGTCCCCAAAACTGCTTTCAAATATCGTCGTTCACTTGGTCATGCACTACAATGGCGGCTCCATCGTGCGCACGACACCTCGCGATCACCTTATATGTAAGAAGAGTCACGGAAAGGCTCACTTTTTTTTACCGTTTCCCATCCTGGATCGTACAGAGAGCTCTTGTCATTTCTTGTCTTTAACAAGTGTCAGCAACGATTGCCTCTACTGGACAGTGCGAACGCCGCAACTCCTATCAGGAACACACCGAACTTGGGACATTGTCATTCGAGGTGACACAGAACTAACGGAAGCTGCTCTAGGCACTGAACTCGAACTAGTCCACGCCGTCAACGATGATGGGAACAGATTCGGCTTACTTCACGTAAGAAAGAACCGAGAGTTCGTATCGGACGTAGCTGATTCTCGATGACAGTGCGCAGTGGACAACTCGCTTCCCGAAATGTATGCCTTGCTGGAAGCTCGAGGCGCAATTGAGCACCGCGAGAATCGGTTCGCACCAACTCCTCTTACCTTGGCCCTGTTCGAAGGGAACATCCCTCAGCTCCCTACGAGCTCAGGAGACATCGAAAATGCTATCGATGAGCTTTCCTTTACGCCTAAATATCATGCTATTGTCAGTCCAGGGACCATCCCGCTCGTCAGAGTCTTGGAGGCTCACTTCGAGAGCATCGATACGCCGGTCCGGATGGGCAACACACCACTGGAGTAGGCGTGCAGGCGAGGAGACACGGAAGCAGTCAAGTTGCTGCTGGAATGGAATGCTGACCCGTCCAAGAGCGACCTGCGACGCAGTACAGCTCTACACGCAGCGTGCCTTGCCAACAGTCTCGGTTGCGTGGAAGCTCTTCTGAAGCATGGAATGGGCCCGAACGTTGAAGACTACGTCTATGTTACGCTGCTCTACTACTGTTACCAACCTAGAGTCATGACAGCAATGATTGCTGCAGGCGCAGATGTGACGCGTGGCGAGCCCGTCATGGAAATGGCATTATACTACCGTGTTCGTCGAGGCCCTGGCTGGGCCGTTGAACTCCTGCTAAAGCATGGAGCAGACGCCACCGCAAATGATCCCAAGCAGCGGACGGCAGTCGATTCGGCCATTCTCTTCGATCAGGGCCCAATTCTCGAGACTCTCCTTGCACATCTCAAAAGGTCTCCAGAAGCAACATACATAAGCTGAGTCATGCATTCGCTAAGATACCCGGCGCTCGAGAGGATTTGACAATCACTTCGTTGATGATTCAGACCACAGAGCTCAGTGCCGAACGAATGTAGAAGCTTATGGCAGTTTCGCAGGAGAACCACACCCCGTTGTATATGCAATTTGCGCGACGAATTCGTCTCCAACTGGTCATCGGGTTGAGAAATGGCACTTTCGATTGCTTTGCATTTAAGACTGCACTGGACCGCGAGAATCTCTCAAGAGGTCAAAAGGAGCCCTCAAAGCTACGCTTGGATCTTCTCGAGAGCTTTTTGGTCGCCAGTGGGGCTGTCGTAGGCCAACACGAAGAGTCTACTCAGACCGGCGCCTGGCACACTCACAATTGTTGATCTCAGCGATCCATTCGTCGACCGTGCGACGGCATGCGTACCCTTCGAGATATACCTCAGCCTCATCCAGGAAAAGCGCCTCAAGGGTGGACTCGTCATGGCTCTTGATGAGGCGCACAAGTACATGAAACAAACCCCTGCTGCCGCTTTAAGCTTGATGGAGCGGTTGCTCTCGATAATATGCGAACAACGCCATAACGCCACCCGAGTTCTGATTGCCACCCAAGAACCAACAGTCTCAATGGGCTTCTTGGACTTGTGCTCCACTTCCATTATCCATCGTTTTACGTCGCCAAAGTTGTTCGCCCAAATTAGGAAGCATCTCGGCGGAGCCTCCAGGATAGTAATGTCAGAGGATGAACAGCATGCGCTGTTCAAGTCCATCATGCAACTCCCAGTTGGAGGGAGCTTTGTCTTTGCATCCTTGGCATACCTCTGCGTTCGCGACGATGCGCTGACCGGAAAGTTTGGTGCGGAGATCGTTCGAATGAAGACTCGTCGGAGACTGGGAGCTGATGGCGGTTGCAGCTTGATGGCGGTGGCGGACAACGCTCCATTTGCCGCGCATGGTGGTGGTGGTCATCATCTGCAGACTCATGCCGATAGTCGCTCGGCCATGCCGGCGAATGGTGCACCTCAGGTCTCGTCCCCAGTCTAGGGGAGGGGCTCGAGTAAGACAGACTCTAACCCCCAGTCGAGCACGCCAGGAGATGCTGCACCTCTCTTTTGGCATGACCCCCCGAGGTTCGGCTCGAATACGACAGCCTCGAACACCGTCAAGCGGAAGTTCTCACCTGCAGACTCGGAGGTTCGTCTAAGCAACAATGCAGCTGTATCCCTCTCGCACGACTACCGGTAGGAGTACTGCGAGTCCATATTCGACCTTCCGCCGCCAGGCGCTCCGGCCAAGAAGGCAAGATTGGAGAATACCATCAATCACCCCAAGCTACGCCTCAAGGTAGGACCAACCAATCGGCAAGAACGATGACCACTCGATCAATGACCAAACTTCTGCCAGCGACTACGATTCAGCCAAAAGTCCGAACTCGGCTCAACTTTCACTCCCCACACGCGCTGGCCATAACGAAGGCTACAACTGGGCCAGAGGATACAACCCAGCACAAGGCGGCAACCCAGCAGGCGGTGGGTTTTCACAGGGTCCGTAACCATTCTCATCTCGTTCTCCTCTGCTGCACTTGTACCCGTGTCCTCATGATCGAACATGAGAAACGCCGCCTACTGCAGTTCAAACCCTCATGTCCGCCATAACAGCTTCATGAGGGAATGGTATACACGGCTTGCAACAAGTGTCGAGAGGGCATGAGCAGCCAAAGAATGTCCGAACTGCAGGACGGCCACGTCAAACCAGAGGGCAGCTTCCGCAGAGCCGACAACAGGAGCCTGGGTCCCATTTTATAAAGTGGTCTCCCTTCCTTATTACCGAGAAACAGGTCAATTTCGTGAGGTACGGAATGCTTCGCAAGTCGCTTGAAGTTGTGAAGTTCAAGAGTTGGAATGCGAAGGTTCGGGATGTGACGAGCAAACGCCCAAAGATGGTACTGTCAGCACGAAGACGGCGATTTCTTCAATCGGCAGGAGTGAATTGGTCGAACAGCAGGACTGAAGAGGCTTGACAGCTGTACGTTGATCAACGTACAGCAGTCGGGCGAGGGACGCATCTCTACCGTTTTCTCCAAAGAGCGACAGCAGCACGACACCAGAGCACCAGAACAGATCCAATCAAGCCTTTTCTTAGGCATCTGCAGGTGTCACCTGGCCAGAAAGAAAGCACTCCTTCTATGAGTTCCTGCTCACCCGTGCAGACTCACGACTAGTCATCGGTAGTCAAACCCAACGAGCTCGAAAGTTATTGTAAGTGAATGGAAAGTCGGAAGCTGAAGATCGAATGCGATGCTGACAATAAGCGGTCACTCGTATCGAACATTCTCTCGATCCAAACCGATCATGACCGAAGCGGTTCCAAATCTTCCTCGCCAATTCTAAAGATCGTAGCCTTCTTCACTCTCTTCTTCGACTTCGATCTCATGTACGCCAATATCATGATTGCTATGCCCAACACTCCCGCCGCCGCATTCGCAATACCCGTATAAAAGGACGTCGTCTGTTCAAAAGAATTAGTCACCTTCGCTCCAGTAAAGAGAGAGGCGGCCCACTCACCTGAATAGTGCAATATTTATCAAAATCCACACTCGTCAACACACTCTGCAACTCCTTCGCAGCTTTACTACACGTCCATCCCCACAGATCCACAAACTTCCCCTGATCATTCGGATTCTTGCCATACCTGTAAATGCCCGCGCTTACGCCCCACGTCACCACATGCATAACCATGATCCCCCAAGTCCACCAGCTCGACACTGTGGCCGCTTTGTTCGCCTGCCTGACCCCTCGCACATAGCTCACCACCACGATAACATTCAGAATAAAACTGACCCCTGACACTGCGGTGTACATGTATGTGTACCACGTTACGGTCCCTTTTGCCCAGGCTGTGCGTTGCACGCCGTTGACGGTGAAGTAGGTGTTTCGTGTTTGGAGGAATTTTATGATTGTGAGGATGAGAGGGATGAGAGTGGCGAGGGAGAGGAGGACGGCGGATATGCGGGAGATGAGTTTGAGGCGGCGGATGCGGGTTTTGAGGCGGGCGTCGGAGAGTTCGAGGAGGGAGGTGTGAAGGTCGTGGGGGAGGGTGGTGTAAAGGCTGTCGTTGGCGGTGTAGGAAATTGATGAGCTGGCGGAGTGAAGCATGGGTTTGAGGTGAACATTTGCTTCTCCGCCTCGCTCATCTCTGGCGAGGTCTTGGTGGTTGTGAGGGTAGCAGCGGCCTGCCATTGTTGCGGGTACTGGAGGAAAACAGCAAGGGCAGAGGCACAAGATGACCTTCCCATCGGTGAAGAAAACGGCAAACCCAAACGGAAGTATACCCCTCGGGCAGCACTCAGGCCTCCGACCGCAGCACACCCGACCTGGACATACATGCTAATGAGCAGATCTCATGAACGAAGCGAGAGGCGTGGACAACAGCTCAGCTCCGTCTCGAAATAGACTTCCGGTCAGCCAAGTGCAGGAATTTCCAAGCCACGGACCTGAATAGGGAATATTCGTCCGTATATGGAGGGGAATGTATAATAGGATTCCTTTGCTCTTCTCTTTGGTTGAGCGAGGTGCTCAGGACAACCTTCCTCATAGAGATTGGAGCCGCGAGAATAGTGGTTCTAGAGCGTCCTCGAACGGGACAAATATCGATCGACCATCGTTTCGATGAGTATATCTCTGACCGGTTCTTTCTCTCCGTCAAATCACTCATTGCACAAACTCCAGCGGCAGTGGCTCATAGCCTTCTGTGCATGTTCAGCGATGCGTCCAGTAATACCATACGGCAGGGACAACAGAATGGCTCGGTCGCTTTCTTCTGCTGGTAAGCATTCTCAATATATGCCACTCTTGTTGGGACTCGGCAGCGGCCATCCATCGAGGCCTCGTTCTTCGCTGAATGGCACTAATGGAGAGGCCTAGTCTTCCAATCGATTCATTCAAGACATTATAGGTCTATCCTACCCTATCCATCCGCATCACGACCCGAATCCCAGAATTTTCGCACGTCCAAGACAAGACCAAAAAAGGTGTTATGGGTATCATGAAAATCGCAGCAAAGCCCGCCGTACGCACGCGCAATGCCGCTCATCCAAAGGAAAGACATCGAAAGCGTAAAAACCCCAGAATCTCCAGGTCATCATCGAACTCGTAAACCCCAAAACCACGATTCCTGTCGTTCACGTTCACTCAGCCCCCACCAAAGCCTTCTCTTTCCTCACGGCCCAGCCCTTAACAGCAAAGACAAAAATCTCCCACGCGAGCGTAACACCCGTCAGCCCCATCCCCACCGTAAAGATAGTCATAGCATCCAGTCCATTCGACTCAATAGCATAAACCGTATCCGCAGCCGAGTTCATAAAAATGAAACCTCCAGCAGTCAGACAAAAAGCCGCGACGATCTCGCTAGGCGGACGGGAGGGGTAGTGCGAAGTAGGAGGCTTGAGGAATAGGGTGATGTAGGTGATAGCGCGCGCGAGAGCGAAAGCCGTGAAGAGACCGCCCCATTGTGCGTGCATCATGGTGCTGACCATGCTTTGTTGGTGGTGTGCACCCATCATCATGCCTAGCAGCATGATGGTGAGAGCAGGCATGGGGTTCATTGGGACGCGGTATGTCGCAGGCTCCACCCAGCGCTGATCCTGACGATCCGGCTCTTGCGGGAAGCGGGAGGCGCCTGCAGCCACTACTCCTGCCAACTCCTCGTCCTTGCCCTTTTGCACCACCACATTGGTGTTCAGTAGATCGCGGATCCATTTTGCTTCGAGGAGCATGCCGAGGAGTCCGCCGCCGAAAAAAAGGAGTGTGATGCTGACGTGCTCGAGGTCTTGGGCTGACCATGCGGAGCCCCAGTTGTTGAGGTGCTCGAGGAACACGTTGCTGGCACCGTACAGCCAGATGACAAACGACTCCGTAAACTCGGCCGATGGGATCCTGGTCTTCCACTTTGCGACGAGAGGGTGGTTGGGACGAGCATTCCACGCCCAGCCGAACTCGCCGAAAGCCCCCATCCACCGCCCGAGCGTCAGGAAACCGTAGAAGACGAAAATGCCGCCTTTGATGTAGTGCGCGAGACCGGAGAAGATCTGGCGGTTGCGAAACAGACCTCCAGATACGACGAAGCCGGATGTCAGAGCTGCGAAGCCTAGCAGTAGGAGGACCTTCTCAAGGAAGATTTGCGAGAAGCGCACAACCTTACCAGCGCGCTGGGTGGAGAAGCGGCGAACGCTCTTCGAAATGAAGCGGTCGATTCTGTTATTGCCCAGGAAGCCTCGCCTCTCTGGCTCCTCCGCATCCTTCTCGTCGTCGTCAAGGTCCACGTCGTCGATCGGCTCTTCCGGCTTCTGGTATACCGAATCCGAAGAATTATGTCGCGAGCCAAACAAGGATGCCGAATTGCGTTCCGTTCCTTGCCCTGAGTCCCTCGAGTGTCTTGGCGACGGCTCGTCGTTGTACCGGTTGAGGTGGCTGTAATGCGCCATGCTCTGCGAGGAAAGCGATTGCCCTTGCTCAAGCGATGTTCTTCTGCTCCTGTACTCGCCGTACGCGGTGTAGAAGGACATGAGCGTCCATGCGATCGTGAATCCAGTCACCACCCAACCCAATGGGTGATGAGAGTTGTTCTCGTACAAATCCGGAGTCGAGCGGTTGTAAACGAATCCAGTGAAGAGTCCCAGGCCGTTGAAAATGTGAAAGACCACTTGGGCTGGGAGATGGTATCGCGATCGCGCGGTGCTCAGCATCAGTGCTAGTGGCATCGTTATAAACCAAGCCAAAATCATCAGCATCGCATGCGCCAGGTTCCAGCTTCCATGGTTCGGATGTCTGAAATAGCTCTCCAATGCGTGTGCGATTGCCGTGGGGCCATCCTCGTCTATTGGGAGGATCTTCGGGGTCTCCATGTTCATCTCATCGTCGCCGTGAGCTGCTACGTATGGCAGCGCTCCGAGGAGGAGTGCCGCCGCGGTTGCTTGAACGAGCGCGCTCCGGACCAGCATGGGTGGAGCTTTGTTGGATCCAATACTTCAGAAGATGCTGCGAATGGATCTGAGCTGTTTCTCAGGCCTCTCCAGGTAGCAGTATAGCTTCGAGAGCGAATGCGATTGCGGGTATGTCAGCTGGACACGTAGGAGGTACGAATGTCTGCAGGTGAGTATATGTTCTCTGCTAGCTCGTCAGGTGTGAGGGAGTTAGGGAGGGATGTATGCGAAGTGTGGGAGAAGGAGCAAAACAGAGAAAGCGGAGGAGAGGGCGCGCCTGCGGACATAATAAAAAGGACCACATGCCCACCGACCGATGCCGTCGGCGGGAAGTCGTCGATGATGCAAGTCGCTGCTGCTGCTGCTGCTGCTGCTGCCGCCGCCGCCGGGGCCCCAAAACCGCACAGGCAGACGTGTGTCAGCAGTTGTGATTGAACGAAGCACGGCAAAGCGCACCGTAAAGTCCGACCGTTTCTTCCTTCTGACGTGATGACCAGCTGCGGAGCTGCAGAGAGCTAGCCGTAGCTGCAGCTCCCAGAGCAAAATGCACATATGTGCATGCCGTCTCTTCAGGAGCCAACCACCCGCAGACTTCCGCGCCCGAAAGTCATCGTGCGGCGTTCGCGAATCCGGATGAGATCTGCTGGCCATGTGGTCAGAGGAAGGAGCTCGGCTGGCTCGGGCTGTGAGACTGGCCAAAGAGCCAAAATCCTTTTTCGTCGAGACTTTCTTTCTTTCGTGGTTTAGCTTGTCAGCCACACCAACAGCCAGTCACAGAGAGAACTGGGCGTTATCGATTATTCAGCAGGTACACCGCTGATGTCAATGTTGCTTATCTTGCTTCCGTCGTACAATCCCATACCGTGCGACGCGCTCAAACCGGCTCACAAGATACGGCTTCTTCGTACTTATTCATTGTTCGAAATTGTTCTCTTCACAGTCTGAGTGATGATCAATGATGTCGTCCAATAGGGCTGAAAGTTTGCAACAGCTGCTTTCGGTCGTGCCGAGCCCGAAGCTCCCGGTGAGCGAGCAGGGATTTCGTTCGGTCGTTAGCCGAAGGTCATTCAGACAGAAAAACCTCGTGCTTTTCTCGGATGAAAAGGTCGGCAAGGTATATCCGCCCGACTATTTCCTACAGCTGTTGAGCCTCATCGAGAGTCGTTTGCCGTGCAACAGACTTGTTCCATTCGAAGTGCCTGATGTTGAGGAAAAATGAATTGTTTGCACAAATCCACCGCGACCGGAGCCGCGTTCCGACTTAGCGAAGGAATCCTTCGTAGCGCTACGAGCAGCGAAATGCAGTTCTAATTGTATCCGAGAAAAGTGCACCGGATAGCTCACGTTGTCCCACGAGGCAGAAGATCTTTGCTGGCGAAGCACGCTCCTCTCGAGCAGATCGCTGGCTAGTGTCTTGCGGTCGCCGGGCTGTCTCGGGCTAAGATGCAGAATGCCATACTGGAAGTTGTTTCGGGTGAAGACGCATTCCAGATTAGTCCGAATATTAGCGCGTGGAATCGTCGATGTGGTGTCAGGTGAGAGAGTAGGACCAGGATCTTCGACGTTGTTCGGCTCCTGTGCACGACAGTGTGGTTGCACGACATGTTCATCAAAGACGCGCATTAGCGAAAAGAATGAAATGTAGCAGATACAACCGTTTTCGGCAATATGCATTATGTCGTTCGTGGCTTCTGCTTGCTGCAAGGACATGTAATAAGGCGTTGCTGAGGTTGATGGTCTAAGTAGAGCTGTGCCTGCTGAGCACTTGTGGGAGACCTGGTGCAACAGTCTTTCGGTCTTCTCGAAGAGAATTCTTCATCTGGCACCTCTTCCCCTTCCCACACCCCTTGCAATACCACTACCTCTAGCGCCTCCCCTCGCGCCTCTCGTACTCGTGCCTCTCGCAATCCCACTCCCAGCTCTGCCTCTCCCCACTGTCCCTCGCCCAACAGTCCTTCCGGAGCTTGCAGTCGAAGGCGGCACAGAACTGAACTTGCTACTCGACTTCACACTCGTCGGCGGATTCTCAATAAAACTCGTATCATTCGTCAAAAACGTGGCTTCACTCTCAGGAGCCTGCATCCTCTGCACAAAAGGCGAATTCTGCATGGCAGCATTCGCATTCGAAGTCTCCTTGTGAATGGAGAAGGACTGCGGGATGGGGGCTTCGGGGAAATCGACACAAAAGGCGGACATGTTCATGCCGTAGAGGAAAGCGCCAAAGTTCTCGTTGAAGCGGTTGAGGGAGTCGTTCAGGAGTTGGAGGTGCATCATGTTGGCTTCGAGGTCGGCCATGGCGTCGCTGAGTTCGCTGAAGGCGGGTTCCAAGATGGTAAGGGGGTGTTCAGAGGGATTGATGGCGGCGCCGGCGAGAGGGGTGGATTGCGAGGCGCGGAGAGAGGTACGTGACGGTGGACGGAGGGGGGTGGTGGGTCGCGAGGGGATGGTGCCGGAGCGGGAGTGGGAGTGCGAGTGCGAGTGCGAGGAGGTCGTGTTGGGGGCGGTGGTGTGGGCGGGGGTCGCTGTCGACGCCATGGTAGCAGCGGTGAGGATCGGAGAGGGGTGGGAGTGTCAATGGGGAGTGCATGCGAAATTGTTGCCGTGTATTTACGCGTTTGCGGGAGGAAGGAAGTCGCGACTCCAACTGGACCCCACTCTTCGGGAATGACCAATGACGCAGGCACGGCAGGAACATCTTCTTTGCATCCGGCAGCATTACTGTACGCTCTCTTCTCACTCCGACACGGCCATAATCCTTTTGATGTCCCCTCTCACTCGCGCGCCTCTTCGTTTCATCTCCCGCACATCATTTGCATCCAGGCATCTGCATTCCATTCGCCAGCATCATCCGCCATCTTGCTTCACGACACAGCCCGCTCTGCGCCGACAAGCTGCAATACGCCGCAGCGCCATTGACACTACCACCCTCTTGATCGCTGGGTCAGTATCCCTTGGAGTCGGGCTGGTCACTCTCTGGTACACAGCATCGGATACCAGGCAGCAACAAGCACAAGAAGAATCCATCTTCCCAGAAGCTACACAACAGAAAAGAGCATCATTTGCACCGAGTCTGCGCAAGGAGGGATTGCATGCAGCTAGAAAACCTACTACAGTCGAATCGCTACAGCATACTTTAGTGATGGTCGCCGAAATGCCGCCCGGCCGGGTGGGCAACCTGACCCCGGAGCAAGAAACGAAGCTCAAGGAGATGTGGGCGCAATACTTGGAGTTCTTCGGCATGTCGCATGATGAGGTGCAGAAAGCACAAGCCAATGGCACTTTGCAGCGCCAAAACACGGATCCCGAGAAGAAGAAGAGGAGAAGTATATTGGGTAGGTTTGGCAGGAAAGACAAGTCCGAAGCTGAGGAAGAGTCGAGTGCCGGCGCATCCATCAATGACAAGCACGGCGCTGTCAAGGAGTATGAGGAGGCGCTGAGATCAATGAAGCCCGAAGATATTCGCGACGCGTTCTGGCACATGAGCAAGATGGATCACCCCGATGCGATTTTGCTGCGATTCCTACGAGCCCGAAAGTGGGACGTTCATGCTGCGAACGTCATGGCCCTGTCAACTCTCCACTGGAGATTGAAAGACTTCAAAGTCGACGAAGATGTCATGGCCAAGGGTGAAGGAGGCGCTGTACAAGCAGAGAACTCCTCAACCGGAGACGACAAGAAAATCAGCGCAGACTTCATGGCGCAATACAGACTCGGCAAATCCTTCTTCCACGGCGTCGACAACGATGGCAGACCAATGTGCCATGTCCGCGTACGCCTACACCGCGGAGGCGAGCAGTGCACCGAGAGCCTGGAGCGCTACACCATCCACACGATAGAGACAGGCCGCATGCTCCTCCGCCCACCCGTAGACACAGCCGTAAGTACCCTTCCCCTCCTCTCACCAACACTCTACTAACGCACCTCCCTCCAGACGATCATCTTCGACATGACCGACTTCAGTATGGCCAACATGGACTACAGCCCCGTAAAATTCATGATCAAAGTCTTCGAAGCCAACTACCCCGAATCCCTTGGCCGCGTCATCGTCTACAAATCCCCCTGGCTCTTCCAAGGGATCTGGAAAATAATCCGCGGCTGGCTCGATCCCGTCGTCGCCTCCAAAATAGATTTTGCCTCCAACCTCTCCGAACTCTCAAAGTTCGTGCCTACCTCGCAGATCATAAAAGAACTCGGCGGCGAGGAAGATTGGTCGTATTCGTATGTTGAGCCGAGCGCGGACGAGAACAAGATTATGGGGGATCTAGAGGGCAAGACGAAGCTGATGGAGGAGAGGAAGGTGTTGGTGAGGGAGTATGAGGCAGAGACGGTCAAGTGGATTAATGGCGAAGATCGGTGGGCAGCAAGGAACGAGTTGGCGCAGAAATTGGGGGATAATTACTGGGCGCTGGATCCGTATATGCGGGCGAGGTCGCTGTATGACCGACTAGGGGTTATTGGGCCGGGAGGGAATATTGATTTTTATCCTGAGAAGAAAGGGAAGGCGGTGGGGGAGGTGCCGTCGTCGTCGTCGTCGTAAGGACGGGGAACTTTTTGGATATACATCCAGGTGCGTGTGGTGGCGAAATGGATAGTATCGTTGGATTTCAGACCCTCTTTCCATCTTTTGTGCGAGGAAAAAAAGAACTATTTAGCGAGGTAAGAGCGATGGAAGCGGAAGAGCGATCACATGCAAAAAGAAAAAGATACTGCGCCGCGCTATTCATTTGAAGAAAACCAAACAAAGTCGCTCGTACGTTACCAAGAGAACGAAAGGAACCAAACTCTATACAGAAACAACACAAAAACAGTCCAACAAGTACGCATCGCAATATCTGTCGTATCCAAAAATCAGTCCTGTCGTAACCTCTTCTGCATTCTGCCATTTCTCTCGTGTCCCAACCCACAAGCACATTCAATACTACTTGAACTCGCCCGGAACGTGCAATTTGCTAACACTCAGATTCGTATCGTGTCTCACGACCCTGGGGAAAATTTTGCCAGTGAGATGCGCGCCTTCTTTTTCGTTGCCTCCTAGCTCTGCTTCTGTACTGGCGGGAGCTCCCACGGTACCAGTGACAGGAGAAGAGACGTCGGCGGTGCTCAGAGTGTCGAGAGTGTCGTCGCTGAACGTGGCTGCTGCGTTGCTGTTATAGGGGACAGGAATGGGTGCTGCGATGACGGGCTCTGGCTCCGCTGTGATGGGTTCTTCTTGCTGCTGGTGGTGTTGATATGCTGCCGCGCCGAGGACGCCTGCGCCTGCACCTGCGACACCCACCTCGACCGGCATTTTCCATTCACCACTTTCGATGTTGGGGTGTACTGCTTCAGGAGCCAGCGGTGCGGGCGCGGAGGTCGCTGGCTCACTTGCTAAAAAAGGCGCTTGTTGTTGGTTGACGGGTTGTTCGGGCTGCACGGGCAAGGCGTACGTTTGCGTTTGGTCGGGTTCCGCAAGGGTCTTCTGCTCTGCGACTTGTGATGGTGCTTGTGTAGACTCTTCCGCGGCGGAAGGGTTCCAGCTTGTACCGGACGAGATGCCTCTCATATGGTATGGATCTCTGCCGGCGTAGCGCGCAGCAAGACCACTCGCAGCTGCGCCAGTACCAGCCGCAAGAGCGACATCACCAACATCGTCGTCGTCCGTGTCGTCAGCGCCGTCCGTGTTCGTGTTCGAGCCGAGCGTCCGAATTGCAAGATCAGAGGGGAATCTACCGCCTGGCAGGACAATCGCAGTCAGCCATCAATCCTACTTTCGCGCCGCTGAAACGCAAGAACGAAAGGGGCAGCACTCACTCACCTGGCTGCGGCCGTTGTGGCTTTTGCATCGGTGGATTCTGCTCGGCCAGGCTGGTCACGTCAGCGGAGTATGGCGTCTGATCGGCCTCGTCGTCTTCGATGCCGTCGCTGCTCACAGTCCCTCGCTCGCTGGTGCCGCTGACGCTCCTAGCGTGCTTGCGGACGAAAGCGTTGCGTTCTTCACCCGTCTTTTCAGTCAGTATTCGGATGTCCTCGAACCAGGCCATCATCGTTTCGTACGACTCGGCGCGGAAGACCCAGTTGTGGCCCTTGTGCATGCCACCGGACTGCTTGCCCTTGAGCATAAACTTGTGGCTGGAAGAACCTCGTTCAGAGCGCGAGCCGAGTTTCTGGTCGAGCAAGTACAGAGACATGACTGGTGGCTGAGAGTAGATCTTGTCCGCAGACTTGAACTCGTGTAGATGCGTTGGCGATAGGACATACCAACCTGGAGTGTACGACTTGAGGTACTTGCTCTTACGCTCCAGCATACCAGCACGGATCTCGGCTGCTGCTGGATGATGCTTGCCGGGATACTCGATGTCCTCGATACGGCGCAGCGGGAGGTTAGGATCCACGAAGTGAGGGTCATGGGTGACGAACTGGTACCACTCCTGATCCTTGGGCATCGCAATGGGACCAGTTCTCAGGCTCTCGACGGCATTGTAGGCGTCATCACCCTCTCTCTTGAGAATACCGGCAAGGGCGTTGTACGCCTTCTGAATCTCGCCAACAACTATGGACTCGAGCTCACGTCCTGAGCTCTCGAGGTTCAGGTATGCCTGTCACATGTTAAAAACCATCCCAGCATTGAAAATTTGCGGTACTCACCCGGTGGAGGTAATTCTCCTCGTCGATCTGCTTCTCGATCGCTCGATCAACACACAGGCGCACGACGAGAGGATCGCTCTTGCCCACAGCACCACCATCCTCATGATCAGCATGCTGAATGGCATCCTGCAGCTTGTCCACTTCTCGCCTCACACTATCCTTCTCTTTCTCCACGGAGTTCTTAAAGTCGCCGCTCAAGCTCTTAATCTCCTTGATCTTCTGTCCCAGATCGCTCCTCAGCCCGGTCAGAGCGCCGATCACATCGTTCTCAATCTCCCGCGACTTATTGGCCTCTGAAATGGAGCGCTTGTGGTAGTCCTCTAGAATGCGCGTCGCCTCACCGAGTCCATGATCGCCCATAAACACAGTCGGGTGCGCGATATTAGAGAGCGTATTCTGCACCTTATGCAGCGCCTTGGCACGGGTCTCATACGAAGTTTGGATTTCGCGAAAGTAGGTAATGAGAGACTTCAGCAGCTGTCTCCAAGCCTGAAAGCGGTTCGCGAGGATCTCAGTAGGAGTGCCAGTCGTGGGCACAGGCGTGAAGAAAGCGCTATTGAAGTCCTCGTGGTCGCCCACGCCGTCGCCGAAACCTTTGATGCTGCCAGCCTTGAGACTACGCTTGCTACTACTACGCTTCAAGCTGGTCGTCCTGCGAATGCTGGCCTTCTTCTTGAGGGTGTTGTTGCGCGACACGCCGCCGCCAATAGCCGTCGATGTCTGCGATGCTCGCGAGGCTGAGCGATTGAGGGCACCGTCAGGAATTGAGTTGTTCGCATCGTCGTAGTCGTCGAAGCCTTGGTGCTGCAGGGCAGATTGGCCCAATGGCGAGGACATGGTAGGGTTCTGGGCGAAGTCTGAGACGCCGGAGGAGCCGTAGCCTCGTCCCACATGTGTGTCTGAAGGCGACGGGATGTTGTCGTAGTGCGAGGCCATGCTGCTGCGTGCGGCGGATATGGGGTGCGCAGGGGGGTGCAGGCGGTGAGCGGGAGGCCGCTGGCGAATATATGTTGGGGCCGCAGCAACAGAGTTTCTGCCGGAGGCGTGTGGTGACGAGTAGTATGGGAGTATGGCTCGGGCACGGATGGGGCGGCGAGAGTGACAGCTGCACAAAGAAAGCAAGCTGCAATGTACTCCTCGGGGCGTATCGTCGGCCAACCACTGGATGCTTGTGAGAGTAAGATACGATTGCCACGCAATTTGTGTGTTGCTCGTATGGCTTCCGATAGACGTTCGCTGTATGGTCGATTGCGGACAGTCTCCTCGGAAACAAAAAGCGGTCTTATGGTATGAAAGAGGGCGAAGCGGCGATATATTTCACTCATGCAGGACAAGGATGGCTCTCTAGTGTCGCCAGTGACGTCGAGAGCGTTGATTTGGGGAGATTAGACACAACGTGCCGTGGCTTGTGACCATCCGCGCGGCCTTCCCTCTAATGACATTTTTCCCAACGCTGTCAAGCATCGCCGACAGCCTGCTCCATACCCATATGTGAGCAAACGATATCTCATTGCCTCCTCGTCCTGTACAACGCTGTACAAGCTCATGATATCATAAACATCGTCATCCCCTCGTTAAGCGCCTGAAGCTCCACGCTTCAAATAATTTCCGCCTGCCCGCACGCTATCCCCCTAGTTGATTGACGCTGTCTGCCCATCGAAACTCAAACTTCCGGTGCTCATCACCCTTCCTTGGTTGATATCGTTGTTGACAAGCTGCACAAAAAGAAATCAGTCCTAGACAACACGATGCTCGACGAATGGGAAGAACAGACCGAGTGGAAAACCATCTGCGCATTCTGCGGCGTCACGTCCATTCCGCCAGGCCCGTACAGCCTGTATTCACCACTCTGCAACAGGACCTGAGGATTTCCGTATGGACCGTAAATCCCCTGTTTGCTCGTCACATATGAAGTGGTATAGCTGGAATCCGAGTAGCAGCCGGTGCTGAAGAAGAGAAAGTATGTCGAGCCATTGCTGCTTAACACGAGAGAGGGAGCTTCGGTCTGGTAGTGGTCTTCAACACCGCGATTGTTCCAGAGCTCGACGGCACCACCGATCTTGGTATAGCCATCAGCTTCCGTCTTCTGCAGCATGATGGAGGTGTTGGTGACAATGTTGTTTATGCTAGCACAGTATCCACCGTTATTGGCCGCTGGGCCATCGATCTTGTACAGCACATATCGAGAGTTATCTGTATCCAGGAAGCCGGACGCGTCGATGGCTCCCCCGTCGGATTCGGGACATACCCACGGTTCTGTGCTGGAGTCGTTGTATGGGCCTTCAACATTGAGAGACCGAGCGACGCCGATGCAATGTACGCCGCTATTGCTAATCAGCGCGGGCGAGTAATACATGGCGAACGAACCATCAAAGTCCGTCAGCTGGTTCACATCGGGAGCCCAGACTGTATCCGCAGCAGCCCAGTTCGCAAAAGCTGGAACGTTGACGCTAGGGAAAGCATCCGACAAGCCAGACCAGCCAGCAGTATTGGAGAAATCTGGGTTCGAGGCCATGGGGACTTGCATTCCAGCGCTCACTGTTCCAAAGGCATAGCTAGTGCCATCAACGTCGATGATAGCTGGGTCCGGGAAGTTTGAGCCTCTCAGGACATCGTATGTTGGATCTCTCTTCAAAAATCTGGACACCGGCGTGGGAGATGCCGCAGCGAAAGAAGAGATCAAAGGGCAAGAGGCCAAATATGAGAGTACTGATAGAGACATGGCTTCAGCCAATGAGAAGAATGGATAAAAAGGTTTGAGGAATGAAGAACAGGCGATACTAATGATATTTTTCGTAGACCGGGCATGCTGGATCTTTGTACTCACCTCTCCCATTTCACAAACGCCGTCATCTCGAGCATGCAGCACAACAGCTGCCAGCGTATTCCGAGCCCTGGAGGTGTTTTAGGGCGGAGCAGTGGCTGTTAAAGGGTGCCCTTCCGCCTGCCCATCCAAGATCGTCGCTCGCTATCCAGTAATAGGCGCGAAAGTTCTGCGGCTCGGTGACTTTGGTCAAAGCTACGACGTCCCGCGGCACGCAGTGAGAACGTTATAGAGCGGTTCCTGAATTCTCGCAGACGATCGTTGTGGAGCCGATGCTGTTGTACTGGAGAATGATGCGGTGTCAGGTGTTGGGTCGCGAAAAGGAAGGTCAGCTGGTACAGGAACTTGGCCTCGAAGTTGTCGTTTGAATAGGCAGAGGCTCCGTGGTTGGTCAAGGAGCTCTCGGGCCGCTCTCCTGCTGAGATTTGCAGAGCTATGGCTTGACACATCTTCGACTTCACCTCTGGTCTATATTGGGTATTTGGGGCGACTGATGCCTTCTCGCACGCGGCACACTTGTTCGGTGTGTTGTCTCACAGTCTTGTCACGGCCTTGGCTCACTCCGCTCCATTGGTTGAGGGTGAGACAGCACACAGATCCGGCTTGAAAGAAGTGCTTATGACGATCGTGGCTGATTGCGCGTTGGATGCTCTTTGAGTAGCAGCACTTTCTATTGCGAAAAGTCTTGGCCAGAGCATCTCCCGGACGCAGTGTCTCGCCGTTTGTACGATGCACCGCATGAAGATGCATCACGTTGGTCCGTGGCTCGTCTTGCGCGATAAATCGAAGACGGGCATGCAGAGGGAACTACCGCACATCTGGAGGGCATATAGCCACTGAGTTTGTGCTGTGCTTTTGTGGTGACCATCTCAGCTGCGGGCGTCAAAGTCGATCGCGGGTCTTTCACGAGATCAGCGGTCCTTACGCAGCCACGGGGTATTAGCACATTCTCTGCTGGTAAACGATGAACATGAAGATGAGGTTGAAAGACTATTGATGCGTGAAATATGGAGATGAGAAGAGTGGGGTGAGAAGGGACGAACGATGAGGTGTGACGTAATGATACCCCTGGCTGCAGTTGTCTCTCGAAACGAAAGACAAACAACATCGAAAACAACCTGAAAGTTCAACTTGAAAACCCTACACACTCTTCGAACTTCATACCAACATGGCCGAAATAGCAGCAGGAGCCGTGGTCGCCGAAGAGCTCGTGTCGACCACAGCACAGGCGGCGGTTGGCACCTATATGATCGCCAAGCCAACCATGCCATTGAAAGCGACATTCAGGCAGATTGCAACTTCCAAGGACGATGAAACTCGGTCAATCACATGATATCTTCATTGGGAGTCTAGGCTGACTCGTTCCACAGGCTATCCATCAGTCGATCAGATCACTCCATCACCGTGATCAATAACCATGCCTTCATATTTGGTGGGATGACCGCGAGCGGGCAGTTGGCCAGCAATGAGGTACATTCCGTCACTCTGGAGCACACCGACAAGTCCGAGGATAGGCCCGAATTCGATTACTCCGTTCTACCAGCACAGGCGGACGTCGTGTCAGATATTGAGGGGGATGCCGTTCCTGCAGCAAGAACGAAACATGGAGCGTGCAAGCTTAACGTCTGCGTGGCCGTCTTTGGGGGCCAGGACGAAGCCGGGAAGTTGGTCGACGATGATCCAATCGTGTGGCTTTACGTGACGTCTAAATCGGCCTGGCAGGGTTTGAGTGCGGCAGGCGCCGGCATAGCTCCTACCCAACGCTATGGTCCCAAGTTATTCGAGGCGAACAACAACCTGATCCTCTATGGCGGTTTCGATGGAGATGGCCAGGAGCTCAAGGACGTCTGGCACTTCAACTACACCTCCAAAGCATGGACACCTCTTCCTAGCGCACCAACTTCAACCACCAACGCTGCCATGTCTGAGGGAGTGCTTTATCTCATCTCCGCTTCAGACCCGATGAGCAGTGAGGTGCATATCCTCGATACCCGCGACTTTGAAGGTGCGTTGTGGCACAAGACGAGCTTCCCAACCAATCCAATGGCCCCAGGCCCCAGACCCAGAGCTGGAGGTGGCCTCCTCCCGGTATCAACGGGCTATGGCCGCAACTATCTTCTATACTTCTTCGGCGCTCGCCAGAATCCGCACACATCTAAGACCACCTCCCCAGATGAGACAGAGGATCCAACACAATGGAGCGACATGTGGACCTATCAGATTGCTTCCAGTCAGCCAGAGCTAAAGGCCACAACGAACATTTACGAAGCAATCAAACCTGCCAAGATCAAGGACTCCATTCGCCATGCTTTGGGCTATGACTCCGGGAGTCATAGCTGGGCGGAAGTCGATGTACAGCTTCCGCAAGACCTTGCCGACGGTGAGGGCAAAGTTCATCCTGGACCCAGAGCATGGTTCGGTAGCGATGTAACTGGCGATGGAAAGAGCGTCGTCGTCTGGGGCGGACTGAATGCGAAGGGCGAGCGGGAAGGAGACGGTTGGATCATCAGTCTGGCTTGATGAGACTGGGCTAGGAAAATAAGCGAGCACGCAAGTCAGCGAAATCGACAGAACGAGAAATATTCACGACGTTGACAAGTGAACCTGGAATTTTCGCATGCTCTGTCAGCTGTCAAACTGAAGCGAGAGCGGGTTCTTGAACCCCACCTCGGCATGGGTGCGGAGAACCTCACTCCAAGCCATAATGCCATGCGAAGCCAAGTCATCCCTCCTTTCTCACAGCCATTCAAATGGCCCTTCGCGACAATCCATGGCCAAGCTGCATCGCCAACACGATGTACGACGACTATCCGAGTATGTACGAGTCGACCCCTCCGAGACAGCCTTTCAAAGTGCTGCCACTGACACGCTAGGACCTAATCGCGTCACCACGGCACGCGCGGGGCAAGCCTCCAACACGCTTTCGTCATCGTTTCCCACGCAGAACTGTGTAGGAAATCGTTGTTCGGATGTGCGACAGTAGGAGCGATCGACAGTACGAAGAAGGATCCTCGGTAACGTGGACCGAAACCCAACAAAGGCCAAAAAGGACCTTGGATCCGTTTCTTGCTATTCCCCTATTTCTTCTTCTGTCTGTTCCCTCATTGCACGGTTTCCTTCTTTCAATTGTAGATTTAGAAGACCGACGATTAAACATCCCAAGAACACCATGGCTAAAGACGAAGCAGTACCCTTCTTGAACGGCGAAGTCCCAGTCGTGGGAGCAGAGAAACCCAATGGCTCAGCTCCAATGGTGCAAGAGTTTACCAAGTCAGCGGTCAATGGACCCTCTACTTTTGATACGGAAGCCCTCGTTGTCGGCGGGGGCTTCTCTGGCATCACAGCCATAGACAGATTGCGGAAAGCCGGAATGCGTGTGAAATGCTTCGAATCTGGCGAGTCTTTTGGCGGGGTGTGGTATTGGAACCGGTATTTTGGGGGAACATTTATGGTTTGGAAGGTCACTGATAGGGTTTAAGATATCCGGGTGCCCGCGTCGATTCCGAATTCCCCTTCTACGCCCTCAACTTGCCCGCAGTCTACAAGACCTGGAGCTGGAGCGAGCGGTTCCCAGATCACCGCGAGCTGAGGAAATACATGACGCATATCGACAAGACGTTGGATCTCAGCAAGGATACTTATTTCAATGCCAGGGTTGTGGATGCTTCCTGGGATGAGAGCGCTGGAAAGTGGACTGTCAAAACCCAACAAGGCCATGTGGCGACAACAAAGTACCTGCTTCTCTGCACGGGTCTTCTGCACCGGACTTTCACCCCTGACTTTCCAGGCCTTGATAAATACGAAGGCGAGCTATATCACTCTGGAGCTTGGAACGAGAGCTTCAGTGGGAAAGGCAAGAAAATCGGCCTTATCGGTGCCGGCGCCACGGCTGTGCAAATCACACAAGAGCTCGGGAAGCAAGCAGATGATCTCACGGTGTTTGTCCGACGACCGAGTTATTGTCTGGCAATGCATCAACGACCGCTCTCGCAACAGGAACAGCTCCAGCTGTCCACGTACTATCATTGCCTTTTTGAAGCCGGTCGAGACTCTCTTGCGGGATTTCCTGCTCCAGGCAACACGAAAGGCGTGTTTGACGTCTCGGAGGAAGAGCGAGAGAGGATCATGGAAACAGCTTGGTCTCAAGGTGGATTCCAATTCTTGCAGAATTGTTTCAACGACTCTGCGGTCAAGCCGGACGCAAACAAGGTGGTTTATAACTTTTGGAGGAAGAAGGTGTGTGAGAGATTGACAGACCCAGAGAAGCAGAGGATTATGGCACCGGAGAAGGTGAGACTGCCGTCAATATAAACCATGGCTTTTCCACTGATATACATCGCAGCAACCCTACTACTTCGGAACCAAGCGCACACCCCTCGAACAAGACTACTATGAGATTTTGAATCAACCCAACGTTCAAATCCACAACCTCGGCGACGTACCCCTCAAATCCTTCACCAAAAAGGGCCTCCTAATGGCCGACGGCAAAGAACACGAATTCGACACGATCGTTTTCGCCACGGGTTTTGACAGCTACAGCGGCTCCCTCACCCACATGGGCCTCAAAAACCGCGACGGAAAGGACCTCAAAGACGCCTGGAGTCCAGACGTGCACACTTACCTCGGCCTCACCATCTCCGGCTTCCCGAATATGTTCATGTCCTACACCCCGCAAGCCCCCACTGCACTCTCCAACGGTCCGACAATTATCGAAGCGCAGGTCGAGACGATTGTTGATATGATCAAGAAGTTAGAGGAAGAAGGTGTGAAGTCTATTGAGGCTACGCCTGAGGCAGAGGCGGAGTGGAAGGCTACGTTGGATATGATGATGCAGTATACGCTTTATCCGCATACAGATAGTTGGTGGAATGGGGCGACAATTCCTGGACGGAAGGCGCAGAATATGATTTATGTGGGCGGGATTAATATGTATGAGAAGCAGTGTCGTGGGACGATGGAAGGATGGAAGGGATTTAGGGTTGTGGAGTAAGGGAATCACTGATGGGAGGTAGAAAGACGCAGAGATGTTTGTTGGTGAAGTGAATGGGAGTTGTGGAAACGACAAAGTTATTCTTTTGATGGCTACAAACATTGCAGCAAGCTCGATTTGGAATATAACACCGAGGTAATCCAGGTGGAGGGAGTTTTCGTCACTGACAACAGCTCTTCAAAATGGAGAACCAGAATCAAATCCCTAGCAAGAAAATGGCAGAGAACGATCCTCAACCAACGACATCCCGTGAAGACTCCGAGTCGGATAAGTTGGGAAGAGCAAGACAACAGCTTCTTGCGAAGGTCCAAGCGGCGCCCTTGGACGAAGAGGAACAAGACACTGGCTCCAAAAAGGCGGTACCTGATACGCCCGCTACACAGACATCAACCTCAGGCTCAGCCTCACCTATCACTCCCAGCCAGTGGCGCCACCACCTTTTGGATGCCCATACACTCCTCCTCCGCGGCGGCGCACCCAACGCTCTAACGGCTCTCTCGGAGTTCATCAAAAACAACGAGGTGGATATCCCTGGTTATGAATTTCCACACTTCACCGGAAAGGATAGTACGACTACGGAGCGGGCGAGCATTGCAATGGCCAGGGCGATTGGTGAGTTGGAGACGTCAAGTGTGGCGGGAAAGGAGAATTTGATCGAGGAGTTGAAGGGGATTAGGAGGTGGCTTCCGACGTCTAGCTCTGCAGGTATCGGGGAGCAGCGGCTGCGTGGCGAAGATGATGATGATGATGATGATGATGATGATGATGATGATGATGATGATGATGATGATGATGGGTCCGGCGAAGCAGCACAGACGACGGCATCCAGCTCTGCAACTATCGTAGTTGAGGATGAAGATGAAAGTGCCTCGAGCGAACCCCCTGCGAAGAAGCAAAAAAGTGAAGCCACCAGCTCCAAATCCAAGGAATTCTCATCCAACACTCCTCCAACAAATCCGGAAACTTCTGAACCCACAGCACAGGCCTCAACCTCCGCCCACCCAGCCTTCCAGGTCCACCTTGTCGAAGCTTAGTGGCATCTCCAATTGAGAAGTACGACACCCAGCGAAGTCGAAGGGGTTCTCGCAAGCTTTCTCGAGGATGATGGGCTTCAAGATTTAAAATGTAAATGCAAAGCGGTGACGTTGCCCGGTGACAATCTTGGGCAGAAGGCAGTTGCAGAGATGGACATGGCCATTGCTGAGTTGGAGGCGTCGGATGGGGTAGAGAGAAAGGTTATGATTGTTCAGTTGAAGGAGGTTCAAAAGCATATTTGAGGGTTTGGGGTGATGGATGGAGTGAGGGAGTTTGGCGAAGGGGTACTTGTTGAGATAAATCGTCTCATGAGGTGTGGTTAGATTGTGCTTGTGAATGGACTCATCTCGTGCTTGTACATGTGCTGCTCCTACTTGTCATGAGCTAGAAGTGTGAGCGAGAGGTTCCCAAACATGTGACATACAGGAATGAACAGCGAGGTGCACGCAAGTTCGAAGTGTAAATTGAGAACAAGTTAGTCTCGACCATGCATATGCGGCGACTCAAACAAGTCGGTAAGTTCTGTACTTACCATGAAATTCTAGATAAGCTCGTCACTGGGCAACTGATTTCCTGATGTCCTGATGTCCTGATGTCCTCACTTGAGCCGCAGATTTATCATATGAAAAGAGCTTAGCGCAAAAATCAACCTCGACTTGCACAATCTTTTTTTGTATAGACGCCATCCGTGAACACATGTAATTCGACACGAATCCACTGCACAGTCCAGATTGCACCGCCTGCGATCTTTTCTCGACATGGTCAACATCCCGCAAACCATCCAGTCGGCAAACGCAAACCCGGATGCCGGCAGTGCATTCTCGGCGCAGTTCGACAGTTCAACGAACAACATAACAACCCGCGGCTCTGATGATGATCCCCCAAAGAGATTCGCGACATGATACTTCATCAAGCCAAGCCCTTCTGCGGCTGCCTGTGGCTAGACGGGGACCATATCATCAACATCGCCGGCTGCGATGGCGTCCCTAACAAACGCCAGGACGCCCTGATACAGAGTCGAGCGGTCCTCGCCTCACTGTGACAAGTGCGCAAGCAACTTTCCTCGGAAGCGCCTAGCATCTTCTTCTTCAAGACAACATTCACAGTCCCTCCAAAGCTACGACCCCACCTCTTCCCCACGACCTGGACTACGACAACCCCAAAGTACCTCCTCGGTAATATCCGCAACCTAGAACTCGAGTGCTGCTCTAGATTTGAGGGCCGGAATAAGAAGCCTTCGATTGTATTCCGGATGGATCGTCGACGAGGCAACAAGTGGGTTGTGAGCTGGCAACAGCCTGCAGATGGAGTGGCGCGGGAGGAGTGGGATGTGATCGCATGGGTGAGACGTCAAAATAGAACTGCGGAGATACTCGAGGATGTGCTCAAAAACACCTATGATGGCGACAACGACGACTTGAATCTTGCCATCTTCGAAGCTATTCGGGCTACGCTTGTCGCATAGCGGGAGCGCGCTTAGTTGGTTGCAGAGTGGTCTGAAGGGGCTGAAGGATGATGTTGGCGTGTGAATCGTCGAGTTCAGATGTCTCGCCGGAGGGATGGATCAGAGGTATATTGTTGAGACGTCAATGGGGGGAGTTTGAAATGGCGATTGTTATACCGTACAGACTATACCGAGGGTGGTGACGAGCAACTGCAATGGAAATTAGCTTGTACCCCATACTTCTTTCGAGAGTAGGGATAAACACTCTAGACAGAGCAGAAAACCATTACAACCATATCCTTCCAGAACAAAGTCGTCGTTGCATTGGTCAAAAAGCCGCCTCCGAAAGCGGCTGATCGTTCACCCACAAACACACCGAAATCGGACGCCTCACGCAAAAGCCAACCTCCGATCTCTCACTCTCGCACCACCCGTCTCATCCGACGCCAGAGAACAAACACAATGGAGCAGTCTCCGGCCATATCGACGGTACATTCACCTGTTCAGAGTTTTCTTGACAAGGCCGCTAATTCCTCCGTCCAGGTTGAAGCGCAGACGACCCGGACGAGGCGCCACCCCTCCAAGGCCTGCAATGAGTGTAAACAGCAGAAGGTGCGGAGCGATTCGATTTTGATGTTTCATGGCAGCGACTGATTCTCTCTTTAGCTGCGGTGTAGCGCCCCAGAAGATCATCCCAATTCTTGTGCTCGTTGCCGGAAACTGGGCTTGCAATGCCGCATCGAGGACGGCTTTCGAAGAGTGAATAAGCGCCTGTAAGCGATGAGTTTCGATGACCGCCAATTCGTTCTTCGGCTCATAACATACATAGTCGAACCGAATCCCTCGCCGTTGAGAACGAGACTCTCCGCCGCCGGCTGGAATCTGGCAGCCATGCCTCACCAGAATCAGTGTCCAGTAGCCATGGCCCTCCACCCATTTTCCCAGCCTCCATCAACGTCCCAGTAACACCCGCGCCTACCGAAGACAGTAGTGTCTCAAGGGCTCAGCTACCCGCGTCTTCGAACTTGGGCCGCGCGAGCACATCCAGCATAGCGGAAGCCCCAATTGCTCGAGTGACGCGGCCGTCTTTTCCTCCGTTGTCCACCTCGGCAACAATACCCAGAACAATCGCAGGCATCAGGCTGGAATCTAGCGAGATCAACGATATTTTCAACATCTACTTCACTCACTATGGCCCGCATCTGCCTTTCCTAGACCCAGAAGCACCACCGAACAAGTATTTCGAAGAATCTCCTCTTCTCTTCTGGGCTATCATTGGTGTAGGTGCGAGGAGGTACCAGGGCAATCCAACCCTGTTGGCTTCCATTGCAGATCCAATCCTGCACCTGGACTGGCCGCCATTGCATGCAACCCCAGCAATCGTACCAGCTATCAAAGGTTTGCTTCTCCTGTCTTCTTTCCCTCTGCCGACGGATTCGACGTTCAAAGACAACTCATACACATTGAGCGGTATGGCGGTAAACCTCGCGATGCAAATCGGTCTTCATGTGCCTTTGCACAGACAGGAGTTCACGAGAAGTAAAGTTCGGTATACCGAGGACGCTGTTGGACGACGAACGAGATATTGGTTTCACTGCATAGTGACCCATCAAAAAGCGGCATGTGGCCTTGGCTATCCCATCACAGTCTCGCCAGACCGATTGAAGAAGCAGATGGACCTCCGCGGGCTCAGCCATCTCGTACCCGCAACTCTCAGCTTCGAGATGAGGCTAGGCAGTCTCCTTAGTCGCATTCACCCTTTGTTCTCATCGTCCATGAACGTTGGTGACGAAGGTCACAGCAGATTCGCTCGAGCACGCATGGCCGATGCATTCGAAGCCGAGCTGGACGAACTAGAGGAAAGCTTGGTATCGACAGGTATGTCTTTCATTGCTCATACTGTTCTTGTAGGAGTGGCTGCATGCTGATTATTCAGATCTCGAGACCTTGCAATTAAGTATCGCACGACTCCAGCTACGAGTATACTACCTTCGCGACTGCGAAAGCCTGAGCAGTCTCACAATGGCGAAGCTCGGAACATCTGCCACAGGAGTCATCAGTCTCGTAGACCTGATCGATAAGAAGAGTGCTTTGACACTGTATTGCCCTCATTACATTTATCGAATGACTGCCCTGGCTGCGAGTGTGCTTTTGCGCATGCTCAAAGCCATGCAGCACGAAGGCAAAGATGACCCCGACTCTGGGTTCAAGTCGTACCTCTTCACCGCGATTCGACTGCTGAAGCAAATGTCCATCGAAGACAACGACGGCCCGAGTCGCATGGCGAGAATCTTCTCTCGACTATGGACGAGCGAGAAAGCCTTTAGGCATGACTGCTCTTCGGCTGCGGGTAGAAGTACGGACTCCGTATTCGGTATTCTAGTCCAGAGCAGAGCATCAATGTCTGTGCTCCATGACACGACGTGGTGGTACCGCGAGCTATTCGGCAGCATTGCTGGCGGATCCGGAGCACAACAAGACCGCGTATCGCAAATACGGACGCACGGTGAAGTTCCACAAGACAATTCGCAGTCGAAAGAAGTTGCAGGCCAAACGATTTCCACAAATCTCGAACAGATCGACATTGGGGCGGATAATAATAGCCCCTTCGTCTTTACGCCCACCATCTGGGATGGGCCCTTTGACCAAGGCTTCGAATTGATGATTGATGCATTCCCTGAGAGCTGGCCCCTGTGATCACCTCGGGTCGAAGTCCCGGCGCCGATTCACGCGCAACTGAGGAGGAGGTTGTCCGACTCCACGGGGCAGGTTTGTGCAGTTTAATGGATTCTGGTGCAGGAGAGCGAGGGCGAGGAGTTGTTCTGCAGACAAAGTCATGGTGCCGGAGATTCGGCCATCGTCGTTGTCGGGTGCGGCTTCTTTGAATGGTTTGGCAAGACCGATGATGTGCATGTCGGCTGTTCCTGTGTTTCTGCAGGCTATATATATGAGTTCGTCCGAGTCGTCGGGGCTGTCGGTTGGTACCGAGTATCGAATAGTGACGATGATGTCGCCGGGTCTAGTTGATGCTGGAACTGCGAAGCCTAGCAAATTGGAAGTCTCACGAGAACGTGTGAACAAAGTCTGATCGTCTCCTTGATCACTGCTTGCTTCCAGAAGCCATGCAAAGTTGGTCACGGTTGAGTTCGCATTGAAGCCAAGCCGTGCAGCGATCTCCGATGAGATAACCTGCTTGCCCAGGTTTCCGCCATCATTCAATGAACCATTGGGACCGAGGACACGCAGTCTATCAAAGCCGGTAGCACCGATACGATAATACGTGCCGTAGACTTCGACATCTACAACACGCTGCTTTCGATTCGTTGAGTTTCCGGACCCGTCCACGCACAAGAGCTCTGCTAGGTCTCCCATGAACTCATCGGAGGAGGAGAACTCGTCGGCCAAAAGACCGAGCGCGGCAAGGACATAACCCAGAGAACCCTTTTCTGTCATACCCGCGTCCCGTTCGTATTGGAGGCCGCCTAGTCCGAGTTTTGGGTAGATGACTGCGAGCTTGAGCAAGACGTGCAATATAGAGATGGAGTAATCCGGCTGTAAGCGTTGCTGCACAACAGTCGACGTCAGAGATAAGAAGCCATAGACTTTGTCGAGAAGCTCGGAACACCCTCGACGACCATATCTCAAGATGGTGTATGGGAGGGTGAAGTAAGCGCGTTGAATCGGTTGGTCGGTGTCGAAGCTGGAAATGGCCAGGTAGTCTAGATCGCGATCTTTGATGAGTTGGATGACTTTCTCCATGACGTCTGCGTCGAGGGTAGAATTCCGATTTCGCAAAGCTTCGTTGTGTTTCCTCTGGACGTGTTGGGTCAACTCAGACCAGCTGTTCCAGCCATGACCACAGAAGACTTCGATGGACTTCGCCAACAGCGATTCTTGGACTGTCCAGAGCCGCGAGAAATAGTCTCGTCGGGCGAAATGCTCGACCCGATGCTCCAGTCCGCTTCTGTGAGAAGGGGCTTCAGACTCGGATATGTGCATCTGGCTCAGCTCTACAGCTGCATCACCACTGCTGTAGGCGAGACCAGGCGAGCAACGGCATTGGCGGAATAGCGTTTTGTCCAGGCTCTGTTGACCAATGCACATCGCAACGACTTGTGCTCGCGAGTAGATGTCGCCCATCCTCGCAACTTGGAGGCTCTTTTCCGTGAGTGACAGTTGATTGATACAGATTGAGTCGATCCATAGTAGGCCTGGGAATGCTCCTGGTACATACTCGCAGTTGGGGTCGTGGATCGCTCGACGAAGCTTCATTTGTCGTAAAGCACACCAGCAGTTGAAGCGGACTTGAACAAGTCTACCGTTGACTAAGATGTCATACTGTGGAGATTCCGGACCCCAAGCGTAGGACACCGCAGCGTATTGGAGATCATCGTCCAAGTCATAGATATCCAGCGAGCACTGGACTTCGTTCAAGTCGTCGTTTGGAAGAAGCTGGAGAAGCCGGATTTGTCGCCTGGAATCTTGCAGCCTCGGTGGCTCGAAATCAGCCATGGTTGAGGCGTCAGAGACGCAAGATTAGGAGCGCCATCCATGTAGTTGAAGAAGAAGTGCGTAGAGAGCGTACTTTCCAGCCAGTCGATTTAGCGACAACTAGACGTTTCAGATAGGGGCCAACGGCCTGAGGCGCAGCAGCTTCGTAATGGGATCGCGGCTTGGAAGAGAGAAGGGTCCGTTGTGAACAGCCACTGACGAGAGCATGCTATGCTCGTATAGGCAGTCGTTCTCTTGAAACTGTCCAATAACAGGAGTCTTTGGCGGTAAGAGCGCGGAGGGTGCCACAAGGTTTAAGGCCGGGGGATTCGGGGGGCTCGGAGCAGCAGTCGTCAACGAGCGTGAGGGGCATCGCACGAGGTTCTTTCCTCCGATGTAAGCGAATGGACGCGCCAAAACAGTGGGCGGAGCAAGATGTATTCGATCTCGATGTTGTGTTGTTTTGAAAGCAGTCTCGTTATCGAATACATTCATGCTAGTGTCGATCCCGACATTTAACCGGCGCATTGAACCTCACGTGCCTTCTACCGAGGCAAGCACGACTACATGTACATGTACATGAGGCAGGACATTACACGCCGCCTTCCATAGAGACGGGTGAACATCTGCACTTCATCCTCCTCATCACTACTCTCAAAGCGTAGATTCCCAGTCCCATCACGTTTGGACGCGAAACAATGACGACCTCACAGAACGCCCGAGTAGTAGAATTCTACTACGACATCAGCTGTCCCTTCGCCTACATCGCCAGCACCAAAATTGAAGCTCTCGCCGCTCGGACTGGTGCAATAATAGTCTGGCGTCCAGTACTCCTGGGAGCCATCTACCGCGCGACTTCCGCACCCCAGGGCGCCGCAGGATCTGCTTCCGATGGCTTCAATGCCACCAAGAAAGCCGTCACTTCGCGAGCTTTCCAGCGGACTCTGCAACGACATGGCGTTGAGTACCGGCAGCCTGCGCGGCATCCGCAGAAGACGACAGCAGCTTTGAGATTGCTTTACTTTGTGGCACCGGCTTCTCGGGCTCAGCTCACGCACGCTCTATTTCGCGCGTATTGGGTTGATGGGAGTAAGCTCTCGGATCGCACCACGCTTATCACTGCCGTCAGACGCTCCGGGATACTTAGTGGCAATCGCATTGCGAAGGCCATTGAGGATGGAAGCTTTGAGAGTCCAGCTCAGAGACAGCAATTGGAGACCTCTACCGATCTAGCAGTCAAGCGTGGTAGTCCTGGCGTCCCTGGATTCTGGATTTCCGATGAGATATGGCAGGACAAGCAAGGGCAACGAAAAGAAGGCCGACTGTATTGGGGTCAAGACCGTATGCATTTCGTTGAAGCAGTGATACTAGCGCTGAACGAAGGCAAGAATGGGAATTCTTTGAGCGAAATATCAACGCCACTGGAAAGTCTGATGCCGAGAAATATAAGGCAACCAGCGATTCTCAAGAGTGAAGAGGTCAAACTGGAGTTTTGGTACGACTTCTCGAGTCCCTGGGCCTTCTTAGGATGGACACAACTCGCTCGTCTGCAGAGACTATTCGGAGCACGACTCCAAATTGAACTGAAGCCGTTTCTGCTTGGGATCCTATTCCGGGAGATCGGGGCTCCAAATTTTCCTTCGGCCACTGCATCTGAACAAAAGCGAAACTACAGCAATCAGGATCACACCGATTGGATCAGATGGTGGAATGCAGTAAATGCCCAACACGGCCGACCAGACAAAGACATCGCCTTCTACTGGGCGGACATATTCCCGATTCGAACACCAACCGTGCTCAGAGCCGCAATGGCAGAGCCACAGCTCACAGAATCGCTCTTCCGAGCGTGCTGGGAACGCAATCTCAATATGTCATCTGATGAAGTCCTGTCGAATGTCATCACAGAAGCGGGATTCGATGCTGGGGCGATCCTCAAGAAGGCCAATTCTTCTGCCGTCAAAGCGGATCTACGAGCGAGGACAACAGAGGCTAAAGCGTTGGGTTTCTGTGGTGCACCAACATACCGTGTCTCGAGACGGAGGACGGGAGGAGATTGGCCGTGGCATCTTGCGGGCGAATTCGTGTGGGGTCAAGATGAGGTGAATGTTGTCGAGGATTTGATTTCCGGATGGAATGGAAGAGGCACTGCTATTGTGGAAAGAGATGGCCTGAGGAGTAGAATGTAACTCGCATGAAGACTGATCGACTGCTGCTCAGCCGTTTTCTACTCATCGTTCAAGGAAAACTCCGAGGCTTGGGTATTTCGTCCATGACATCGATCTTGCTTCTTGATGGTATCTCTGATCCTTTGCTTGGAAGCTCTGCTCAGCCTCGTCAGGCAACGAAGTTTCGAAGCATTCAATGACATGCTATTGTGAGTGAAATGCTGGAGCCTGAGCTGTAATGTATCAAAATAGATATTCTTTTCATCGTCGACGATCGTGATCAGGCATCCATTTTCTGAGCGGCGGAGCACAGACGTCAGGAAGAGATGCGGGGTCGAGAGAGGTTTCTTTCACGCCTTTACCACCAACGACACACTGCAACCCTTTGCCAGCAAGTTACATGAGTACCTGTCAAAACGGGACGAAGCAAGCGGCGCCGTGAATTGGCAGTCCAGCCATGGCCCTGCAGCACGACGAATCGACGGCGCCTGGTTTCACATGTGTGACCTGGAAGAGACAGCTGCACGGAAGATGGCAGCGTGCCTCGGACAAGGCGCAGGTGCCAATCAAGGGCAGCTTCTACTTCGACGGCGACAAATAGGCACCACAGTTTCACTCAATGCTAATGCCGAGGCGCATAGACAAGAGCTTTTAAGAAGGCAAGAGCTGGCGTCTGCAATAGCACAGCCTCAGGACGGGTAAGATATAACAGCGAGGCATAACCCATCCCGTACCGTCCACAACAGACATACAGACAAGAACACCTCCCACCAATTTACCACCACCAGACCACATTAGTCTCACCACCAACACCATGTTCCGCGTCAGCAACTTCGCCAAATACGCCGCCTCGGCCAAGGCCGCCCTCTCCTCCCGCGACGCCGCCTCAACCCAGCAGAACCTCGAGACGATCAACGCAGCCGTCATCAAGCTCACCGAGATCGTCGACAAGTACACCGGCGGCCTGCTCGCCGCCTCAAGCATCTCCTCGCAGGAAGCCGCACTCGGCCAGGACCTCAAGAACGCCATCAAGGACGCAAAAGCCAGCGAGACCGTTTCCGAAGACGAGGCCAAGGCTATTATCGCCTACATCCTCGAGACCCTCGAGCCCAACATCAAGAAGTGTATGAATGCTCTCAAGGCCAAGAAGAGCGAGCTGGCGTCGGCGAACTTGCAGGGCACCGTGCTTGGTGATACGAAGGATTTGCGCGCGCAGACGGCGGAGCTTAGCGAGGAGCTTGTGAACAAGGCGCCGGCGGGACAGAAGGAGGAGGGTAAGAAGGCGAATGCTACTGTGGATGCTGATTTTGAGGATGCGATCAAGTTCTTCTCGTAGGGCATGAGGTGGATAAGGGAAGTGGGAAATACACCAGGCGTTTTTTGGAATTTTGCTTGAGAGCGAGATAACGCTGGGCGCAGACAGGCCTAGAGTAATGCAGACAAGCATTTCAACGTGTGAGATGCTCTCCTGTGCAGTTCCTTTCTTCGTGGCAGGTAGGCACAGATCGTTGATATCGAAGGAGATTATTAGCATCACAGCGCCCTTCGTATGGCAAACAGCAGGGATCCAGTACCACAGCTCCAAACTCGGAACACTCTAGAGCCTTCTCCGTACGACCACCCGGGCATCACCTCACGCCACAATATACGCGACACCTCCGCAGACACCAGAACGGTACGAGAATGCTCTTAAGAAAGGACTCGCCGCTTCCCTGTGACCAAAGAGTTACCTTCGCCAAAGACACGAAGCACACGACAGCATTTGCACTGCCATTACTTCGCTCGAAAACTAAACGAGATCGAGACGCACTATATCCAAACGACCGTTCGATACTGCATAAGAGATCCGCAATGGCCGACCAAACCACTCACCTAAAAGAACACGAAACCGAACCGAAAAGCAGACCAACAAGTTCGTGCTCCTCGCGACCTAGCCTGAGACATCACGAAGCTTACAGTCGTCTTCCAGCCACAACACCAACAACAACATCTCCAGACACCAACGATAGCATGCCATCCGACACTCTCACCATCCCACAAACCAATGACACTTTCAACACCCCAAAAATCGACGACAACTCACAAATCCCCGTCGCAACACGCTATGTTCGTGCTGAAGATGCTTATCGAAAGCGTCATGAGGGCGAGCGAAGGAAGAGTGGAGGGAGTGAGCGCCGGAGGAGTGGAGGAAGTTGGGAGCAGCCGATGAAACCGAACAAGGTTGGATTGGTGGAGGATAGGGAGAAGAAGTATAGGAAGTTGGTGGAGAGGTTGTGGGATCATCATTGGGTGCCTGGGTTTTTGAAATGATTGATGATTGCTGGGTTTGTGGAGGGTTTTGGGGAATGATAGAAGGAGTCTGGACTGATTTCTGCCTGTTCGGTGGGTTTTTCTTGTTTTTTTCTTCAAGTTCTCAATCTGCATTACCTTAGTTTTGCAACGATGAAATGATGTACTTTTCTTTTCTCGAGTTATTCTTCCCGCATTTCCCATTCTGGCAATTGAATATCGCCCGGGACCCCCCCTTACCCCAAAATCCATCGCGCCCTTCGCCCGACCCCCACCCCAACTTCACCTTTCCTATCAACCTCACTCCACAAACCCATCTAACCACCCCTGCCTCTACTGCCAAAAATCCACCATGTCTCTCTCCCTCTGGCTCGTCCCCCACGCCGATAACCCTTCCACCAAAATCCTCCAAGAGCTCATCTCCGACACGGTACCCCGAAATTTCGTCGAAACCTCCAAAGTCCAAAGTTTCCCCCCTCACGTTACAGTCACATCTGGCCTCGACCTAGGCTCCGAGAAACCGCAAGAATGGCTCGACAGTCTCTCGCTATCCGACTTCGACCCGCACAAAAACGAAGTGATCCTCGAACTCGACACCCTCGAAGCCGAAGACCCCTTCTTCCGCAAAATGAACCTCGCATTAACCGAAAACGCCAATCTCCGCCAGCTCTGCGCCCTCGCTCGTGAATCCGCTGGCCAGGACTCGGACTTCGCGAATGCGGAATTCAGGCCGCATTTGAGTTTATTCTATGGCGATGTAGAAACGAAGGATGTGAAAGCAAAGATTCCGCTTGTAGAGATGAAGATTGGGTTTGCGTTGGGGGATCTGTTTGCCTGTTGTGGAGGTTCGTTGTGTATGGGGGGTGAGCTGGTGGTTGTGGAGACGGGGAGACCGATTGGGGAGTGGAAGAATGCGGTTGTGGCGAGGAGGGAGACGCCTTGGGTTACGTGGCGGGCGAGTCGGGGGTTGCTTTGATGTGGGGTGTCTCTTGCTGGCAATCTCCTTTGCTGATCGCTTTCTATTTTGTTGGAACCGCTCTGTTCTGCTGGAAAGCCTCTTTCTAGGTGGAGGTATCCCTTCTACCGGGAGGCCCCAACTCCTGGGGAATCTCTGCTTGGCTGGATACTCTCTGTTTTGCCGGCGGTGCTCTCTTTTCGCTGAAAGCGTTTGTTTTTTTTGCTGCACGTTGAGCCTTTTTGGGACAACAGAACGAAAGCGTCTGCGCTCATGATTCTTTATGAATTAATGCTACGAAGTCTACAAGTCAGCCAGACTCAGACTGGAAACAAAAGATACGACATTACCAACACGCCCCGACCACTCTGCACCTGCTTTCTGCCTTCGCAAATGATAAGTCACTTGGCGCATCCAAAATGTCTTCTGCAGCGCTAGTGCGATTGCTCGGTCTCCTCTGATGGTGATTCTGGCAGCGGATGAGTATACTCGGTAACCTCTGGTCTCGCCTCCGCAACATCACATTGTCTCCGACGCCACAGAAAATGCGCTGCTGCGCCCAACAAAGCCAACCCAGCGGCACCCCCAATCACTCCTCCGGCAACAGCACCGGCATGATGACCCCTCTTTTTCTTCATCTCAACCTGCGCCGTAGTCAGCGGCTCCGAACACAAATTGGTTCGCAGGACAATGGAGTCTCACAGTGGATATCTTGAACCCTCCCGGCACCATTTCCTGGAAGACCTGGCCAGGATCATACTTGCTCGCCACAGCCCGAATCTTGGCCACATTGGCCGGTCCGTATCCTTCCAGTGGTTTCTGACCTTTATCTGCATAGTTCAGATACAGCCACTCATTATCTGCGCCGATACTTTCCGCGTACAAAGAGATTTCATCGCGAAGCCATTGTGCTTGCGACTGGAATAGCTCGTCTTGCTCTGCGCCATGCCATTTCAGGTATGGTTCGTACAGAATCAGGTTATCCGTGAAGCGATCGAGACCCAGCACATTGCCTCCTTTCTCATTGCCGAGCTTGGCAAATAGGGTCGGGATGGGCTGGTAGAGAGTATAGACGCCATAATCACCTTCGGCCTCTGCCTGAAGCTTGCCCACGACCGTTTGGAAAGCCTCATGCGCTTTCTGCATTACTCTGATGTCGCTCTTGAAAGTCAGAGTACTGAAAGAAACACGGTGGTCTCTGGGCGAATCGAATTCTGCGGCCAGAGAGGTCATGTTTCGTTGCCCGGTCGAGTCGGAGAGATTTCCTGGAATGGCAAAGAATTGTTGGAACGTCGGTTCCGCGTCTGCTCGACTTGCGCCTGGCTTGGTGTAGTCGTACGCATTCATGAAGAATTGTGGCGACTTCATAGCGGAGAGGAAAGCGCTTATGACGATGGTGGAGCCTTGGGAATCTTTCTCGATGTTGTCGCCAAAGTCCAGGATGGCTCGCAATTGCTGTTCTGCTGTTTCGATCGGGTAGGTGACCACTCCTCCCCAAATGTTTCCGTCTGGACCGTTGTCGAAGGCAGCAAGGTCGAAGCGTGTGACGATTCCGAAATTGTTGCTACTTCCCTTCAAGGCCTGGAAGAGATCTGGACGCTCGTCTGGACTTGCTGTCACGATGCTGCCATCGGCCAGCACGATTTCAAAGAGCAGGACGTTGTCGCACGCGAGACCGTATCTGGCAGCGTAGTAAGAGTTTCCGCCGCCGAGAACGAGACCTCCTACGCCGATGGAGGAAGCACGACCCCCCACAACCATGACGCCCAGCTTATCCAATGCTGTGTATACATCTCCCCATACAGCACCCGGACCGACGGACACGGAGCTGTTCTCGGCATGATACGCTATGTTGTTGAGCATGCTAAGGTCAAAGGTGACTCCATCTTCAATACCAGCTGCTCCCGGGAAGTGCATGTGTCCGCCGCTCCTAACGAGCACTGCATCAGCAGATGCCACAAATTGGCATGCAGGAGATATGATCTCACCGGACTGCGAACTTGCACGGCTGCGTTCCATTCGCAGCAACCAGAGTTTTGATTGCCAGCGAGACTTCTGCAGCGCTCTGCGGCTGGAAGAAACATTGTGGCGACAACTGCGCGGTCAAGGAGAAGTAATGTTGCACATCTGCTTCGAAGGCCTTGACTCCGGGGACGATTAACCTTTCGTCCAGTCCTGCATCGACTAAAGAGTTGCACTGACGCCGTTTCAGCAGAGCACAGATGAACAGAATGTTTGTAACTTGAACATACGCAGGACGATAGCCCGATGGCGAAAGTGTGCGAAACACACGTAAGGATCAAGAAGATTAACCTCATTGTTCTGACATTTGTGGAGTGGGTTGTTGCACATGCGGTTTCCTCAAGGAGGGCACATGGAGATTGGAGAGTCTCCCTTCACTCTGAAGTACGTGCAGCTCCAGTTGACGAGGTGTCGAAGATTGGGGAAATTGTTCCCTCGACGGCTCATGAACCTGTTCGCTTGGATAAGGTTGATTCTGGGACTTTAGAAAGCAACCTTGATATGCCTGCTTGTGGTACCCGATCCGACGGCCCTGGAAACTCAATGGGCTGGAAAAGTCATCTTTGCCTGTTTGACCGGAGTGCCTTCTCGTGATTCAATACATCCAGTGGAGTGATGTTTTTGCTCTTGGTTTTCAAAAACATGGATCCCATCGCTTAGCTTTGATGACCTCGTGACTGCCTGGCCTAAGAAATATTAGAAAGATTACCAAAATGTTTGATCAAGGACCATCCATCTCCGTGAGAGATTCAAAGTCGGAGACTCTCTGCAATACATGGCAATCGGGTTACGTCCCTATCCACCGGCTTTCAACTCTCCTGATCTCTCGAGATGAATTGCGGTTCGAGTCTTGTCGCTCAGGTGAGGTCCCGAATTTTCTCAAAGCTTGAGAGCTTGAGGTCTTGAGATGAAGCTTACACGAGACAAGAATGGCTGGAACGACCTCGGAAGTTTTATATCCCAGCCATGGAGCAGAAAATCCTTGCAAGGACATGTCGACAAAGACCAGGCACTCGGTCGATGTGGCATGGTCAAGATGTTGGGCGGAAGCACCGCCATGAGGAGATCTCTGCGAACATGTGATTTGATGCTTCGTACCAACACAGAGGAAGCTCACAGCGAAGAGTCTACTCCTGGCGGAATACTACGGACAATTCTTCTTTCGAGAGCTGTCGCCTTCTTATGATACGATACAGACCGACATCATTGTTCGCAAAACCGAGAAGATGCCACCTCATGCCACTCCCGTCGATCTTGCTCACACGCCAGCAGCGTCTGCGCCGCCTGGATACAGCTCAGACCTTGAGAACCCCGTGACGAAAGATACGGCACACAGTATCGCCATCACCACTGTTCTGGTTGTCTTCTCGACGGCTTTCCTGGTCATACGCATTTATACGAAGGCCTTCCTCGCTCGCCTATTCGGACTTGACGATGTCATGCTTATCATTGCTTGGGTAAGAGACATAGACTGTGAGTCAGATCATATTGTTGACGGTTTCGCAGTGTTTGTCGATGTTTGTCCAAATGATAATTGTGTATTTCATGTCCCACGACGTTATCGGGGCTCACATCTGGGACGTGAGTGTTGCCGACTTCAGAGCGCTGGCTAAAATGACAGCAGTAGCTAGTGTCAGTAAGTATACACTCCTCTCCTCTCCATCACATCCTAGCTCATCGACCATATAGTTTACTTGGTCGTGATGGCTCTATGCAAGGGCTCAATCCTCTTGTTCTACCTCAAATTATCCCGCGAGAAATGGTTCACCAACGCCATCTACGCCACCATGGTCTTGGTCTTCGGATACAGTTTCTCCCTGATGTGTAGCCTCATGTTCGCTTGTACGCCTTTGAAACGGGTGTGGGATGTCACTATCACGGAAGGACACTGTATCAATCGAGGAAAGATTTATCTGGCCACTGCTGGATTCAATGCGGCGACGGATGTTATTATGCTGGTAAGAGTCATCTTTCTCTCCCCAATTTCACCCCTGATGCTGATATCGAGTCAGGGCTTGCCAATGCCTATGGTTAGGAAGTTGCAGGTGCCGTTTCGGCAAAAGATTGGACTCGTAACGATATTCGCTGTTGGGTCGTTGTAAGTGGCAGTATTGCTCTTCGTTACAACATGAGTTAAGGAGCTAATATTCCTCGCAGTACCATGGTGACTAGCATAGTCAGACTATGCCTAATGCCCCCTCTGGTGAAGTCACTGGACATGCCTTGGCAACTGACGGGTCCAGCAACTTGGATCAATATTGAGGGAAATCTCGTCGTTATTTGCGGATGTACGTATTGGTTTCGACCGCCTGCTCCTCTCTTTGTACTATGTGCTCTGACACATCTCAGGTCTACCAATCCTTCGATTGTTCCTCAAGCACACCTGCCCACGTCTCATCGGCGAGTCCTCATACAGCTCACGTAGCACTCCTCAAAACCCCGGCATCAACACAATCGGTTCCTCCGAACTCTCCAATCTTCCCAACTCGAAACGAATGCGAAATTACCTTCGCATGAACGAGACTCATATCCTAGCAACGGAAGTCGGTCGAGACGACAGTTCCGAGACTGGGATTATGAAGACAAGTGGGAAGCCTGCCGTCACTGTTGATACGATTGAAGTGGATCGGATCGAGAGACATGATTCTTCTGCTGCGGATCAGCCTATGTCTACGTCGCCGACTCCTTATAGTCAGCTGAGTCGGGGGAATGATGGCTTCAGGCTTGATAGGCTGCAGACACCGCCGAAACCTATCTGAGGTCTGAAATCGTGAGTGAGCGGAGGCGTGGTACAGTGATGATTGTCAAGCCTGATCTTCGGACATCTTCCATTCGTTTGTGAAGAGCGCAGTGTAACAAAAGTGGTACGAGTAAAGGCATCCCTAATGACTTGGTCGTGTATCAAGGATTTTCAATTTAATTGCCTTGAACAGCCAAATCTCTCGATCCAAACGGCATCGCCTTCACCAATCATTACCACTTCGTCAATACATAATCCACCAGCTTCATGCTTCGCGTCTGCCAGCTACTGTCCAACTTCACACTGTCTGCTCCACTTGTCATTTTCGATGGGTATCAAGCGAGCTCGCCGGGGTCCTCCTTAGTTGAGCATCGTCTGTCGGTTTGTAGAAAGAGCGAAGATACTCGATGGCTTCAGATCCCCTTCGTCCTTCGCTCGTGGTCGGAGAAGACGGTGCGGATGCAAGTGTTTCGGCCGCAGAGAGGGTGAGATTTCTGACATGGTTGTCATGTGACTTGGAGTCGATAGGAGAATCGCTGTCTTGTGACATTTTGCGCTCTGACATAACTTGTTTTTTCGGTGGTAAATGATTCCTGGAGGGCTGGATTCTCTATTCTATAGTTTCTGGTGCTTTGTCGTGCGTCCGAGGCGGGTTGGATAATTGGGAATACCAATTTCTCGCCGGCTCGGAATCTTTTCGATATATGTTCTCCTAGCCCAGCTGTCCCACCGTCCTTGTCATTCCTATAATACTGCACTTCGATAAGAGTGCGTCGCCTGCTGATATCTGGAAGCATAGAAAAAGGCATTGTGGCTTTCGAGCAGTTCTGAGATCTGCGTTGTTGCCGTCACCTTGTTGGACGAACGGGTCAAGTAGGAAGAGATGTGGTTCGGTAGACTCGGCTGTATGCACGTGGAGTTGCTCCCTGCATCATTGTGCAGAAACTTGCTGTTGTGAAGAGTTCATCAGCTCTTTAATATGGCATTCCTGCAAAATGACAGCTATAGTTGCGAGCGGTGAACTGCAATGGTAACACCTTGGCGTACGAAATGCTCCAGCTGAAGATTGAAGTCGATCAACTCTTCTGGGTCGCCTAGAATTCCATCTCTGCAGTCGAATCTGATGGTGTCTCACGCACGCGATACACCAACTTCTGACCGCTCACCTTATCGCTCTGCAAGTCTTTCATTCCCTGCAGCGCTCCAGCCAGTCCGTCCGCACCAAGCTTCTCTGGATGCGTCTTGAGCTTACCCTCGGCAAGAAGCTTCTCGGTGATGCCGAAGAACGTTTTGGCAAACTCGAAATCTTCCGGAATAGCAGGAGTTTCTCGACCGCGCTTGGTGAAAGGGTCATTGAAGATTGTGTACATGAAGGTCCACTAGCTTGAGGTTAATATTTGAATGCGTATTTTGCATCTTGCTACCTTACCCCAGTCTCTACATCGGTGCGGTTCGGAAGCTTCACCGGCAATATGGTGCCATACTTCGCGTTCTTCGCACTCGATGACAGAGCTTCTTCGCAGATCTTGGCAGATGGTTCCAGCGAAATGGTATCCCATACGAGAGTCAGAGAATCGTTTGTATCCTAGCACCAAGGTCAGTAGACTGCATCACACACAAGAGGCCGGCGGGCCAAGAGCTAAAACGATATGAGTCTTCGTGAACGGACCTTGTTGATCTTTTTGCCACACTCGGGATCCTTATAATCGTAAGTGGCGTCGGCTCCCAATGACTTGACAAAATCATTGTTGTGTGGACTGCAGGTGGTCAAGATTTTGTAGCCAGAGAGTTTGACATATTGAATCGCCAGAGATCCGGTGGCAGAAGAGCCTCCCTAGTGAGCAGATGAGCATCATATCTTCTGGAAATTGTAGAGGAGCAAGCTCACGTAAATTAGGACAGTCTGGGAGTCCTTGATTGGATTGGTTGGCAGGTTCAACTTCAGCCTCTGTTGGAACAGCCCCTGACCGACGGTCGAAACACCCAAGGGAAACGTAGCGGCCTTTTCGAACGGCAAACTGTCCGGAATCTTGACAAGCAGATCGCCTTTGGCCACACAGTACTCAGCAAAGCAGCCATCTTGCGTTTGACTGTAGTTTGCGCCATGGGTCGTTCCTGCAACGCGATCTCCAGGCTTCAAGGACTTGGTCACTTCGGCGCCGATTTCCACGACAGTACCGCTGAAATCGCAGCCGGAGAGTCCACCATCGGCGGCAGACTTGCCGGCGATGTGCTTCCAGTCGGTGGGGTTCAAGGCAATGGAGTCGACCTTGATCAGAGTGTATGTCGGTCGAAGCGATGGTAGAGAGATGGACGATATCTTGGCCTTGTTGCCGTGGATTGTGATTGCCTTCATGACTGAAGGAAGTTTGGAAGCCATTGCTGCTGGAGGGAGTGGGTAAAGGTGAATAAACGGAAGTGGTGTAATGGCGTGGATGTCGCTGATTTGATCACTGATCATGAGACGCACTGGTCAAGGTCTTCATTGACATCAAGTAGAAAACAACGAGCGAGGTTGAGGCCAGTGGGTAGATTTCGTCATACCTGAACTAAAGCCGGAACAATTCTACCGGCAGAACGGGGTTACAACCCTGCCTCAGGCATGATTGTTAATGCGCGGCGACAGCAGGTCTACATACATTTTGGTTGCAAATTCGTGCTGGCAATCATTCCTCGAGATAGATCTGTGGTTGAGATCAGCATTGTGGTCCGTCTCAAAGCCGTTAGAAATTTGTATAGCATACTCATATATTTCCACTGGTAGCAATGTCCGACAGTCCGACAGTGCTGTGCAGCCAACGGACGTGTTCCCGTACAAGTGTATGTTCTCAAGCTGATGCCGCTTCGCTCGTATCCAGCCCGAGTTTTCCTTGGCGTGGTCGAGAGGAGAGCTGCATTGAAGCAGTTCTCAATACTGGTAACAATTGATATCTGCATCTTTCCATGAGCTGGAGGTCCTTTCGCCAGTCTCGCAATCTTCGGCATCGGGATTATCCTGTATGTTCTTTCTTAGCTGCAAGGTGATCTCCAGCCTAAAACCAGACCACTCGCTTCCAGCAGGACAGATATTTTGAAGGCTAGTAACATGACTTCTCGGGAAGCTCTGCAGTTAAATTCGAGCAATACTCGCCAACGTTGCGTAGTGCAGAAACCTTCAAGAGAGTTGTTGCAGGAATTGGATCAATTTCTATGAAGGAGAGCCACCGGGAGGCTGATTCTCCAAAACGATCTTCAACAGTACTCCGGGTTAGTGTAGTTTCGTACACAAGGGCCAGTAAAGTCGAAGCCGTTCCTCAAGTATCGTCAGGATTTCCGCGATCTCGTCCAAGACCCGGCTATTGGCGGTCATCAAGAAAGTACCGCCAGCCTGAAACCTTGAGAATCGCAGTCGACTAAATTCTGTGGCGCAAAGACGGATGTCCAATTATGCCTTTTATCGTTTGGGGTGGTTTCAGGGATAGGGCCATTCCAGCCGGGTCGAGGAAAATGAAGTGATTCGGAATCCCCCATTGGACGAATAAGACATGAACGGTGAGCCCTAAGTGGTTGTTCTGCGATCTATCTTGGGTACAAGCGGCTTCGTTAAAGTTCACTACTACGGTGGGCTGCGGGGTCGGGAGCAAGCCTCCTGCCAATTCGGAAGAGATACAACACGGTCTTGGATGTTGTGAGTGTGACCTGCCCGGTACGGCGCGCTCGGCGAAGGGTGAATCGCTTTGAGGTCGATAACTCCATAAGGGAGCCACCAGAGGATCCTTCCGCAGATTTGTCAGTCAAGAGCGCATCTGAGGACTTCAGCAACGATCATTGGCGTTACAGTAAGAACAATCGCACAATCGACATGATAAGCTTTGAGTTTCTCACCGCAGAACGCCTCCTCCTCATTCATAAGCGACTTCGAACTGAAGGTACGTTTGCAGACACGCAGATCGTTGCGATCAGGTGATGTGTGACCTTGCAGTTTCGAGCAAGGAATCGGGTGTCGTTGAAGTCTAATCGTTGCCAGTACTGGAGGCAGTCGCAATTGAAGGATTGTATGGATCGCGATGCAGCTCATATCAAAGCCAGGCCAACCCCAATCCGGTATCAACGATGAGGATCTAGCGGCGGTAGGCGGGAAGTCTGCTCGACCGCCAGATCGATAACTGTCACTCTCCACGAGATCAAGGCATTATTCCTCGTTTGGTATGTCTGCGCCGTCTGACCGCATGTCCTGCCTTCCCAGAAGACTCGATAAAAGCAATGAGGAAGCCGAAAATGGTATAGACTGTGGAGCTCATCAGGGAGAAAAATTAACTAGCGTCCTATTCCTCGCGACTTCCCTGGTTGATTGTGGAACAGCTGTTCACCAATGCATGGCGCATGGAGTCTAACGCGCAGTGGAGAGCAGATCCGAAGACGATGGTTTCGTTCAAGTATATTGCCGGCGCGGCAATGCATCCAACCCTGTCCTTCTCCGAGTTTTGCCTTACAAATGCTGGAGGCTGTTCAAGCGTGCTGCTAATATGGGAGATGAGAATGTCCTTGGGAGCCAAATGCTGGGAACTCAGCAGCCGCAGAGGAAGCGGTCGCGAAGCCAGTTGAAGGCCGCTCGCAGGGGAAAGACGCCAATACCTAGCTCGAGAAATGATGTTCAGCGTGGGAGAAGTCAAGATGTTCGAGAGAGTGCCAAAGTTCAGAGTCGAAACATGCATACCCTATCAGCCTCGAGTACGGACGAGAGTATATCCGGTCATTGTTGTGAGAGGGCCAAGAAAGTGGAGTGAGTGGGAGTTATAGGAAACCACCAAGTGTTGATTTGTGCTGATGGAATTCCAGGATGGAAAACGGCATCCAAAAGGTTTTAAAAGTGGCCCAGGCCAACGAGGCCGCTATCAGTCGATTGGTTGCCATGGTCGACGATTTCGATAAGAGATTGCGCCTGCTTGAATCTGGGTCGTCGGCCGAGCTGGAAGCATCAGAGAAGATACAATGTTGGAGGCGAAGTTGAGAGAAATATTCACTGATGCGTGAACGCTGCAATCGCCCGGACGGTTGGGAAGCTTGACAGGGAGACGGAAACAAAAAGGGTGAAACATCTCGTGGTCGTGGTCGTGGTCGCTGGTGTATTCAGTGTTGCCTTTCGTCCGAATCTTCACTCCATCCCGCAACACGACTCCAGAGAGCATTCGTGGCCCAGCCAGCGACCCAGCTGATCACAATACTCGATGTGCCGACCACCGCTGCCTTGACAATCGAACCCGCTCGCCATTTGTCTGTAGCCACACCGACGAACGTAAGGACAGGCATATGGAGCAAGAAGGCCGAGAAAGCAGCTTCATTAATCCAACTCCACGAGGTGGTCGAGTGTTGCGCAAACAGGTGCAAAAGCCTGGTACCGAGCAGAAAACCTAGCACATTGTTCCAGATTGCATAGGTTGCGGCCATTGAATTCCACCCGCCTTTCATTTGTGCAATGCTCTTTTCGGCATCTTTGAGTAGTCCGTGTGTAATGATGTATGAGCTCAAAGCGCTGGCGATTCTCAGGCTCCAGATGGTGCCAGCTGAAGTTGGGATAGCGTCTCGAACATCTTCAATGCAAACGCCGAAGATATAGGAGGCGATGTACTGAGAAACGTAGGCCGGTTGGAGTCGAAGTGGATTGACTGTTTCCCCGCAGGGGAAAGTGGTTCGTATTAGAAAGTCCGAAACACTACACAAGGCAAGTGTACCGTACAGCACCGGTCCATGGACGCCTCGCCATTCGACTTTGCGAGGGTTCACTGCCTGCGGCTCGTCATTCGTCGCTGAGCATCGCAAAATTTCGTTTGCTTTTTGAGCGCCGACCAAGCACAGATCGAAACAGAACAATGTTCCTGTGAACCAGATCGGTCCACGTAGGCCTTTCAGATTCAGCCAGAAATCAGTCAAGAAACGCCACCCGACATCCTCTCCTTTCCAGATCCTGTGGATGGCGATGCACGCTGGTGCTCCGATGAGCGTATAAGCAATACTCGGCAACGCCAATCGATACAATCTATCCTTGACGAATTGGATCTTTGATTTTCGTCCCAATGCCTTCCGGGAGAAGTGGCCACCAAGGAACATGAAAGTCCCCATGAAGAAAGCTTGGTTGGTAGCATTAAACCCGATCAGAGCTGGCGAAGAGTTAAGGGGATGATGGCTCGATTGGTAAATCCCCAGTCCCTCGCCGCCATAGGATGTGGCTGCATGGTGCAATATTACAAGAGCCGTAAGGGAAGAGCGGAAGTTGCTGATGTAGCGGGTGTTCGTCTTGCTTGCAGTCGGCAGCCTCCGTGATGCTGAATTGTCACTCATATCTCCTGTTTTGAGTTCGTTCTTTTCTACGCCGTGCAATTCGCGGGAAGGTTGAGTGTTCACTGGTACTGGTATATTCTTTCACAAATCTGGCTGCCTGCTAAATGAAGCCCGTCGACGTTTCAGGCAGACAATTGTGGGCGACATGGACATCCTTCCTAACGACACTCCGCCACGGGAGAAGTGCTCGCCGGAAATGTCATTCGTAGGGCGCAGAAATCGTCAGGGATGCTTGGCTTCAATGAAGCACAAAGCAAGTCCGAACGCCGCCGTTCCAGTTGTGCTAGAGGAGTCAGCAAGAAGAGACCTACCTAAGTCCCAGCACTGATGCTAGATACCACGTAGAACAGGAACCAGGGAAGCTGCGAAGAAAGGGGCTAGGGCTGAGAAGTAAGATGGCCCGTGCTGGGCTTACTAATCAGTCAGTTGCAACTTTCTCATCACGTTCAACTGCTTTCCCCGTCCACACCAGTGACATTCGCTCGAGATGACCCTGCACTAGCTAGGACGACAGTTTGTGATCGGTCGTATCTCGCATCATCTTCGCTGCTGACATATCCAGCAATCAGAAGTTGCTCTCAATTTCGTTTGCCACCTCCAATGGCGTCATGGCCTCGAATACAAAGCCCCCCCTGTGCCCACCCTCAGCGCGGGGCACTTATCGAGTATCATCAGATATCTACCCACTATTTTTCATACATGATCGCACGGTTACCAACGATACAATCGTCTCTCCACCAAACCATCAAGGCCTCAGGCAGATTGCTGCAGCCGAAACGCTTTTTTCAAACATCTTGCGCCAACATGACGACCGCAATATTCAAGCACATCGACCCGAGCTCCATTGGCGCCGAGAAGCCATGGTCAAAAGTGGATGGCCCAGGCCAGTCCTTCAAGATGATGGATGTCGAGAGGTCGGTTCAGAATATTCGAGGCCGAGAAAAGGAGTTCACGACAGACAAATCAGGCTTTGCCGTATACACATGGCCTGCCAAGGAAAAGACATTTACAGATGACCAGGCAGTCCGAGATGGATACTACCAGGAAGTCGAGGAGCTACTCAAGAAGACTCACTCCGGCGTGAAGAAGGTGGTCATCTTTGATCACACCATTCGAAGACGTGACAAGTCCTCGCCCAGACAGCCAGTTCAGCAAGTTCATGTCGATCAAACTCCAGAAGCCGCTGCCGTGCGTGTCCGCCGACACTTGCCGGCTGAAGAGGCCGAGGAGCTGCTTAAAGGCAGGTACCAAATCATTAATGTTTGGCGACCGATTCAGAACAAGGCCAATGATTTTCCGCTGGCCGTGATAGACTGGCGAAGCACGTCTCCTGGAGACTTCGTCCCACTGAATCTCATGTACCCCAAGCGACCCGACTCTGCTGTGGACCATGATGATCGTGGTAAGGAACAAGTTCCAGACGAGTCGAAGTACTTCTCGACGGAAGGATACGAGCCTCGGGGCGAGACGATGGCCGTTACACCCAATGAACAGCACAAGTTCTATTACATGAAGGATATGACTCCCGACGAGGTCATGATGTTGAAGTGCTACGATTCTTTTGGATATGATCAGCCCATGGGTCGCCAGGGTCTAGCTGTGAGGACGCCTCATACGGCTTTTATTGATCCCCAGACACCGCAAGACGCTCCTGGACGCCAGAGCATTGAAGTGCGGTGTCTGGTGTTTTATAATTAGCTGGCTCATTGAGCAAGTGCTATGGCAAGATTTGGTTTCAATTTGCAAAACGTTTCAGCCTGCCATGCTTCTTCCCTCCGGCCTACCCTCAGAATTCCTTGTCAGGCCATTTGGTGTGCCCATCTCAAGATAAATGTGTCCTACGCGCTGGAGCTCGATATTGGGACGCCCCACTGAGCTAAAGTTAGAGCTGCAATGCTACCGACGAACGCCCTTCGGCTCATGGGTGGATGCTCCGTGAAGAATGCGGGTCCATGGGGCAATTCAGCCTCCACATCCCCCAATAGGCGGCAGCACAACATGCGAATCTAGCAGTGGCAAGTTGATGGGTGTCACAAAGAAGAAGATAATGGAGAAGTGGCACACGCATGTGATCCGGCGCAGGACTCAGCTCCGTCTGTACCATGTCAATTGTACGGGAGACTGAAGCAAGGGCTTTTGCCTTCGCGTGAACGTTATGGTACGCCGGAATCTTCCCTTGTAAATATGCCTCTGGTTCAGCCACACACTCGCACAGACATTCACATGTACTAGTCATGTCTTTCAAGGCCCCCCAAAGTTCTGGACCTGCAGAAGGACCGTCCAAGGTCAAAGCAGCATGCGAAGAATGTCGTACCAGGAAAACAAAGGTGCGTCGAAGAACTAATCGCGTATGCGATTGATTGATTCGCGACTGAGTCGCACCACCAGTGTGATGGCGTCCGACCTACCTGTGGTCGATGCAAGTCAAAAGCCAAAGTTTGTATCTTCGAGACAGAACCGGACGAGTTCAGAATGGCTGCGCTGAAGAGAAGATACACTGAACTTGCTCTGTCTGCGTCCAACAATGAGACATTCATCCGTCTTCTTCGGGAGGGGGAACAGTCCGAAGTTGACGGATTGATTGCGCGGCTCCGTCGAGGCGAAAGCGTTGAGTCTGTCCTTGCGGAGAAGGCTGTCTCTGGTCCAGAGAAGGAAGCAGAGAAGAACTTGATAGCGGCAGTAGAGGAGGCCAGTACTTCCGACCAGACTGATCAGACTGAGAGTCGGCCGACGACCTCGCAGGGTCAAGGCGCCGAAGAAGGCTCACCGTCGCGGCGAGACCCGGAGCGAACGCTCATCAACAAGCAATCGATCGCATTTCTGATGGAAACGCAAAGGGGCACACCTGCGCCAGTCTCCCCTGACCGTGTTTCGCAGCTTCCTGCCGACGAAAGCAGTCCTACGGACGAGCAACCTCGACCCCACAGTACTCGCCCACCCCGAGATTCAAAGCGCACTCGCACCTCCCAACCATATCGTCCAGCGATTCGGGGACCTACGATTTCAGCACCACCAACACAGACTTCGGGCAGTAGCAGCGTTGCGGAAGCGTTGACAAGACGGCCGAAAACGCAAGACAGGGCGTGGACGAAAGAGCTGGACGGTGTGAAGGCAGCGGACTGGGACGTCAACTACGCCGACGACGAGACCTTCCTCGAAATCCTGAAATGCTACTTTACGTGGGAGAACCCCTCTCTCGGATTTGTGAACGAGCCTGCGTTCTGGGAAGGGCTGAAGAACGGCGGCTCCGACTTCTGCAATCACCCCCTGGTGCACAGTATTCTGGCGTTTGGCTCGGTACGTCGGAATATCGAGAAAATGCGACGAGAAATGATGGAGAGCTAATGATTGGAGTAGAAGATATACGGCATGTTCAATCCGACGCGAGCTGCAACCGCTACGCACTTTGCGTTGGTCGAAGTCACGAGGATGTGGGATTGGGATACAGATGCGACAGTGCCAGCGAACGCTTCGGCCGGCTTGTTGATACATGCGATCATGACGTCGAATGGGCAAGAGCAGGACGGATCACCGTACATTGCGGGTGCGATGAATCTTGCAACACACACCAATCTGTTCTCCAAGGAACGAATAGCGATAGCCTATCCCGATTCCAATTCCAAGCTGGCCAAGGAACGAGCAGCTTGGGCCTGGGATACCTATGCGTATCATGGGTGAGCCCATCTCCCGCAATACTATCATAAAGCAGCGGCTGATATGATAGATACTACACCTTGACCTTCAATGAAGCCTTCATGATACCCGAACCTCCCCCGATCAACGCTCCCGAGATCGATCCGAACGAAGATATCAAGGAATGGACACCATATCCCTTGCAAGGCGCCCCCCGACCGAATCTCGCAAGCAGCTTTTCACGCGCCCGAGCGAGGTTATGGCAGATTGGCAGTCAGATTCGTCCTGTACACAGAGAGTTTGAACACGATTTGGGCAGCGAGAGCCACTGGAACAAAGCGATGGAGGTATACCACCGGCTGAGCGGCTGGCGTAATGGCCTCAGTACACGACTCCAATCGCTCAACGGAAGTGCGGCGCCGCATGTGTTCACATTGCAGTACGTCTTGTAGCCTTCGACGCGATATGGGAATGTGGAGCTGATTGATCGCACAGTTCGGAGTATCACCGCTGCATAATAGACTTTGCGAAACCCTTCGTCAGCCCCCTGAAGGAGGGCACCAACGAGGCGCACATCCAGCGAGCGAAATGGTTGTCACACGAATCTCATTTGCAATTGCGCTCACTTGTCCACCAGTACGATACGGAGTTCCCAGGATCGCCTATTCCCCTTAAGATGCTCCTCAATCCGTTGCTCTACGTGGTCAACGATACGCTTCCATCATTGACACGCCGAGGCGAGGCTTCAGACGAAGCCCTCCTCTTCGATTTGTGCATCAAACTGATGGACCGAATGCAAGACGTTTATCCACTCATGCGCTTTCTCATATTGGACATTGCCGAGGTCGCAGAACGACAAGCTGTCATATTGCCTAGGGCATCAAGAGAGATAGCCCAAAAGCTGTTGATGGGCCGGTCGGCGACATTGCCATTAAACAGCGCGTATCCAGGCGACCGCGCGCGCACGACTGCAGCCGAAGGGAGCCATCTGGAGCGTCTGATCGGCTCAACGCAGCGCTTGAGTCTCTCTCATTTTGGGGTAGAATATGGGCGTGAAGGATGAGGGATCGTTCGATGCAGCATTCTGTTCGAAGACGGATTGGGAGGGAAAGTCTTTTTGTGTTCGGAGGGTATCAAGGTGATGGGTGATGACGCGACGATCCTATTAGGCAGTGAGTTTACTGAGTCCATGGATACAGTCATGAATGTATGGTATCCGTAGCAATAGCGCTCAAACGCATAGTTAATGATGCTGGTAACGAGGAAGCCATCGCAAAGCGACTCGACTTGCCTATGAGCGTATTTGGCGTAATGTGAGCGTCAAGGCCGCAGGCGTGCTCACTGCTCAGCTTCTTAGTAAAATTACTGCAGCGGCAGTGAGCAACGTCAGTGAAAGGTAGATTTAGTTACGACGGGAAGGATAGTAGTGAGAACTTAGAAGGACGTGTTTGCGTGGGTGAGCCAAAGTATTACGGCCCAGTCTTAACCCCCTTAGGACACGGACAGTCTAGGGTTTCGTCCGACATCCACCCATGAGCGAAGATTCGGGCTGCAGAGAGCTCAGATCAGCCTTTGGGGCGACATCTATTACCTTTGAGACGGGATAGGGGTCTGTGGAGAAGCAGTGTTAAGCTAAGTATTGACTTTTCAATTCTTGTAAAGGGCAAAGACGACTTCCACCTGCAAAGCGAGGGTTCCTAGCCGATATCAACCACGACCGTACTTCCATCACGCCTTATGTATGGCCTCACACGAACCGAACGAGACTTATGGTCCAAAGCCGCTTTGCCGACACGCGAAGAAACAATCGAGCGGTCGTTGAAAGCTGGAGAGTTGGAGAGACACGACTCGAAGAAGAAGATGGAACAGACCCCGTGGCCTCCTCATACAACGTCCTCGGAAGACGCAGCACGACTCTGACGAGTACAAGTGACAAAGAAGGGCAGCGACGCGATGATGGCCTGGCTTAGTATGTGCTGGAGTACGTATCTTCATACCTGGAGATGACTCCGTAGCGAGAACAGATTTAAAATGAGAGGCACGAAGTAGCTGTGACATGTCAGAGCGTCTCTTTGTCCTTTCAACGTGTAGTAGAGGGCGGCCTTGCCAGTTACATATCGTTCACCTGACTGCCAATGAATCGGACAAAGATCGCAGCTCTGACAACGACGATCAGAGCAGGTCGATAGAGCTACCTATCATATCTCCCTTAAACACGAACTTTTGTGCTTGACTCCATGACAGCCGTGCATCAATCCGTCTTCCCGAGTTCGCCAGGGATCTCTGGTGTTTCAGGAGCATCACGACATCTGAGGCATCTCTCATATACGGCAACACTCGTGATAAATTCTGGTAGATGAAGTCCCATATGCATGGGCTGGATGGCAGTCGGAGCAAGCACACGCGTCGAGACTATCGGAGCAACACGCTTCAGCACAAGATTTTCTAAGCTCCCACGCGAGCGAGCCTCAAGCAGAGATTACCCACGTTTGAACAACCAGAACTAGGAAGTCCTCCCAGGTCTGAGGCTGTCCTTCGAGTACACACGAGTCCCATGGGCTCCCTTCGGGTCTCATTCGGTCATGACAAGGCACACTGTCGACGCAGAGCTGCAATCATCCGAAACACCTTCGCTGTGTCCGTGTCTGGCCTCTTCGGGAACCCCTACAATGCTCGTCCGTCGCATATCGCAGTATCCCATCATCCATCTTTTCAGCCCGAAGGCATACCGTGGTGCCGTAGTCCAGTCTGAGGTTGTAGTCCAGAGAGGGTCTGGTTCAAAGGCGAGGAGTGCGGCAAGCTCAAGTGTGCCCCTTGCCTTCGAAGATGTAAAATGACTACCACGCCGTCGGGAGTATCTCCGGCGAACCTGGATCATCTGGTTCGAACTTACCACTTCTGTCAGTTCTCGTCTGTGAACACAACTTGTGTCTACATAGTAGGCTGTCGAGATTTGGTGTCTGGACAAGTCGGGCTTCCAGACGCTCAAAGCGCCGCAGCGCCCATTGTTGGTACCGCTGTGATTGCAGAGCAAGTCTGCAGTCATTTGGCAAAGATCGAAGACATCTTGCGTGTGCAGAGATGGAAGGTGTAGTCTGAATGGACGCGACTTTCCCTTCACAGGGTTCTGAGACGTCTCGCGTCATGACATGGCAGTCTCCCAATACCCACAAACGCCTAAACCGCGGCTACATCTTCAGATGGACCCCTGACGGACTCAGCACCGCTGCATACGAACATTCTCTAGTCAGCTGCGAGCAGCATCGAACCGGATGCTCATATTCAAGATTCTCTATAGCGCTAACCGGCCGGCAACTGGGCCTTGGTTGTTTTTCGGCAGGGCCCTGCGGACACTCGATAGCGTCCTGCTTCCTCAGTCAAATGAGACGGACAATTCAGAGCCGCGCCCCAGAAGCTTGGGTCAGACCCATGCTTCGCCTACAGCCGGACCACCCCCTTGCATCGTGCCAGCGGCCCGTGTTGCTGGCCGAGACGCGTGACGGCGAGTGATTGCATTCTGACGTTCAGTCTGGATCCGCTAACGTTCGACCGGCTTAGATCTCTCCATATGGGAATATGAGCAGAATTGGAAAGTCAAAATTGGCTCAGTAGGGACGATTCCTGCATTAAACAACGAATCCAGGAACTTGCAGGTGAATGATCTAGCATCGTCAAATTCCCCTGTCATTTGTCGACCTTTGGACTGCAGACCCAACGGAACGACATCTTCTAGGAGCGAAAGTTGGGAAGAGGGAGGTCTCAAATCGGTCAACAAACCCAACCACTACTTTACGCCGATGCGCCTCTACTTCTGTCCCAAATTGCCAGAGATGGTGACCGCGGTGTCGGTCGATGCTCCGTTGCAAAGTGGATCCTAGGAATGCAGGAAAGTACGAATTCCCTCATGGCCCGATGCTACTCTGCGCTCTTTTGGGAAATCGTCTTCCTCGATTACTCGGAATACACGACAAATGTGTGCTATGCGTACGTACTTTACACATAGATTCGAATCTGGACGTACTGGAGCCTTTTTGGACGGTTCTCGAACAGGGCGAGCCATTTGAGCGAATCTCCTACGCCATCGACGCGTCCCACATCGAGGAATGACTGCGAGGTTCGTTCCTACGATGACACTTGACGCCTTCAAGCGATCGATTAGCAGTCTGCTTGCTTGCCAGTCCCACGTCTGATGCATGACATTGCTCCCTCAAGGACTACGAGTCGCTAAAGAGTTTGTAGACGTCTACTCAGGCTCATATGGAGACAGAAGACGAAGACAATGTATGAAGGTGCGTTGTTGGTTCACTGTGGGGAGAGATACAATGCCGTAAACGCGCCCTCGAGCGTTCGGACGTGACTGGATGGTTGTCCCTGTCTTCCATGTCGTGTCTGGAGAATGATCACGGCTGTCTAGCCCGCTCAACGGCGATGAAAAACGAAAAGGTCAGAGTTGGGATTTAAGAGCGGCCAAGGTGGGATCTTGCGAATATGCCCAAACTTTCAACACAAGATGAGCGGGCACAGCTGCTTTATACCCAACATCGGTATTAATCACTGTGTTAAGCCATGATGCAAGGCTGTCCACGCCAGCGTCATGGAAACATTCACTTACAGCGCCGATCTTGACCTAATCGGGCAAGCGAATCTGCTGACATAACAAAGCATAAATGTCTTGTGAGCACGAAGGCTTTGTCTTCTGCGCGCAGCTCCTCGACTAAACAACAAACCGAGTATTTTAATACACTAGCATGGAAACTTGTAGCAAGGTGCGTGCTCGCAAGGTGCGCATCTCGAAAGCCCTGTCGCCCAAACTCGAGTATACTGACTTCCTCTCCAGACCGTCACGGTCACCAAGATCGACCCTGAGCGCGCCTCTTCTCCAGAATGAATATTAACAGTAGCAATAAGGCGCGCGCTCGCAAGTCACGTGGCTCGAGCGACTCCAAGCAGAAGTGTACTGATTTCTTCTGCAGACAATCAAGGCTACCGAACTTGATCAGGAGCGCCTCTCTTTCTTCGATCTCCCACCGGAGATTCGAAACGTGACTTACGACTACGCGATCTCCGACCCTCGCTTCCCCCAAGCGGCAAATCAGTGTGGATCACCAATTCAAGTGGTCCGGCTCTCTGTCTTCACGAACCATCGGACTCGCAGCCCTCGCACCCAACGTTCTCGTCGCCTGCAAAACCGTCCGTCGCGAAGCAAAGCCGATATTCTACGGAGCCAACACTTTCTGTTGTTCCATATATGTCGAATACCACCAGCACCACAACCGGGAACTAGCTTGTCCAACACACCCCTGCAAGGAGGCCATACTCTTTGTTTCCACCTGTTCACAGATAGAAGAATCAATCAACCACATCGTACCATTACGAGACTCTCACTATAGTAACTGTATTGTACGTACGAGAAGACCTAACCAGCACTTTCTGCTTGGAAGGCTGGGTTGGCTCCGAATTCTTCACCAGGATCGGTCGCCACTCTGTGTCCCTTCTTCGTGCCGTGAAGTTGTACCCGTCTCACAACGTTCGAGAGACGAAGAAGACGTTCAAGTTGTTGAGAAGCGCAAATCAACTGCAGAGCGTGTCGATCGACGATCAAAAAGCCTCGTATGAGATTTCGCCCCGCGAAATGGCGGATGCGTTGAGCCCGCTGCTTCTAGCTCTGCGTAGAAGACGTCCAGGGGGCGATGTATTCAAGGAGATACTCCACTTCGTATGGAATATTTCAGACTTAGATGAGGAGTATTACGTACTAAGGGAAGGTCGATGTACGCGATATGAGAAGGAGACGAGAAACACCCTGAAGAGCTTCGAGTAGGACGCAGACAGGTGAGGTTCACGCATACTCAGTTGCAGCTTTTATTCTGTCGTCGCTCAATGAGGGTTACAAGGCTTTAAGAGTGAGCGCGTATGCAAAGGACACGAAATGTACCCTGAACAGTTAAGAACAGACGCTCTCAGATGAGGGTAACCCAGACGCATAAAAGCATATCCCATTCCATTTTCTAAACCCAACAACTACACCATTCCAAGATCTCTAACACCCAAAACCTCACGCAAGCCGCCCGTATTCGTCAAAAACCCCCAAGATTACTAACCTCGGCCCATAAGCAATCTCCGCAACTACCAATCTCTGCGCATCCTCCCTCTGCTCATCCATCTGTCTCACGAAAGCCCTACTATCAGCCAACATAATTCTCGCACCCTCCGCATCGCCGATAGCACAAAGTCTCAAGACTTCTCTCACAACATCGTCGTTCAGATCGTCGTTCTCGAGAGCAACCCGCAACGTGAAGGGGATGTGTTCGTCGGGGTCGAAGCGGGTGTGGGCCTGTTAGAAATTGTTAGGATATGGATGATGAGGAAGGGATGAGGATTTGGCTTGACTTAAATCTCTAGCCGCTCTTATTCTCTCTCGCATACACAGTATACGACGAGTATACTGCGGAGTAGCCGCTGAGTCTGGCAATCCCACTTCTTCCTCCTCGTCGCTCTGGTACGGGTCCCGGGCCGCCCATGTCCTCCTTGGATTATACCGACGAGTCCTAAGTCGAGGATGAGAGTCAAGCCAATCCAACGCCTGCTCAGCTCTCCGAAGCGCCACGGAGCGTTCACTATGCCGTTCGGGGGTAGCGGTCATCCTGCGGTATTGCTGCATCGAAGCATCCCTGAAGCGACGACCTTCACCATTAGGGACAGGCGCAGCAGGGTTGGGACGGAAAGCTAGTGTTCTTGGACGGAGTGGAAGGCTTGTTGGGCTGCTTGATGTCGATGCATTGGTGGATGATGTGTCAAGTCTGACGCCATAAATCTCGGTTTGGGGTAATTCATTCATGAAGCCAAACTCATCCCGGGTCGGGGGAGTGTCGGATCTGAAGCCAAACTCCTCAATTTGAGGCATCTCGTTCATGAAGGCAAACTGAGGCCGGGTAATGTCCGGTACGTAAGGCACGATGAGCTTTCAAAAAGGTGGATGTGGACTGTGGTCTGCAACGAGAGTCGAGTGGCGAGAGTATACATCTCGAAGATGCAGTGGAATTTCATTGAACATATACCAACCTACCACAAAGTTCTCAGCTCACATCCTCGAAAACATCTTGACTTTGCGTACCTGCTTACCTTGCCATGAGGTCAGTAAGCTTCTTCCCTACCACTTCCAATATTCCAGCACCACTTACTCCCTCTCCCACCCCACAACCCTCCCACTACCCCCCTTCAACCCCCTAACCAACAACTCCACACTCTCCTCCCCCTTCCAATCGCCCGCCCTCCTCAACTTCTCCAAATCCTCGGCAAACTCCCTTGTAGCCTGCCTCAGATAAAAAGCCTCAAAAGAAGCCTTCCCCGCATCCACCTTCTTCAGCGTGATCTGCGTACTGTCAAATTTCTCCTTTACATCCACGTCCCCCGTTTCTTGCTGAGGCTTTTCGTCGCCCGAGGAGTCCGAAGACACAGAAGAGACCGCATAGCGCATTAGCTAAAAATCTCGCGTCGCAAACTAGGGAAAGGGACAAAACCTACCTTCTGTCCTCGACTTCCGCTTATTCCTACGCTGCTTCTTCACTTCAATCTTTTTGGGCGCCATAATTTTGGGTGGGCATCGTAATTGTGAGGGAGATTGGGTGAGGACGGAAAGAACGAAGTTGAGAAATTCTATCCAGCACGGGCCGATCGGTCCGAAATCACCACGCGCTAACGGAGACACTGCCGAATTTCAGGTCACTTTTTGAGTTTGAAGGACGCAGCTCCGCGGTACGGACGTCATGGATGGAAGGGAGGAGATATGCGGAGGTGCCGATGATGAAGACAATCCGATTAACGCCGTGCTATCTCTAGCCAGAACTACGTTGGACGGCGGCCGACTTCCCAAATAAAAGTGTAATAGCCAACCCAGCCCAATCCCGTTTTCCCCCTTTCATGCGTGAAAGTTCCGACTTAATCTGTACCCAGAAGCGTCGCCCATGGATTCATAATGAAGAGAAGAAGAGATTCGTCTAAAGCTCATCGTGGCCAGCAACGGCATCGTCGTCCTCGAGAACGGCCTCCTTGACGGCGCCCGCAGCCTCCTTGACCTTCTCGACAATCTTTTCCTTGACACCTTCAGCGGCCTCAGTCGCTGCAGCAGCCTGCTCAGGCATGCCGGAGGTGTCGATAGCCTCAGTGGCATCGGCGGCCTCGCTGTAGGCGTCAATGCCGTGGGAGCCGCTGTCGCGGATAAAGTTGGCGAGGTCTTCAACAGTTCGGGAGCCGTTGTAGTCGATAGGGGCATCCTTTGAGCCAGCCTTGAAGAGCTTGATGGTAGGGAAACCCTGGATCTCGTCTGGAACGTCGTTGAGGGTGGCGTCCACCTTGGCGATGATTACCTTGTCGGCGTGGTCCTTGTACATGGAACCGAGCTCGTCGTACTTGGGCGCAAGGGCCTTGCAGTGTCCACACCATGGAGCGTAGAACTCGAGGAGAACGTCCTTGTCGCTGTCGATCACAAGCTCCTGGTAGTTCTTTGCCACAACGATGGTGACTGGTCCGTCCTGCTTCTCCGGGACAGGCTCACTCTTGATGCTTGGCTCAACCTTGCCATCAACGAAATCCTTGACGAACTTGGCAATTTTCTTCTCGCTGAGCGCCTTGATGTCGCCAGCCTCAGTATATGGGAATTTGGAGTTCTTGACAATGTCTTGGATGGCGAACGCGGGCCATGTGCCAACCTCGAGATTGAGGTTGCCAGCGTGCTGACCGAAAGCTGTGGCGTCGATGGTGGCGAAGTTGATCTTGCCCTTGTACTTCTCAGCGACGGGCTTGAGGGTCTCGGCGAGCGATGTGCGCTCTTCGGCGGACTCAGCGAAGATGTAGGCGAGAGGGATGTTGGCCTAGAAATTCAGTCAGCTTCAACAAGGACTCGCAACGCAACACATTGCTCGATCTATCGTACCGCCATGTAGCCAGCGTAGGTGTCTGGGCCAACCTCTCCGATCAGAGGGGTGGCGGAGGTCTTCGCGAACGCAATGATGGCGTCCTTGTCGAACTTGTCGGTGAAGTCGTTCTTCTTCTCGTCAAAGTCCTTGTAGAGAACGATGGCGGGCTGCTTGACACCTGCGGCCTTGGCCAGCTCAGCGTCATCCGTGGCACCAAAGAGGTAGTTGTCCCGTTGCTCGTCCGCGACCTGCTGGAAGGTCTGATTGGAAGCCTTGTCATCGGCGGCAAAGTAGCCCACCAGGACGACCTTGTCCGCGGTCTTGAACTCCTCGAGCTGCTCGGCGGTGAGCTCGGTGACGGCAGGCATCGACTGCTTGGTCATGTATGAGATGATGGCGGGGGCCTTGCGCTGGCCCGAGTAGGGCGAGACGTTGGCGGCGCCCCGGAAGACCTTGAGGGTCGGGTATCCTTCGACACCATACTCCTGGCACAGCTCTTGCTCGGCAGTGCAGTCGACCTTTGCCAGTGGGATGCCCTTGTCCTTCAGTGCCGTCGCGGCCTCCTCGTACTCGGGCGCAAGGGCTTTGCAGTGGCCACACCATGGGGCGAAGACTGAGAGGACATATGTCAGTGGGAGACGAGACTCGACTCGGGCGGGAGGCGCTGTTTCGAGGGTGCTTACATTCTGTGAGGGCGAGGTCGTGCTCGGCAATGAAGCTGCCAAACGTGGCCTTGGTGAGATCAAGCACGTCGCTGGCGGTTGCTAGGGCGGCGAGGCCCAGCAGCGAGTATGAGTATCGCATCGTTTGCAGATGGGTATAGTAGCAGTATGGAGCTGCAAGAAACGGAGCAGCTGGTTATGAGGCGTACTCAGGAATCCGAACAACAGATCAGATCTAGTCGGTAGAGGTGGTGGTAGTAGTGGTAGAGGAAGGGGTGGTCGAGTAGAAGTAGTTGTAAGGTCGACAGAGGATGATTTATCATACAGCAGCAAAGAGGACACGTTTGGACCCTTCAGGCCCTCATTGCAGGCTTGCATTGGCGGAATCCTCGCGCTCATTGGCTCAGCCCCGTGCCTCCCAGGAACACCACATGCCAACGCGCTAACAGCCATACTTCACCTGATGTGTTCTGTGATTGCATGTAACTGCTCTACAAGTCTCAACAAGGCCTACGGCCTTGTTGAGACTTAGATCAGAGAGCTTCATCTTTCAGTTGTTATTTAAGATAGAAGCTTCCCCACAGAAATGGCACGTGCGCCTCAGCTGCCACTAAGAAGCAACGTGGCTTAAGGCCCTCGCTTCGTCCGTTTCTCATCAGTCGCCTTTTACATCATCTTATAAGATACGTATTCACAGAAGACATATTAATTGTCAGAACGCTGATCACGAATATCAAGACTGCGCCTCAAATCTACAGTCAATAATGCTTTGTTGCTCATCGTCATCCTTCGTCTCTTTTGGTTCCGCCCTCTCATTCTCGCCACATTTCTATATGCGGAGAGGCCACGAGAACAGAAACAACCCAACATTGTTCGTTTTGATTGTGTGCGCTTTTCGGTTTTCGATTATGTAAATAGCCGAGACTGACCAACAGAGCGTTATGTTGTTGCCTTAACCTCGACAATGTCCTTCGCAACTGTCCTCTAAGTCTTCCAAACATCGCCCACGCCGCGACTCGATGGTTCCGTATGCTTCATTCTCCAACAAGCTTGCGTGTTACTGTCGAGCCGAGCCGTGTCTTCCAGGACGTTGTGTATCTTCCGGACAGGCCTGATGTGCTGATCTTTCCAAAGTAGCTGCACTGGACAGGGGGCCTAGTCCTCGTTTCTCCTTCTTCATCTTCTCAACCAGAAAGCTGTACCATTCAACCCTTCGCAATACCCCTCAACTGACTCAACGCCGTAGTCAAATCCCTCCTCGCAGCCATCTCATCGCCACCGTCATTCGGCCGATAACAAAGCCTCACAACAGCCAGCAACGAATGATAGAGAATATATCTATTGAACGCGTCAGCAACAGTCCGAATCATTCAAAAGCGAGAAATAGAGGTACTCACAAGTATTGCCTCACACGCTCCTCTGCCGTGCGATTAGGCGTCTTCCCATACCCCTGCAAAAAGCTTGAAGCCGGCTGATAAAAGCAATCGCTCAAATGCGGATCTCCCCAAATCGCCGTCGACCAGTCCAATACGCCCGAAATCGCCCACGTGTTCGTGTCAATAACGGCGTTCTTGTCGGCGTACATTTCCAGGAGCGTCAATCGAGGCGTGGTGATTTGATCCAGTACGGCTTTGTGGCGACGGACTTGATCTCGGACGAAGTCGTACGGAATACTGACGAGGGCGTCTTCGGCGTCTCGGAGAACAGCTTCGAGCAATGATGAAAAGCAACGGGACCACGAAGGCGAGCCTGATGATGAATTGGCTTGTCGGACAGGGCCGAAAGCCGGTCCGGTTACGCGAGCGAGTCGCAGGACGTATTGGCCGCGACTTATGTCGATCTGTTGCAGTGCCTGTGGTGACAGCGAGGGCTCAATATCGGAGAGGATGGCTCCTCGAAAGGGGCCACTGATCAAATACGAGCATCCAATCGTCGTGCTCGTGGTTGTGTAGTCGATGAGTCTGGGCACCAGAATATCCGATCTTCCGTGGAGTGCCGTCAGCGTCAAAGCTTCTGTCTGGAGTCTTTCTTCCTCATGGCGGAGCATCCTAACATGGGAAGAAGGTCGGCATCGTAAGATATAAAAGTAGTCCGAGGCCGGTTGCAAACGAAACATACGAAAGACGCTCCCATCAAGTCTCGTGATGGTCACAGACTTGGTCTGAAGCGCCTTGATCGCAGCCTGTTGAACAGAAGTCCGGTCTGGAGAGCGCGATGAGGAAGACATATTTGCGTTGAAGATAATTGGGGAGTCCAGGGCAGGAACGGTCATTTTGTACTTGGATCTCTCTCGCTCGGTACTTGATCCTAGCAATGTTCAACTTCCAGGCTGTCTGATTTGAAACGAGCCGACCATCTCCCAGATCTCTCAAATCTTCGGGGGCCGCGGATGGAAGATATTGCTGGATCTGTGGTCAGATGACTTGGCCGCAGGGATTCCGAAGAAGACCGTTCAGTCTAGTGTGCGGCAAGGCATTTGAGAGAGTTGAGACACGACGAAACCATACCTTAGTCCGGCTACATCACGCGTCAGCCATCCGCTTATTGACCATTCCGTGTGGCCAGTTGGATGCTTGGCCGCGAGAAGCATAATGCAGAACGACGACCATGTGGCGGCTTCGTGGGATCGTAAGATCGGGCCGGGCAGGAAATGTCGCATTGGCTCAGGAACCGGTCGCAGCCCAGCGTCGCCGAGGTTCCGTCATGGTGGCCACCCATGATAGATCGAATTCTCGCATTTTGCGTACTGTAGTGTGGTCATTTTTACGGCGCAGCAATGTAGTCGTCAGCGCTTCCTGCATTCGCTTCGCCTCGTTTACATGGGCCGGTCGAGGCCTTAGTGCCGATCCCGTGTAGCCCAATGAAAAAGCCTTGCCGGTGGTGGGGCTGAGATCAGACTCGGAGGGCACCATCAGAAAGAAGCAGATGCATGTCAAGACGCAATCAAACTCGAGGACATCCTCGCGCGCCCTATGTATTTGTTACAGGTTGTACCGAAGACACACCCTTGGAGAATCTGCCGTACCATCAGCGTGGTAGCGGACAGGCGCCCCTCTTCGATAGATTGTGCTCGCGTGGCAACGAATCGGGGCCCTTGTCGCACATGGTTGGGATACACAGAGATCGCAATGGCGTCGCATGAAACGGCGATGAGGCAGCTTCGCGCGGCGTACAGATCTTGGTTGTCGCATCTGCATTTCCACGCATGGCCAGGACATGTAACAGGGATTGTCAAATTGCATCCGCCCGCATGTAGACGACACTCATCTGGAAGTTCCATCAGCAGATGTGACATCCTTCTTCTGTGTTCACTCCCGATGGAGGCGCTGTTCCGAGTATCCGCGCCATGGAGAGTTTGAGGTAGGGTTTGAAATTTACGCCTCGTTTCGTTCCGGCTGCAGGAAGCGAAGTAGTTTCCGGAAACCTGGTAAGCGATTTTGGCAAGCCGATGTGCCCAAGATCCAACGCGCTCACTTCTCACGACTGCCTCATACTGTGTTTCCCGTCTCAGGGCCTGTAAGCTGCTGCATTCGCGTATGACCGAGTTACGGCGCCACGCCTCTGACGCAGTAAGCGATCGCATCTTCAAAAGGCGTGACTAGCCGTATTGGAGACGGTATAGAAGACGCCAACTCCTGGATTCCAGGTTGCAGCCATCATCCGCTTGTCACATTTTCCGTCGGCGTTGGATCAAAAATCTCCGAGATGTCATCGGGTTCGTTAGTATCCGTCAAGACGTCTGTTGTGGTGGTGTACTCACTATAGCGCTTCAGTTTTTCGAAGCTCTCATCAACCACACTGAGTCCCAATACGTTCTGGTGTGCTCAAGGTTATCAGCGAAATCCAAACGAGTCGTCGACACGTGGGCGATCGTCCGACCAGAAAGCATATGCAAGCCACTCACCTGATAAACTTCAACGACGATGAGCAGCTCGTAATTCTTCAAGTCAACCTCATGGCCCGGTCCGACAATCGAGGCCACCTGCTTGATGATACTGTCTCGGGTCAAGACATTGTGGTTGCGCATCGTAGGCCGAATGGCGAACTACTCGGGCCGAGATTTGTTAGGAACTATTTGTCTTAAGACGCACATGGCCTTCCGCTTTGTGTGAAAGTGGGCAACACATACCTTCCGCTTTTGGAAGGGCTCTTGGTGGAAGTGTGGTGCGAGCACCTCTTGCGCTACCTTGTCAAGACCTTCCGTGGAAGCTCGGCCCATGAGCGTCATCGGGGAGAGGCGCTTTGCATGTCTAGTGCGTTTGCGCTCGCGATTCTGCATTGCTTCTTCGCATATGATCTTCACCAATGACACGGGCTCAACTAGCGGCGCAGTCCTGAAAAAGACGACTTGGAAGGTCAGCAAAGTCTTCGTACCCTGTTGAGGAATATGAGGAGTGCTCACCGCATTGAACATCAATCCTGATTGGCGTGAATAGCTGGCCGGCCGCTGGCTTGCGGATATCGTCGATTTCGGCCTTAATGGCCTGCGCGATGTCGGTTTCGCCATCGTCGTCCTCTTCCTTGATGGCCGGGTCGACCTTGACTCCATCATCATCGTCCTCTTCCTTGTTGACTTGCTCGACTTTGAGTCCATCATCCTCGTCCCCGCGCTTGCTGTGTGCCTCAGATGGCCGTTGGGCTTCTGCGGCGCGGGAATACAGCTTTTCTGCGTACTCGGCGAAGAGATCCCGCATTTCGCCAATGCACTTCCCTTCTTTGCCCCGGTTGCAGGTCACCCAAATACCGCTGTCGCCAGGCTGGATAACCTTGGCCTGAGGTGCGGCGCCGCGATCATTTTTCCGCGGCACCTGCCACTGCTTTTTCGTCTGTTCCGCGTGTCAATAGGTTGAATAAAAGCGAATCTTTTGTTGACATGTGGCAGTGGCGTCAAAGGCGTTGCATTGCTCACCTTGATACGCTTCTCGCCATCGCCGTGCGCGCCCGCGGCTTTTCTCTTGCCGCTCTGCTTCATGTTGCGGCGGCAATGGGTGTTGATGTGTTGATGTGTTGATATGAGTTCTGCAATGGAAATCGAGAAAAGGCAATTGCAATGCACAGACCTCAAAAATATGCGTATTTATGGTGACTAATCGATATTTTGATGCCTCAGGCTAAGACGCCAGCGTATACTTTTTCCAAGTGTTTTGACGTCGCAAATGGTACGTACCTGCACCTTCCAACTTCCCTCGTGCCTCGTCCTTGAATCAGAGCACCTGCTGCTCCACTCACACGATCACATCAGACCAAGGTAACGACAACCGCATGTCTCAGGCGCCAACAACATGGACTTCCTCAAAGATGTCGTGGACGTGGGCCGTCGCGCCACAGTCGACGCTCTCCAAAGCTCCAACATCGACGACGATTCACCTTTTTCACCTGAAGTAACAGAGCACGAGCGCCACGAATTCAACATGCCCGACCTATTTGATCGCTTTCCCATTGTTTTTCCTTGGACGGAACCAAAACCCGTAGACCCTGCACTACACACTGTATGGATACTCGATAACACCGCCTTTCGAACGCCACAGCATGGCGATGACAGACCAAATCTCGCAGGCGTCATATCCCCGAAGAAGTCTGATCCGGTTATCGTCAAGGAAGACGGCAGCAAGGAAAGGCCGAGAGCCGGGGACAGCGGCTCTGGATGGGAAGTCGAGTTCGTGGCTTGCTATTTCATCAAGAATTCCGGCAAAGATATTGCGAAGAAGGTTGCAGAGATCATGAAAAATCTCCAAATCGACGACTCCGATGTTGCCACCAAGAAGCGCATCGCCGACCGACTCCAGCCTTTCGCAGATACGGTGCTTCCTAAGCGAACGATGCGGATATCTATCGCCGACATGGAGGAACAGACTCTTGGACCATCTGGCTATTCTGGTATTTCAAGCAGTCTCAACCGACTACATTTTGACCCGGCGTTGGGCCCATTCCAGTCCCATGCTCTCAACGTTCCAGCACCATTCGGTCTTGCAAATATCACAATTCCGGCAGATGAACGTGGATGGGGCATTATCAGCGACATTGACGATACAATCAAAGTAACTCAAACGCCTTCTCCTACCGGCATCCTGCACGAGACTTTTGTTGTGGAGACACCCGCTGTCGTCGAAGGCATGCCAAAGCTTTACGCCCACCTTCAAACCTCCCTGCAACAGCCGCCATTTTTCTACCTTTCTGCATCTCCCTACAATCTGTACCCTTTCCTTCGACGCTTTCGCGAAAATCACTATCCTGCTGGGACTCTCATCCTCAGAGATGCTTCGTGGCAGAATCTCGCCGGTCTTATTACTTCCTTGAATAAGGGCACGAAGGAGTACAAAGTCGATCGGATAGTGAAGATCCATTCTTGGTTCCCACATCGAAGATTTATTTGCATTGGCGACTCCACGCAGGAAGATCCAGAGGTATGTTCAGCCCCAAGACCGTGATTCGCACATATTGACAAACCATAGTCTTACGGCGAAATATATCGTCGCTTCCCAGGCTGGGTCCGCGCCATTTTCATTCGAAAAGTTCCCGCTGACCAACTGCCGGCCGATTCCCTCAAAGAGATGACGAAGAAGAATAGCACAGAGCGGTTTACTGCGGCTTTCAAGGGCATTGAACCGGATGTCTGGCGAGTTTTCGAGGATCCAAAAGAAGTGCAAGAGGCAGTCGACGAGCTGAGTGCGAGACAGGATGCGTGAGTTGTGTTGATATGGCCTGGCGATTCGATACCATGTGAATGTGATAAGCGCTGAACTTTGTCATTGCAGGTTTAAAAATGTGACGATTACGGCTAGCGACGGCAACATGGAGGGGCTAGCGTCGTGTTTAAAGAAAAATCTACTCTGCGGCCTGCAGTGAGTGCCAGAGAGTTGTGTGTGTTTCTCCGGTGACCTCGGTGGATAGGATGTAAGAGAAGAACTATTCAGAACAGAACTCATCAGATACAACTGATCCGCCTCAACTCATGATTACAGCTTTTGTACTCGCATGCAATTTGCGCAGACTCACGCTAATATTAACCGACCTTCACATGCCGCTGCTTCATTCACTTGGCGGGGGAAAAGGGTCTCACATGCACGACCCCACCTTGGCAGACTCTGCAGGGTCGACATGAACTCGTTTGCAGCCTCAATTCTTCCCTTCAAAAGCCTCGACTTCGACCCTCGACTTTCAACTTCTCTTCAAGAACCTTTTCAACCTCCACACTTCCTCCACATTTCAACCACCATACAAATAACACCCACTTCCACCATCACCCGCAAACATGCAGCCACTCTCAGTCCTCACCATTCTCGCCTCGATCCCCGCCATCCACGGCTGGGCCATCTCCTGGTACGTTGTCGCCGCGCGTCAACAAGACAACCTCGACTCGACTGATTACTGACTCTATCGCAGGTACACCGGCGAGGTAAAAAAGCGATGGCGAGAAGGCACCTCATGTCTGAGACACTTGCTGACCTTCGCCCCCAGAACTGTGGCGGCGATACCACCTACAATGACGCCGGCTACCAGGGACTCGGCGGCAGCACCTACGCCATGAGTACCTGCATCCTCCCTGGCGATCCAGGCATCTGCGACGACTGCGACTACGGCTGCGTACGTATCATCACTCCCCTTTTCGTTCGACACATACTAACTCTCGCTCTCAGGTCTGGCACACCGGCAACGGCGCTACGACCGACATCTGCACCGCTCCGATGAACCCTCAGCCTCGCTCGTAAATAACATCGAGTGACCGCGAACCAAAGTCTCGCCGCTGATCTCGTCATAGCTTCTACATGGCTAAAGGCACCCAGTGCCGCATCGGTGCCAACTCGCAGTGCAACGTCGACACCCTTTTCGGTGACAGCCACGTCGAGCGGTGCATCAACGTCGCCGACGTTCCCGACAACGGCGCCGGCGCTCCTGTGTACTTCCAGTGCTTCGTCAAGACTTGATAGGAGGACATCAACAACCATACCACACCGTCTTTCTCTCTCTACTTCATGGTCTGATGAGAAGCATGTGAGCCCATGTGGGAGGATTATGAAAGCAAGAAGCGAGGAGTCCTGGTACCCATACAAGAAATTGAAAAGTTTCAAACGAGCCTAGTCTTTCTGTTTTCGTTACCTTTTCTCTTGTGCCTCGACTCCTTTCACTGCGTCCCCATACATCTCCCTTCCACGATCTCCACTGTCCCATACATACCCCTTCCCTGCACGCCACGATCAAGCCTCTCTCAGCATAATCTTTGAGCGATCACGCCAACCAGTTCGTAATACTGCCATCCCGCAGCAGCCTAAGATTGAACAGGACTATAACATTCTGTGGATATAAGCGTCATTTCTGGCTCGCTCACCCCTCACTCTTATGCCGCAGCGTTTGGCTTAGAATGGAGGGATACAGCTGCAAACAGTTGACAGTCACATGTCAGTGCTCACAACGCCGAGTCTCATAGCTTGAGCCTTACCCTCCAACACTCACCTTCCAACAACCACAAAACACTCGACCACGTCACCTCACCCGACCAGCATCCAGCACCATGAAATTCCTCATCACCACCCTCCTGGCCTTTGTCACCTTCATCTCACCCATCTCAGGCTGGGCCACAACCTGGTACAGTGGTACGACGACTCACCACAGCGTCTCAGCCCATGCTAACTCGTCGTTCAGGTGATAACTGTACCGACGACATCGACTACAGCACCTGCGAGTACTCTGGCTCGGGCATGAGCGACTGCATTCTCAGCAGCGAGCCGCAGAACAGTTGCGTCTGGCACTCCTCGCCTCGTGCTCCGCCTGAAGTCTGCACAGTCGCCACCTCTCCTGCCCCTCGTTCATTCTACCTCTCGGTTCCCGCGCTCTGTCGCATGGGAAGAAGCTCTACCGACTGCGAGGTAAGTGACATATAATTAAAGAGTACGCTGTGGCATTGGACTCACTTTCTCTGCAGAATCATCTGTGGTCAGCCGTCTCGCCGGGTGTGGAGATAGGACATTACTTCCTCGTTGCGGGGTGGTCCGATGGGAGTGAGCCATTCGATAGGGATGAGCCAATGTACTTCCAGTGCAAGGACTTCGGCGGGTTCGATCCTTGAGGACGCCAAGTCGTGGAGAAAGTACGGGAGGTGACGGTATGGCATGGGCAATGGGCATAGAAAGTAAAGGCCGCTAGTCAGACCCAAGCTCCATACGAGGTGTATTAGTCAAGCTGGTTTGATACCGTTCGTACTATACACGGTTGAGAACAACAAGAAGTATCGATGACTGCTGGAGAATCGCCGAGCTAGAGTTCTGATGTCTCTCTCCTCATGACAGTTTCAAATGTATGATCAGAAGAACCGTACCTGCTTTCCACCTCCTCCATCTTGAGCTCCTGTGGGCTATTTAATGGGTCTGGGTAGTCCGCCATAATCAGATGCTCCAAAGAACCCTTGACCGCCATCGGTCGTGGTCGCCGGTGGTGCTGTGTCGGGACCGGCAGATATGCCAGACCATTCAAATTTTGATTGACCGCCAATCGAAGGGCCGCCCATCGGCGGTGCTGTCCTTATCGGGTTGAACCCTCCACACGTGCCAGGATTGGTTGGAGGGAGCATACTTGAAGGTCCAACTTGATCTTGGCCATTGGTACTCGGTCTGAAGCCACAAGATGTGACAGAGCTGGATTGTGCTTGATTGCCGAACGAAAACCCATTGTTCGACGGTGCCGTCGAGAAGCCACAGAACATACCAGAGCCGGCTTGAGAAGATACCGGCGCGGGACTCGGCTTCCAGCTACCTCCAGCGACCTGTCCTTGACCGGCAAACCCGCCGTTGCTGATTGCAGTCGGAATTTTTTGAGCTGAACTTTTACCAAACTCTCCGAATGCTTGTTGAGCAGGCGATTGCTGTTGGATGCCGAACGTTGTATTACCAATGCTTCTGTGATGAGAGTCATCGAAGGAAGAAGAGTTCGCGACAGTGCTCGCGGAAGGATCCTCGGCGATCTCCATAGGCGAGCTACTGGAATGGTTGGGCATCGTGTTCGTTTGTGAGGAGGTCGGGTTCAATGGGGCCAAGCTGTTGTGTCTTTGGAAGGAGTTGCTGTTGGGGATTGGCAAAGGGGAGTCGCTCGTACGGAAGCATCCCCGTGGTATGACATGAGTTACATTAGTCGGCTGCGCGGGTGTCCCAAATGCTGGCGGATTCAAAGACCATATCGTCGGCGGTGCTTGACCATCAGTCCCTGCTTGAATACCCTCGCCCGGCAACTCGAAAAATCGTGATCCCCCTTCTTCGCTCACGCTTGGCGCAGGCCTCAAGATCGCCGTCACAGACGGTATTCTCCTCCCCTCAATTACCATGGCCCCATACTAAGGCTCCAGCCTCACCCAGAAATCTACCTCTTCTTATGCCTTGCCTCAACATACCGATACCACACCCCAACCATATCTCCCGTCTTCACTAAGACAAGTTCAACACCTCCACGCTCAAGGAAATCCTCTGCAGACTCCCATCCCTTGGGCGGTCTGTCGTGGACTTCTTTAATAACACACCGGAAGGCGGGTAGGGGGTCGTAGGCAGCGGAGACTATGTGGCCAGTGTACATGTGTGGACTAGTGCGGACAATCCAGCCTGATGCTGTTGGTCCCTTCTCGAGATGGGGAAGGAGGCTGATTATCTCTCTGAGGGCTTTCAGATCGGTCTCGGAGTCGGAGTCCATAGTCGGCGAGACATCTGTGTGATGTGGAATAGAAAATGCGGGAGAGATGTGGCCTTAGATATTTGTTGCAGTGATTGCAAGCTCGCCCCTGAAGTTCGGTAGTCTGAGACACGACAAGCTTTGGTATCTTCCAGTAGAATGAGAACCCCTGCAGTTTGGAACATGTTTGCTCGCTGCAGAGCATGTCTCTGACTTAGTGCTTTTATCCAGGATAGCCACCACGAGCCATCTTGCGCGCTCGCCCGTCTCGCCTATTGTGATTCGCTCTGCTGCCTTTGTTCGCCTCCTTCCGCCGCTGAGCTTGTGCGACATTGGGGTCGTTCGAAGGGCCAGCGACATCGCCTCCTCCTCTGCCGCCCCAGCCTCGACCTCGACCACGTCCTCGACCACGGAAGCCACCTCGACCATACTGTGGAGCGGTATCGGAGCCTTCGGTCTCTGTGCCAGCTGGTTCTTGGTATGCGGTGCTTGCCAGTTCTGTTTGCTGTCCGCGAATGGCGCCTGTCTCCACTTCCAGGCGCTTCAGACGCTTCGGATCTCGTTGCAACATGATAGCCCAGCCCTCGATAGCCTCGTCCGTCATACCAGTCTCAGCCTTCAGAGCCTGTCGTGGTTGGCCTCTTCGTATGTTGAATGTACGACCGAAAAGTTCTGGCGATGATTTGTAAGCAGTGAATAGCGCCTCGTCGTTCTCTTCCTGCGTAATTCTGGCATTCGGACCTGGCTCACCATCCTGGTTTGCTGTGTCCACGGTCCCTCCAACATCTTCAACGTCGTACGTGTCATCACGTTCGTCATCGTCAGAGTCGAACGCGGCAAGTGCTGATAGGATGGCAGCCTTGTTGGGCTGGGGAGAATCTTCGATCGCTCGGTCTTGCTTGCCAATGCGCAGACGACCAGTCTGGAACTGCATTTCATCAAGCTCATCATCGTCAAACACGTTTCGCCTCTCTGGAATGAAAGGCTCTGGAGGAGCTGGAGTGGATCTCGGAGCCAGGTGCTCGATCGCAGTTTGCGGGTCCACTGCACGCTCAGGAGCTACCTCCGTCCGATCGAGAGTCGCAAGACTAGGCGGCAACGAACCATCAAGTAGTTGAGCTGTCACTTGTTCGACATCATCTCCGTATTCGTCAAGCAGTCTCAGCACGAAAGCCGAGCCAAGATCGGGAAATAGATCCTGCACTTGCGTTACAAGACTCATGCGATGCATATGAAGAGTATCGTCTGTTGCTCTCTGCTTGCCTTTACTTCGAGCTCGTCGCACATGTGGTCGTGACCGAGCCAAACTCGAAGTCCGATACGCGTCCAGACTGTCCAGCAACTTCACAAGCCTGGCTGGTGTCTTCCCATCCAGCGAGCGCTTCAAATGTGCCACAAGCGGTGTGTTCGTCACAACATCTGCAAGCAAAGAAGGGGCGGGAGCGACCTTGTCCGCTTGATTCTTCAAAGTGTAGAGATGATCGGAAAGCAGAGCGAAGTTTGGTGTCGTAACTTTCACACACGAAAGAAGTCCCAAGTAAGTCACTGTCAATATGGTTTTCTTCAACTCGTCGTTGAGATCGTAGCTGGATGCTCCCACGAGCGAGTCAAAAAAGTCCGATCCGGTCATGATATAGGAGCCAACATCTGGTGAAGCATGCAAGATGGGAGCGAGCTGTACCAGTGATGTCGTCACATCGTTCAGAACTCGTGAATCAAGATGCTTTGCAATGCCGGCTTTCCTCTGCTGGAGCACCGGCGTGACGTCGCGAGCTCTATTCTTCCATAGCTGACCCAAAAGATGCCGTAGCGCAGCCTTCTTCACATGAACATGACAGAAGTTCGAAATGAAATCCCATGATATCAGAAGCTCCGGAGTGGTTTTCGCTTCCGTCCATGCTCGGCTCACCAGCCTGAAGGCCTGCTTCCTCAGCTGAACCGACTTTGGTGACGAGAGAGTTGAATCATCTTTGGCCAGAACAGCAAGCTCATGATGAAAAGCAACGAGGAATCTAGACAGAGATCCATATTCTCCAATAGCCTTCTCGAAATCTGCTACCGGTAGTCGAAGAGCCAATTCAGACAAAATCAGCCATGCATCCAAACAAGCTTCCCATTCTTCAGGTTCGAGGCTGATGCGGATGGTGGCCAGCGGGAAGGGAGCAAATGGTGGAAGAGCCATACCCGGGATACTGGATGGTATGGCAAAGAAGGTGAAAATGAGAGGACAACGAGGAGGGAATTGAAAGATGATGTTCGCGTTTGAGCAAGACTCATGATGACTTGACCAACTTGACGTCGAAAGACCAGGCGCTGCTTCCACATTCAGCCTAGCGCCTTCTAAATCTTGGCGCACTGTGCCTTCCTATTGGAAATCTCAACCGGCGACGTCCTCTCTTCTCCTCCTCACCGATCATCACTTTGCCGAGTCTCATTCACAGCTCGAGGTACGTCGTCGTCGCACCCCCTCCCTCCGTTCCTCCTCTTAACACACCCGCAGTCGTGGTCGGCCTCCTAAATTCCCCATACCCACCCTCCAAAACCCTCAAACCCCCGCCAAAATGTCCTACGACGCAAAGAAGGTCCAGGGCCAGCACGACGCGCCCAAGATCCACAAGATCCGCATCACCCTCACCAGCCGCAAAGTCGCCTCGCTGGAGAAAGTCTGCACCGAGCTGATCGACCGTGCCAAGAGCAAGGAGCTGCGCGTCAAGGGCCCGGTGCGCCTACCTACCAAGAACCTCAAGATCTCCACCCGCAAGACCCCTTGCGGTGAGGGCTCAAAGACTTGGGATATGTACGAGATGAGGTAAGATATACATATAGCCCTGGGATTATATGAGGGGGTGTGTAGATTCGGGGATGACAAGCTGATATTTTTGGGCATAGAATCCACAAGCGTCTGATTGATCTCAACGCTCCTACCGAGGTCGTCAAGCAGATCATCATCAATATCGAGGCTGGTGTCGAGGTCGAGGTTACCATTGCCGCATAAGCTGATGCGTGGAGAGGAGGTGTTCGAGGCGGACGCATTTGAATGCTGTGGTCCAGGTCATGGCTCTGTAGCAGAAATCGACAAGTTTTTCGCTTCGGCCAACTGGCAAAAGTCGCAACATGCACTACCGGACTCATCTAACTTAAATTTACTCAGAAAAAGTGACTGGAGTGATTTGTGAAGATCTTTGATTCGTATACATGTTCTTCGTCCGTGGATATCTCAGCGCTGAAGACAACACCATCAATTTACACACATCCATCTTTGAGGACTGCTCAACGTCCACCAATCTGGTTCTTGGGAACTGGCCTAATCCAGCAAATTGCCACATTCACCGCCATCATGATAACACCAATAATCCACATCGCCTTCGCATAATTCGAGACACCCGCCTTGCCGGCAACGGTATGCGTGGTGAAACGAAAGATGATAGCAAAGATAATACCGCCCAAGTTTCCGCACGCACCAGTGAATCCCGAGACGACACCGTTGGCGTATGGGTGCACATGCGGTACCAGCGAGAAGTTGTGGCCGTTGGCGCCTTCGAGGAAGAAGGCGAAACCCACGCCAACCAGGCAGACGAGGGTGGCGAGGTTCGTGGGGTTGGTGACACCGATTGCAACGAGGAACGCACCAGCGATGACGGAGTAGCCGTGCAGTAGAGCCTTCTTGGTCCAGAGGTTGTGACCGGAGGCCTTATACACGGCGTCGCTGACGACACCTCCGAGAGGGCGGAAGAGGGCGTTCATCAGACCGAACATGGCGGCCCAGTTCAATGGAGTGGTCTTGCCCAAGCCAGGCTGCAGGTGTGCGAAGTTGGCCGTGTAGTAGTTGCCGAGAATGCTGTTGATGGAGAGTTCGGCGCCGAAAGTGCAGAAGTAGGCGGCACCGGTCACGAGAGTCTGAGGCGAGAAGCACACCTTGGCGATCTCCCCAAAGGAAGGCTTCTGGACAACCTCGCCGCGAGCAGTCTCGAGCATTTGTTCCTCGCCCATGCGTGCCTCGTTGTCGGCGAATGTGCCGCGAGAGTTGTCCAGCTTCTTCTCTTCGGCCAGGGTGCCTTCTGGAGACGACTCTGCTGACTTCTTGCCATCTGCGCTGATCTGACCTGGTACACTGACGACCTCTCCAGTCACGGAATGCGCTCGCAAGTTGCTCTCCGCGGCTTGCATTCGGTCTTCCCATTTACCAGTGGGAGTATCCTCGCATAGCAAGAGGAGAGCAACGGCGACAGTGGTGATCAGGATTCCGGGAACGATGAATGCAACACGCCACGCCGTATGGGTTGAGAGACCGTCCCGAACCAGACTGTTGAATACTGCTGGCATGACGAAGTAGGTGATACCGCCTCCGGCATTACCCAAACCGGCAGTCAGAGAGTTGGCAGTTCCGACGATGTTCTTGTCGTAGAACCCGGTTGTCCATACTTGGCACGGCACGAAACTGCCTCCCAGAATACCGATGAAGAAACGAAGAGCGTAGAGCTCGCTGACATTGTAGGCGGTTCCTGAGAGGAAAGTTGGGATAGCTCCGATCAGAAGGGTTCCGGCGAATACCCGTCGCGGGCCAAATCGATCACAGGCTGGTCCTGCTACGAGACGAACCAGGAGTGTGGCGACCAAAGCAATGATATTGGAGTTACTTTGCTGGATGGGAGTAATACCAATGTCTCCGGCAATTACATCGTGGAGGAGTGGCGGGAAGGCGTACCTTATGCATGTCAGCACATGTAGATTGCGAGAAAGTAGGGTAGCAGTATTGTAGAACTTACCATGACCAGAAAGCAATCAAGAAGCCAAACCAGGAGAAGAAGAAGACCCGACCATATTTGTTGAAGGGGTTCAGAGCTGGGATTGAGCGAGCTTTTTGGTTGATCGGGTTGATTTCGGGCTGTGCCCATAGATATGAGGCTTTGAAACCCATGTTTGGCGGAGTCGCTTCCAGCAGTTTCCAAGACCAGTGCTGAGTGTAGTGAACAGCTGTATGAGCTTGTCGGTTCAGCAGTGGAGCAATTGGTGGTGATGCGTTAAGAAAGTCAACGTGAGTAAGGGCGGGTCCAGCTCTTAATACCGAATGCCAATTACGAGGCAGAGATTCAGCAGTTGTATCTCCGGTACACTTCTCCTACGAAACGATCTTACCAAACGCCGCAGTAAGAAGCAAGTCCGCGGATCCTACTCCACGAGGTGTCCAGACCCCAGAGGCGGGAGCAGCCTGCGGAAGGTTGGCCTGTGCTTGGCGTGCTGATAAGGATTCGACGCCCAAATATACAAATGCAGATGCGGCGTCGATACTCCTATGCTATTGACGCCTCGCTCCAGGACAGGAACCGAGAGGTTTTCGGCGGCTAGATTTGCCAAGTGACCAGTAACTTTGAGCCTCGATGGTTTACGTTTCGTGACGATCGACTTCATACAGTAGAGCCCATGCAAGCTTAGACAGGGACCCGATCTGTGGAACAAGTCTCTCCAAACTCAAAAGACAAAAGTGTTGAGCACCAGTAGATGGAGTGATACCCTAGAAGAACGTGTTACAGTAATAGTACAGTTCTACCGTGTGGTCGTTGCTCGCATATGCCGCGTGCCAACAACGTGGCAGCGAGACGTCTCGACCAGAGTTTCTTGGCCAGATCTGATTCAACATACCCCTGCCATGTGAAGCATCTCCAGACTTCCGGTTCGAAGAAGACGAAGTCAGCAACGTCGTCATCCGGAGAAGATCGGGAATGCAGGTGAAAGGCGTGGGAGCTGAAGACCTGTGGTTCGTCGAATATGCTGCTTATCTTTTGACGTTCCCAAAGTGGTAAAGCCGGCAGCGAGATGGAAGGCTACCTCAACCTCTGCAGGTTGGGTGAATCGAAATATAATTTGAGATGGTCCTCTCGGCATTGCGCTCTGGATCGATGAGAATCGTCGTGCCTTTTCCGCGGTTTATCTCTCTGTTTCTGTTCACGATTGTATAGTTCTGGGGGATTGAAGCGCCATCCTGTGTCTCGATGCAGCATCCCGCCATTGAGACATGGTTTTTCAGACGAGATCCAGATGCTGCCGAAACATGTCGTCGTATAAGTTGACGTTGTTGACAGAACTCCGCAACAAGCTCGTACTCGTCTGATGAAATTCTGTGTCGTGGTTGTTGAGAGCGAAAGTGTAAAAGGAATTCGCGTCGCGTGGAAGCTGTCGTTGGACCACTAGCTTCCGCGCTACTTATCTCAACCAATCATGAGCCATCAGATGAAAGTTTTGCCTCGATGCGTCATATCGAACGACGGCATAGGATATATCAGAACAAATCGTAAAATGAAACGTGATCGTTTGAACACAAACCAGAAGCCACTAACCCAAATGCACCAATCCAGCTCATCACTTCTCCAAACGGCCGCAAAATGTCCGCCATACTTCATAGTACCTTTTTCTCTTCGATCTTAGGCTCTTCAGTCACCTTTGTTTCTGGACGTGGCCGTTCGATATGGCATTCATTGGCCAGAATATCTATCTAATCCTGACTACAACTTCCTCCCCTCGATACTTCATCTTTCCGTCTATAAAAGGCTAGATCGGTGGCATCTCGTGTCACTCGTAGGCATTGCTACAGACCTCGAACTTGGGGTCGCCGCCATTTCGCATCAGACCGACACCGGTTTGACAGAAATTCGCAATACAGCAGGCGCATCGGTACATCGGGCGGTCGTGTCTGGAATACTTGCTGGAGTTGGTTCGTGTTCTGTCATTGCCGTGACCGCGTTTTGAGACTCTTCAATTCCTTCGATGCCCTCATCCGCGGGTGTGCCGTCCGTAGGCGTTTCAGGTGGATTCTGAACAGCATCACTAGCTATCCCTGATGGCTCCCCGGATACTGCTCATTCGACACCCCGGTTCGGCCCACTGTCGGTTTCTTCGGATATATCACTGGTCTCGTCTTCAAGGCCGAATTCAACTAGCTCAGTCTTAGTCTGGAACACGGCCGTGGTGCCGAGAACTCCCCTCGCAGCTTTTGAGCGTTCTGTGTCGCCTACGACCAGTAGTGCGTTGCAGATATGAATCCATGCCTGATTATCATCGTCCTGATCGGTGTTGTAAAGCATATCAAACGCAAGCTTGAGTGTCGCCCTCGCGCACAGCTTGGCTCGCTCATATCATCTGTTCATACGGCATCCAGCGGCGAGTATGAGTGCCGCGCCATTAGCTTTGTGTCCAGATGGGGTGTTGCCATTGATGTGCGCAAGACGACGAAGGTTTCCAACCTGGGCGCTGACGCCTACCCAATCATCGCCGTCTCTGGCCTCCAGCGCAACGATGGAGCGTATGCGAGCCAACTCTCGAACAACTTGCTCTCTCAGCCAGTACCATTCATTCGCCGGTGTTGAGATCTCTTCGTCTACCAACACCTTGTTGAGAAGTTCCGTGGCTTCTATTTGGCGCCCTGGAGACATGCGCAGGATCGCACTAGCAACGAGGAAACAAACTCGAGACATCTCACCGTCTTCCCCGTTGCGGGCCATGACAGCATACGCATTCTTCCAGTATTCGTCGACCAAACCGAAACGATCGGATTTTATGCGTGATTCAGCAGTCTGTCAGAGTCGTTCAGCGAGACCCGTTACAAGGAGTGGAAAGAGCGTCTTTGGCTGCTCGGGTGCCTGATAATCCGATTCAAAATGTCTGTAGCCTTGTCGAAGTCCGACGAGTCAAGGAGGAAATGGAATAATTCTGCGGCTGCAAGAGGTGTAAGTTGGTGGTCATCGGGAAGATCTTACGTTTCTCGAGCCCCAGCATTAATTCCTGATAAGCTTAAAAAAAAAAAAGGTCGTGCTTCGCTTCGTCTTCATAGAACAGAGCCAAGAGTCGAAAGCTGTCGAGAAACTCGATGTGGAACAGAACTACCTCCGAATCAGTAAAGCTATCGCGCACCTTCTGTACAAGTTAACTGCACTTTCTAGACTGTTCTGCGCTTTTCGTCGAAGAGTTTGCTTTTTCTCGTCGTCCGCTGCCTCAGCCGCGTTGAAGTGGGTCCAGAACTGACCATGGTGTGGTTCCTGATCGAAACTGTCAAGCTCCACGGCCCGGAGATACAATGTCATCGCAGCATCGTTTTTGAATCAGCCTCGTCGGAGCCTATTCTGATGGCCTCAGCAACACGGAAGCACCATTTCGCCGTCTGCTCGATCCCGGCCAATTCGGCAGCTTGAATGATATCCTGCTCAGAACTCGTAGAGAATGAGAAATATTTCGGTCCCTCGAGCCGAGGCTTTGGAGATATCGTTAGCCAGCAAAAAATCGAATGAGAAGGTGTTCTTACCGGTCAACAATTGTGCTCACAGATCGAAAATATGGTTCAGGGTCGACAGTTTCGTCACCACACAACCAAAGCCGAGCATGGCCTCTGGCCACATTGACTAAAAGATCGTTGGAAGGCAACTCGCCGAAGGAAACCCATTAGCGTTCAGATCCGACCAATTCGGATTCAACGCCTTTGAGGCACGGCATCGAGCAATCGCGCATGCCGTGTTTCACGAGTAAATCAACCGTCATCCACCTGGCAGAAGCCTTGACCCACTTGCGGATGACTTCCTCATCCCGCAAGACTTTCAGAAGATGAGTACCAATTTCAGACTTCGTCTTGGTGTCAACTTGGCTCATGTCAACGCTGATGAGATATTCCGGCAACAATTTTGCACAATAGCCATACGCGATTTGGGCCTGATCTTGACGGCGACGACCCGAGGGCTCACAAATGATTTAAGGCAGCGGAGGAGTGTCTTCAAGCGCACATCTTGCAAAGATCAGATCGCCAAGGGTCTCGGGCGCCTGAATCGGTGTCTCATTCGATGCTGCGGATGTCTTTTGTAAGTCTTGTGCCAGAAAGTGTTGCTCTAGATCGCTGACCAGTCGTACCGTGCTTCGAGCCATCGATGCGAGCTTCTGTTTGACGCCATTACAATCCTCGGACATATCAGTAGGTATTCCTTTGCTGTCAGGGCCCAGTGCTAGTGCGATTTCGGTCCGTCCGTCAGCAGTTGAGTCGGCATCACCGTGATCGACGTCGAATGGCGACAGTCGGCGCTGTATCTGTTCATTTGTTGGACCGGCTGTTTCAGAAACTCTGCTCGAGAGAAAAAATAGCGATGAGTAGTCGGATGTGATCAGTGCCTCCAAATTTATCATCCGAGCACCTTCTGACGTCCTCATGCAGAGTATTGAATCAAGCTGGCAGAGAGAAAGATCTTCGTTCGAAGTAGTGACCCGTGAAAGCATGTCCTGAGCGAAAATTTATTCCAAATTGGAAACGTCGTTAGTGACAGCACTCACGTTAAGTCTTCTTTGCCATGGTCGTCCACTCTTCGTTCGAGCCTCTCCAAAACAAGCAGGATCGCCTTTGAAACACTGGTGTGCGAAGCTCTCAAGATGTCACGAATGTCGCTTTCCGTGCTCAGATATACGATCTCTTTGAGTACCAAGGAGGTCGAGAGGAATTCTGCAGTACCAGATCTCACCAGAGAACTTTGTAATTCGGTGCGCAAGGTCTTTGACGCTAAAGTCGTCTTCCAAGCCGTACTCATTTGATGCTTTATGAAGCGTTCCAGGTCAGCCCGACTGAGTGATTCGTCCATCGATAAACACTCAGCGACTTCACCAATAAATTCCCTGAATACGGATTCGGAGTTCGATGTTCCAAAAATCAACAAGCGAAAATTGGAGAGCTCCTATCTCGAATCTCGGGTCGACGTGTCGCGAATGGCCTCCAGTAGTTTTTCACATCGGTGAAAACGCATTCAACAAGTCCGTCAAGGACAAGTGCCACAGTGCTACTGGATTTCCCCTGACCACTGAAGTATTCGTGAGACAAGGTCGTCCATGGGTCATTGTCTGGATCGCCGTCTCCCTTTGCGTTCAGTTGGGCTTTCTGTTTTGATATGATATAGCTGGTATACAATGTATCGGTCTCGGCAACCTGGAAGGCCAATTATCGAAGTGACCGAGGACTCTTGGAGAGATCGGTCGTGTGGCGGCGACAGAAGAAGTATGCCGACGACGATACATGACCTTGAGCCACAGTTCTCGAGTCTGCCTGCAACTCCTCTACAACACGAGAGGCAAGAAATGTTTTCCTGGAACCTCGATCACCTGTCACGACGAGTATAGGCACTCCATTGACCTCATGGGCCAGCCATTGTTCAACAACAGGTAGGCCTAGGAACTGTTTCCCAGATGGTTGCAGTCTTTCGCTTTTGGTTTTCCATACTGTTTTATTGGCTTCTGGCGGATCAAGAGTCTTCTTGAGGACTTTTGACTGCTTCTTGGACTTCTTGGCGCCCTGGCTCGATGGGTGCGACTGGTTTGTCAACCCAGCAAAGCCACGAAGCATGAGGTTTTTGTCCTCGGCGAACAGATTTCGTGCTTTGGTACTCTACTTGTCCTGGTTCGTAATGATTCGACTTTGACCAGATTGAAGTGCTACGAGCCGGACATCGATCTCCTCCACGAATCTGCCTATCTCGAAGACAGCATCGCCGATGGTGATGCTCATTCTCATGATCTGTTGGCTCACCTCCAACATCTCCTCGCTGACCTCCAGAGTCTGCGACGTATCAGTCATCAGTACAACAGTCATCCTGCCTTCGGCCTGCACTAGACTTTCGATTTGCGCAAGGGCTGCATTGACTTCTCTGTCTTCGCCTTGGAACTGTTACCGAAAATATTGCTTGATCTTCGAATCGGCCTTCTGTCCTGTCTTTTGAAACAACTGGTGTTGATGCTTCTCTTTGATAATCTTGCCATGGCAAGCCCTCTGTGTTACAAGTCCGCAGATTTTGAGCATACATAGAAGCAGTTTTAGTAAGATTGGCTCCAGAGAACGATCGACTGTGTTGGCCGTAAGAGATTTCAAGCGCTCGAGAAATTCGCCAAGTTTGGAAAATGCGTCGCTGAGGTCGTCAAAACTCTGGGAGACTGGAAGTCCTGCATCGATGAACACTTCGATTGCACCGAAGGCCTGAGAGCATGGAGAAAATGCTGTTCCTGCAGCACCGCCGATGATGTCGATGACACGGTTGAGGCCGTCGAAGGTCGTTTGAATGACAGCAGACACGTTCGAGTGGCGTGAAGTATCTTCATCGAAATTGCCGTGCTCTTCCTCCAATTTACGAGCGAGGTCGCCTACGTTCCTGATCTCCTGTCACAGGCTATGCCTTATGCCTAGGACAGGGGATCCTGATTGCCAAGATTGGAGGAATGTTCTTATGCTTTCTATGCAGTTCTAGAGTCCTGTCCGTCAGTCCTATAGACTGAGGACAGCACTCTTGTTTTCTCTCTTCCTTCTATAGCTTCGCAATCTTGAAATATAGTCAGGCTTGTGTTTTGTGAACAACATCTCACTTGACCCCTTACATTTCCAACCATTTCGGATCCGTCAAGTTGATCTCATGTCTCAGGCTTTCAGGGAGAGTCTTCATATACTGCTGCACAGCTTGTTTCCAGAGTCTCTGAAATTCAGCTCAGTGCCTTTGTCTTGGAGTTTAGATACTCTGGTTGACCCAGTCTCGTAGAACAGGTAGAGCGTGTATGCCGGAGAAAACAGGTTTGAATGTCGAAGGAACGAAACTTGAATGTTCTGTAACCAGAATTGCCTTGGCTATAGACCCTCAAGCACGCACCACCAAGGGATTTCTGAGTTTCAGGCATCTGGTTGCCTTTTCTCGCTATGCTCCACCGCGTCTTGCCTCCGAGGGCGAAAGTGTCCAGTGCGAGCTGAATGAAAAGGTAACGTATAAGGCTGTATCGAGAGAGCCTAGCAGGACGAGTACATGCAGTACTGTGAGGCCGTATGCACACCCCACGGAAATCCTGGGATCGGATTGGCTGGCCGATTCCTGTACAATCTATATTGTGCTGAGCCTCAATATTGAATCCGGTAAGGATGTACTCGCGGATCTCGATTATTCGCTTGCATATGTATGCGCGTCGTGGTCGAGCGACGGCGGAAGTGTCCTCCAAATCCATCACCCTCCCTGCCCACCACCCACACACTTCTGCCCACTATACCGACACCGCGAACATTTACTCATCCTGCCCTGCGGCTCAAACTCCGTACTCGCAGTCCTTGTATACTTCTTGCACACATAATGGCGACTCCTACATCTCAGACACGGCGGCTCACACACCTCGCTACACCCGGGAAGCTCCTCGATGCGTCCGATGTGTGAGTACCGCCAGCGTCGCGGGTCGTTGCCCTCGAGCTGCTTCCATTTCTCTTCGGTGCATACCAGGGAGTAGTAACTATCCGGCGCTTCCGGGCGGCGGATGGTGACTTTGGGAAGGGAGGAGGATGGAGGTGGTGAGGAAAAAGCCTGAAGCGGTGAGATTTGCGGCGTGAAGAATTGCTCGGAGATGGGAGATTCTGCTTCCTCTTCTGCTTCGGCTTATTGAAGAATCTCATGATATCTTCGGGCCCAGAGAAAGAGGAGAGGTGGGTCCATATTTGTTGTGCCGCTGTGATTGATGATTGAGGAGAAGGAGGTGAAGTCGGTCACATCCCAAGAAGCTCTGACGTGACGTAATTTTCGGCGCCGTATTGGGAGTTCACGTTCCTTCGTGACTACAGGTGAGCTGATCCCGCTAAAAGTTCAGCCGACGAGCTTAGAAAAAAGGAGTAGGTCAGGTGATATTTTCAAGGGTCAGGCCACTAAAAGAGGGGTCTGCCAAGCTTTAGTTCGGTCAGCTCATCTTCACTTTTCCCCTTGTGCAATTCGCAGCAGAGACAGACGACATTAATTCACTCTCGATTCTCGTTACAACCTTAACGCAATCTCAAACCCATCACAATGGATTCGGCATACAACCAGACTGAAATCGTGGACCTTTCCGGATCGTCTGAGATCGAAATGAACGCTGAACAATATGAAGACCAGTTCTACGAGGAAACACGTATTATACCTCAGACTGGGGATGCCGGAGAGGAGGTTGTCGATAACACATACGTTATTACAAAAGCAACGTCTCCAATTACAGCTCAATTTATGGAGTTTGTTGGTGCATTGCCATCGTATCCACAAACGCATAACAATGGATTCGCATATTGTATCGACCTTCGGTGTGGGCAGAAAGTCTCGGATATAGATGTACGTGAAACTGATGTTATTCAAACGAGAATCAATTGATAATGCACCTAGGTTCAATATTCACGGGCTTCTACAAAAGGCACTCAGCCATGCACATCAGCATTTCTTGGCGATATACCATGCTCAAAATGGACAGCAAAATGTTCAGGCATACGCCATTGCGAATACCTTTCGGACGAACTCCGGAACTTCTCACATTACAATATATCGATCCAGAAGTGGGAAGACCTTCGTCGCCTCCGGTTTGAAGGACCAGACCCAACTGAGCCGGATCCCCTAAAACGAAAGGCATCTGAGTGAGTTGTTGTTGCTTTCAGATTGCTTTCGCAATCGCTTACAATTGCAAAGAGAGTACTTTGCGATACGTTCCAGATTTGATAAGGGTATAGCTTGTCTTGCCTCAATGCAGACTTGTAAGCCAGTATTTGGAACATTCCGGTATCCAGACGTAAGTAAAGCTAAGCAAATTTGAAATGCTATTAATGTTATCCAGTTTAACGGATCTACTGGATATTTTGTAAAATGTACAAACCGCGAAACACAAGGAGCCCAAAAAGATCAGCATTTTTTCAAATCTATTCGATATCGCGATCAGATTGATATTGAATACTTTCGCAATTTCTTTTCGAATGCAATACCAACAAGACGACGATGGTGTTCGCAGCTCGAAAAAAGTCTAGGAAGGTCGTTCCGATGTGGTAAGGTTGATAGTGAGATCTCGTTCTTTTGACATTATTGTCACGGGCTATGCCCTGGTTCGAGGCTATGCCTCAGACACCACCTCTCTAAGTCTTGGCAGAAGGTTCTAGCAACATGTGCATGGTCTATATAGGCATGCACGGGCTCTACCCTTCTTTCTTTCTTCTTCAGCTTTGCAATCTGTACATATAGCCTAGCATAGTTGTGAATAACACTAGCTTGAGCCGTGACAATTATAATAACATTCCATCTAGGCTTTGCCCACCCACAGGGGCCCGGGCGTATGATTACTACCAAGTGCAACGTCCGCTTTATAAAGATCGTTCCAAACGATCTTAAAGCAATGCCTTTTGTAATCTGGGTTTCTGAAGGCCAGCATTTACATCCTCCGCCACCACCGTCTAAGATTCCAGCATCAATATGGGAGGAAATCAGCACAATGATTACGTCAATGGTCCGAGATGACCTTACCTTTAGTACGTTTTCTTAAAACGCTGTTATTCCAATTTGGTTGTACTAACAATATAGTGTCATTCGAACAATCGACGCTCCTTCGCGAATGGCTTAAGGATAAGGGAGTGTCGTGCCTGGGGGAGCTACATACTAGTCTTGCTAACACTGACCGAATTGCTGCTGAAATCACACGCCAAAAGCTCCTTCAATATCCTAAGGGCACAGCATTAAATGCTGTGCTCTTCGAATTCGAGAGACAAAAGAGAGATCCCCAATCTGTAGGAAATGCACTATCGTTCTACTCCTATTCCGCTAACATTGCAATAGCAATACATCCAAGGTGTTTACCGCCACGACGATGACCTTATGATTATCTGCTTCTATCGCGTGCAAGCTGGACTATTTTTCCATTATAGTCAATTTGAGGTTGATATGTCATTCAAACGCATCCGCGAGAAGAATCTAAACGAGATCATTCTCGCAAACTTCGACGAGAGTCAAGGGAGGAGTAGGTCTTAATGACATTCTATTGCGAGTGCAATTCGCTTACATCTAGAAGATATCGTAATGGCTCGTATATTCGTCCGGCACGAGACAGCGGAAACCTATCAGCTTGCCTTCGACCGTCTTTTCCAACTTGTCAGTACGGTCTGTCAAAAAGACGTAAAATGGCAGCATATCCACGGCGAAGGCCTATATGCTGCCGTTATGGACATTAACTCCAAACAAGCTGCAGGTAATCCGAATCGCTTCACAATGCATCGAGAACAGAATCTAATTGTACTAGGACTCGGCCGTCATCTCCATATTCTCGCCCCGAACATTGACTGGCGCGAACATGTAGCGTATACTACGCTATATTGCACCATCCATTTCAAGCGCTCTATTTTGCGTGCGGCTGGAAACCACTGGACCCCGACACATCGGCTTATGGAGCAGCTAACAGAGGTCCCAACACAGAGAGACTACGATAACATCATTTCGACTTTGAAAGGTTGGCAATGCGATGACATTCCCCGCCCATTCCATTCTGATTGCTTCTAGAACACCATGTCAAAAGGATCCGAGACTGGGCCAGAAATAAAGAGAGTCCAATTATTCGCTGCGGAATATCGCCCGCCTACTCGAAAATGGATCCCCAGATCTTTCATCGTATCCGGAACCATACTAATACAGTAGAATCCTCGGCTTGGCAGTCATATCAATTTGGTATTCAGATGAGTATCTTTCCCGCAATCCAACGGTAAACCATTCAGAGCGCGATCATATTGCATTACGATTGGAAGCTCATTCGTTCTGTAGTTCTTCGGTCGTTGATAAACGCCTTATCCAAGCGTTCTTAATTAGAGAAGAGACGGGAATCCGCCAAGGCTGGCGCGATACCTTAGGGACCGCCCGTATGGAACGAGCCCTAGGCCGTGAAAACACCGCGATTTCGCGCCGTGTTTCAAGCGCTGATGGAGGCCTGTCGTCACTTAAACGCACCTGGGATGAGATGACATTGCATTCGGATCGCGATCCAAACACAATCCCGCCATCAGAGACCAGCTCTTTCCATTCACAGTCGCGATCACAACAGCAGACTACTACATCATCAACTCCGTCACGAATCTCATATCGTGTACGTCAACAAGCCCTAGACGAGAAGGAATTAGAGCTTGAAGAGCGCCGAGAGCGATTACGACAAGGTCGTTTGGAAAATGAACGTCGGGAGCTTGAGAATAGGAAGTTAGCACTCGAGCTCGAGCGGGCAGAGAAGGATCGACAGTGAGTCGGAAGTGGATGCGATGTTGATGTTATGCCGATGCAATGAGAGAGCATTCCGATTGGTCTTAGATTTCTTTCAATTCTTCTTTTTCCAGATCTGCAAACACCTTTCGGTAGAGACAACCGACAAATAAATTGTCACGGCTCAAGCTAGTGTTATTCACAACTATGCTAGGCTATATGTACAGATTGCAAAGCTGAAGAAGGAAGAAAGAAGGGTAGAGCCCGTGCATGCCTATATAGACCATGCACATGTTGCTAGAACCTTCTGCCAAGACTTAGAGAGGTGGTGTCTGAGGCATAGCCTCGAACCAGGGCATAGCCCGTGACATAAATCGCTGTTTTTCCTATGCTCTTTACAAGACGCGCAGATTGTAGTATATCCATTACGCTTCAGCATACTACTTGTCGCAGGGAAATTGACTACATTGTTAGCTTTAAACCGCGGAACTAGAGGTTTTGCGAGCCTTGGGGTAGGCGGCGACAAAGGCACTAACGAGGGCGGGCTGAATTCGAATTTCATTAGCATAGGAATGCAATGTTGATACAATGATTACCTTGGGGCAGGATTCGGTCCTTCAGACGCGTCGTCGTCGTTGTCGGATATAACTCTATAGCACCATTATTACAGTTCTAGATAGTTATTAGCAAGCAAATGAAAGATATACTTGCTGTGACTTAGAAAGAGCTTTCGCATTTCGAGCTATAAGTCCTATTCGAATTGCAATTAGAATGCAATCTCAGCCACTCTGTCATCGTCTTGGATGAATTCCTCCAAGACTGGCACGTTCTTCTTACGTAGAGTGCTCCTGTGTTGCATTAGCATTGCACTGAGGTTGTATAAAGAATACTCACTTCTTTCCCTTCTGCTTGGCTTTAGCGGCCTGCTTGCGCTTATTGCTAATAGTGGAGGTTAGTTGCATTCTGAAGACAATTTCTGTTACAGGCTATGCCCTAAGCCAAGGCTATGCCTTATACCTAAGACATGGGATCCTGGTTGCCAAGAGTGAAGGAATGTTCTTGTGCTTTCTATGTAGTTCTAGAGTTCTGTCTGTGTGTCTATAAGACTACAGACAGCTCTCTTGTTTGCTCTATTTCCTCTGTAGCTTTGCAATCTGTTTCATACCTAGTGGCTAGCAAGTTGTGAATAACATTTGCATAGACCCTTACATATTGCAAAGCTCCCACAACACTTGGACCCTAGAACATTGAACCCTGGAGCCTGGAACCCTAGAAGCAAAGGACATGGAATCAAATAACTTCACTTCAGGATCTGAGGCTCTACCTCAGCAACAGCCAAATCAAGCAGGATCAATAGAGCGGATGTCACAACAAGACCTCTTAGCATTGTTGTCTACTGTGAACCAGCAAGTCGACTTCCTCTCTCAGAAGGTTCAAGAGCAGCAACAGACGATTGCGGACCTAACTCAGGTCACTACTGCTTCCACCCAGGCTGGCCCCACCTTGATAAACACAGCAGCCGTCCCTACTGAGAGGAGACCTAAGGAGAGGCTACCAACCCTCCGTGTGTTTAGCGGCGATAGGAATGAATGGGAAGAATGGCACCTTGCAGCAAAGAACAAACTACTAGCAGATGCAGACGCAATTGGAGATCCTTTCATGCAATTTCTATACCTGTCTGCCCGAATCGAAGGAAAGGCCGCAAAGACAGT